>CM071929.1:42619685-43219685 GCA_016081115.2 Rehmannia glutinosa | reverse complement strand
AGAATTAAGAAATTAAGAGCTAGAAATGTGTTTGAATGTAAATCCCTCTAGAATATTTTTGTGATTCAACAAGATAAAAATACAACCATAAGCCCTTAAGCAAAAATCAACCTCGTTTAATAAAATCTCATGTTATGTGGACCGTAGAAATTCCCGATTTAAGTTAAACCTCTATCGAGCGAATAACTTCTAATCTCAAGTTGATTAACTGAAATCTCTTTCTAGTTAAAACCCCCAAGAAGACATTATAACGATTTATGAATTCCCATATTAGGTTTGACCCTAATCCGGAAGATTTATGTCGTCCTATATCCAGGATTGCATGCAACTCTTTTCACTTATATAGGTTCTATTTCACCATGAATCTCGATTTCCCGGATGAAAAATAAACTTCAAATCAATATTGCGCATATACCAATTCGAATGAATAAAGCATAATATAAGTGAATCACACAAAACATGAAGATTTTATTAAAAACATACAAGCCTTAATCACAAATGCATTTTAGAGTTCATTACATTCAAACACTAGAAATTTAGCTACACATGGCTTTGACAAAAGAATATACTACACAAGAAGATATGAATAAAATGAACATGGTGTACTTAGCTCTTATTCAAGACCAATACAAGACTTCCTCCTTGGTTGATTGCAATGATGTTGAGCACCAAGCCTTCTCCTCTATTGCTCTTCAACTTCCAACTCTACCTCTTTTTATCCTCTCAATGTATTTTGCTTTGAAACTTAGAATATACAATGAATATACAATGAATCTCTCTATCAATGAATACTACATGAATTATATATGTTTCCCAACTCAAACTCTTGGCTTTTATAGGCACCATCTTTGTGAAAGAACACATCAATAATGCTAACAAATGCTCCACTTCCATGGTTGTTGGTTGAATCATTGTGTGCACATTCATGGTTGAGTTGGTTGAATCATTGTGTCCACATGACAATTGAGGAATAATAGAGTTTGGTGCATCAAAATGAGGTGTAAAAGTTGCTCAAAGGTTGTCAAAAACAAAAAGGAAAGTCTCCATAATTTCCGCCAAAGAAAAACCAAGTCCGGGCGAAAAGCACGGCAGGCCGTGTTTTCGGATTTTCCCAACACGGCCGTGTTTGGTACGTCGAGGCCGAAAAATTGCTCGTTTTTTACTTCTAAAAAGCACGGCCGTGCTTAAAAACACACCACCCCGTGTTTGACTCGAAAAGATCCCGAAATGACGCGCGTTTAGCTTGGGATTTTGAGTGTTTTTGCATCCGAAACCCCGGGTATGTTTTGACATGAAACCATGGCCCAAAATTCACCAAAAACAACTCCAAATCATCAATCTACACCAATAAAAGCACCTCGGTGTAATGTGAACTATGTACAATCAAATATTTATGAAACTAACAATAAAATAACTCAAATCATACTTAAATATACACATAAAACATGCATAAAAAGACCCTTATCAATATTGTAAAAGCTAAAGATTTTAGCTTATGGATAATTGCTTTTACATTACTCTTGATATGCTTGTTGATAGGGAGCTTGTGCTTATTTTTGAAAATATTTACTCCCTACTTGGTTGCTTTAATATTTTTGAAAATTTTGGTTGCTTCCAAACGGTCAAATGTTTTTACCGGAAAATACTTTCTAAAAGGCTCTCTTAGTTTGTATAAAAATTATTTTGGTTTGTAATCATCAAAAAGGGAGATTGTTTGATACATGTTTTTATCTTAATTTTGATGATTTTATTTTGTCACCAAAACAATGTCTTTAAAGGTTGTCCAAATACTCCTAAATGATTTAAAATGGTTTTAATATTTTCCGAAGTATTTCCTCAAGTTTATTTTCGATAATATTGGACAACACTTTTAATGACTTTATGTCAATGAGTTGTTACGTCTAAAAACAAGGTTCCTAAATGTTGTCTAAATACTCCCGATTGGTTTAAAATATTTTTACTAAATTTTCTGAGTATTTCTTGAGTTTTATTTTCGACTAAAATTGGACAACATTTTTGTCTCGTGGTCGACCTGGTCGCCTCTGGCAGGGCAACCCGTACTGAAGATGAGTTTGAAACAAAAAAATGAGATAGAAGTGAAAAACGGTCAGTCGACCGACTCGACCCGATGCATGCTGGCGTCGGCCGCCGCCAGGTCGACCGCAGCACTGAACGTTCTTCTCCGAAATGAACTTTCTTTTCTCCCAAAACGCTCGGGGGGGACCGGTTGAGACAGGGTCGACCGGTCGAGATACACGTCGACCGGCCGAGATACACGTCGACCGTCGCCGCTATTGTATTTTTCAAAGTGTTCTTAAATTTTCTTATTTCTGCGACCCGTGCATCGGTCGCCTGTGCTTTGACAAAAAAAATATGACCGTTTGACAAAGTGACACATTTCCTTAATTTGTGGGATTGATTTCTAACAGCTATATTCTTGATTTTAATTGTATTTTTCTGTAGATTTTCAATCCCCAAGAGGAGCCTATGCTTGATCAATCATCTCCTATAAATAGAGGAAGTTTTGGAGCAACCAAAACAACAATTGAGATACAACACAACAAGATACACTTCAAGCAAATACTTGGTCTTTCATTGTTATTATTCTTGTTGTATATTTGCGCTAGCTTATCACTTTCACATCCTTGAGCTCTAGGCTATTCTTGATTACACTTTGCACTCAAATTGTAATATTCATTATTGAGTTGTAATCTTGATTTTTGGTTATCATTCAACACAAGATATCCTTGTGGTAAGAGCACACTGGATGATCTAGGTGATAGGTGCAAGAAGATTGTGGTGATCTTCTTATTGAGGTGTTGAAGAATTTGGTATTTTTCAAGGTTGAAGATTGTGGTAATCTTCACAAGGTGCCGTTGAAGGAAGATTGTGGTGATCTTCAAAGGGAGATTGTGGTAATCTCCAAAGGTGTTGTTGAAGAAGAGTGTGGTGCTCTTCAAGGTGTTGTAAGTTGAGTTTGTATTAATTTTGGTAATTAATAAAATTCTTTTTCTTTTTGAAATCCATCCCTGATATACTTGGGGTGGTAGAGGATTAGGCCCTAGGTGGGTTGAACCTCTTTAAATCGACGTGTGTTGTTTACATTCCGCACCTTTATTATTGTCTTTGAGCTTTCGGTTTTAAAAGGAGGGCCAAATCAAAAAGATGGAGATAATCTATTCACCCCCTCTAGATTATCGTAGCGCTTGACTTACAAAATTCACCTTGCATCAACTTGGAAAATTTCTTGCACAAGGATTCATTAGTAGCACCAAAAATAATATCATCAACATAAATTTGCACAAGTAAACAATCTTGCCCTTTTTCAAACACAAAGAGAGTAGTATTAACTTTACCTCTTGTAAAACCATTTTGCAAAATAAAAGAGCTAAGTCCATCATACCATGCACGGAGTGCTTGTTTTAAACCATACAATGGCTTTTTAAGTTTATAAACATCATTAGGCCTAGAAAATTTTCAAACCCCTGGAGGTTGTTTTACATAGACTTCTTCTTGAATAAAACCATTTAAAAATGCTTGATTTAACATCCATTTGGTAAAGCTTGAAATTTTTAAAACAAGAATAGGCAAGTAGAATGCGAATAGCTTCTAAACGTGCTACGGTGGTGCAAATGTTTCATCATAATCAATACCTTCTTCTTGACAATATCCTTGAGCTACCAAATTTTGCCTTGTTTCGAACAATGTTGCCTTGATCATCGAGTTTGTTCCTAATACCCATTTTGTACCAATAATTGTTTGAGATGGAGGACAATGTACCAATTCCCATACATCATTTCTTTCAAATTGATTCAACTCCTCTTGCATTCCTAAAAACCAATCCTCATCTTCAATA
Source organism: Rehmannia glutinosa (assembly GCA_016081115.2). Classification (NCBI taxonomy): domain Eukaryota; kingdom Viridiplantae; phylum Streptophyta; class Magnoliopsida; order Lamiales; family Orobanchaceae; genus Rehmannia; species Rehmannia glutinosa. Next base: position 43,215,829 of record CM071929.1, on the reverse strand, counting down.
GCCTCGTTAGCATTTTTAGGTGTTTTTGAGATATAAGAGCTTTCTCGGTAAATTTTCTTCTGGGTAATTACTTTATCAAGAGGATCACCAATAATAAGATCTTTTGGGTGATCTCCTTTAAATTTCAATGCCACGGAAGATCCAAAGTATCACCTTTGTCTTCTTGAGGAATATTTGAAGTAGATAGTTGATCATTTTGAGCATCATTTTGAACAATGAGTTCAATAGTATCCTCTTCATCACTTTCATCATTGGGTATCCTCTCAACACCCGAGACTTTATTGAATTTTACATGAATGAATTCTTCAACAACCATGCTAGTCTTATTGTAAACCCAATATGCTTTGCTCTTGGTTGAATACCCCTAAATATCCCTTCATCGGCCTTAGGATCAAGATTGTCTAATTGATCCTTTGTATTTAAAATAAAACATTTACATCCAAATATTTTGAAGTAACTAATATTTGGAGTTCTTCCTTTCCAAAGCTCATATGGAGTTTTATTCATTTTGGGACGAATATAAACTCGATTAATGACATAGCAAGCAGATCTTATGGCTTCGGCCGAAAATACTTTGGAAGTGAAAATTCATTGAGCATGGACCGACTCATCTCTTGAAGTGTCCTATTCTTCCTCCTTACTCCATTTTGTTGAGGTGTCCTTGAGCCAAAAATTGTGTGCATATCCATTGGTTTCACAAAAGACTCTAAATTCACCATCAAATTCTCCACCTCGATCACTTGAATAGACTTAATAGTATCTTTCGTTTCATTTTCAATAAGTCTACATAACTTAACAAACTCATTAAAGGCATCGTTTTTATTTGTAAGAAAAAAAGCCCAAGTATATCCAAAAATCATCGACAATAACGAAAGTGTAATATTTTCCACTTAGACTAGCCGTACCAATATCCCCATACAAATCTAAATGAAGAAGTTGCGGAGGCTTGGTTGTGGAAATTTCATTTTTGGCTTAAAACTACTCTTAACTAATTTGTTCTTTTGACAAGTGTCACATAAGCCAAGATTTTCAAAATTCAATTTGGGTAGTCCTTTTACATGTTGGTTTTTGTAAATATTTTTCAAATTTTTGTATCCAACATGTCCAAGTCGCCTATGCCATAAACTCGTTAAATCATTATTGGCGACAAGACAAGAAACATTTTGACTAACCAAATCACTTGTACAAATTTTGTAAAGATTGTCTTTTCTATTTGCTTCACAAATAATTTCATCATTTTTAAGAATAAGGCATTTTTCTTTATTGAAAACAACATTATAATTTGAATCACAAAGTTGGCTAACACTTATCAAATTAAACTTAAGCCATTCTACTAAAAGAACATTACTAAGAGAGAAAGAAGAGTTACCAATTTCTCCATTTCCAAGAATTCTTCCTTTGCCATTGTCGAACATGACCATACCCTCTTCTTGGGGCTTGGTGTTGGTAGAAAGTTCTCTCTTTCTCGGTCATATGGCGTGAACACCCGCCGTCCACGAGCCATTTTGAATCCCCCATGGTTGTTATAGCCCGTATTACCTACAAATGAACCACTTTTAGGTATCTTATAATTTTGGGGTCCATGGGGTTAGTCTTGAAACCTTTGGGTCTCCAAACATAGTTAAAATTGTTCTTTAATTTACAATTAGCAACATAATGACCAACTTTACCACAATAAAAACAAATAAGATTGTGGGCACTACTAGCACGAACAAAAGTCGGACCTTGGTCATTTTTCTTTGAAATAGGTTGAAAAGGTTTATATCCAAGTCCTAATTTGGAATGCTCACCTCTTTGTGCATCTAAATTTTTGTAACTTTGTCCGTACTTATGTTAAAACGATGCACATCCTTTTATAAACATTCAAGATCATTGGTGAGCGATTGTTTTTCGGTTTCAAGAGTATGAACTTTAGTAAGAGTAATAGCATGAGCTTTGTCAAGAGATTCATAAGTTAAGTAAACAATTTTTCCTTTTCAATTTTAAGCTCTTTATGCTCATTTTTCAAAGTCTTGTATTTAACAATCAAATTTTGAAATTCAATTTGCAATTCATCAAAATCACATTGCAATTCATCAACTAAGGAGGAAGTTGAAGAGTTAGAGCGTACTCGTTATTTTCATCGCCTATGGCCATAAGACCATGTTCGGTTTCACCTTTCTCGTCGGAAGTGGGGAGTAGTTCATCCCAAGTTTTGACACCCGCATTTAGAGCCTTTTTTTTTTCAGAAAAGGCTTTTTTCTTCTTTTGTTCCTCCTCATCGAATTTTGGGATCAACTATGAAGTGCCCGGATTTTCTGCATTTAACATGAGTTGTCTCTCGATTTTCTTGCCTTATTTTTATTCACAAATTCTACAAATTTTCTGGACAAGTGCGGCCGTCTCTTTATCATCCTCATCATTATCATAATATGAATTATTAGAAGAAGATGCTAGATATTTAGGAATATTTTGCACACCCGATTGAGTGATGGATGGTTTGGAATTTTTCCTCTCCTCGAGATAGACTTCATAAATGAGAAGGTTCCCGATGAGCTCATCGAACTTGAGTGTTTCGAGATTTTGTGCTTCCGTGATAGCCGTCACCTTCGGACCATGAGCCGGGAGTGCATTCAATACCTTGGTCACCTTGTCTTCTTCGGAGATGAATTTACCGAGGCCACAAGAGGATTGACATGTTGTCAAACCTTCCACCATTTTTGAAATGTTTTCACCATCATTCATATTGAAGTTTTCAAAGTCTTTAACAAGCATGATTTTTCTTGCTTGTTTGACCTTCTTAGTTCCTTCATATATAGTCTCTAATTTTTCCCAAACTTCATGTGCCGACCTTATGCCTCTTATGTGATTATACTCGGTGGCGGTAAGAGAGCAATGTAAATATTTAAGGCCTTACCGTTTAGAGAGAAAGACTTCTTGTCATTTTCATCGAACTCCTTGAAAGGTTTGGGAGCCGAGGTGCCGTCCTCCAATTTCTTGGTTGGTTGAGCAACTCCTTCAATAACCACATTCCAAATGTCAAACTCGCACCCTTGTAGAAAGCACTCCATATGGTCTTTCCAAAATGCGTAGTTGTTGGCGTCGAGTAGTGGCGGCATGTTGGTGAAGGCGCCGGTGGTGAGATAAGCTTCATTCGTAGCCATGGATCTTTCCTCTTTACTCGAAACGAGCTAGCCAAAGAGTTTGGCTTTGATACCACTTGTTAGTCTAAGTGGCTACGATAATCTAGATGGGGGTGAATAGATTATGCCGATTTTTCAAATTTCGCCCTCTCTTTCGAGTGATCAAGCAAAGATAGAAACGTAAATATTTTCACGAAAATACACATGGGGCCGATCAACGGGGTCCGACCGGTCGACCCCTGTGGACCGGACCATTGGGCCCAAAATAAATACAATACGAGAGCACTCGTAATCAAAACGCAACTCCCGGTGCACCGGTTGCCCTTAGGTCTTTTATAGTGGTCTTTAATATTTATCAATTTAATTAGATATGTGAAATTAACTTATACGTGTCTTAATACAATTATGTATGAGCACATACACACCATTTTTCGTCTACACTCATATACTAATGCATGAGATTAACTTATACCTTGTCTTAATACAATTATGTTTCCTTATACAATTACTTTTGTTTTGTTGCATGAAATTTTTGTTATAGAAAAAGAAAAAAAAAGGAAAAAGAAACCACAACATATAAGATGCTGCACGCTTGAATATTATTAAAATGAAAATTATGTATAATATGTATTGTTAACTAATTAATGCATGGTTGGATACTTGGATGGTAATACCGAAATTTAATTCATGGTTAATCTTGTGTTTCAATAGTAGAAGCTTGTGTTGCCGGGACGATGAACTCGAATTCGATCTCATATAAGTGTGTATCCCTCCCATACCATTCTCCATTATACTAAAAAAATGTCAGGGCATAAGTTTCAAACTCGTATTTTTTTTTTTAAAAGAAGATATTTTCTTTTCATTCTTAGAAAATGAAATATGGGCGAGGCTAATATTTCGGAGTGTGTTTTAACACCACTTGGATAAATAAATGACGTTAATTGAATTTTTTATTTCTAAGTTAGGGGTGGGTATCGGTCGGATATCCGATGTGGTCGGGTAGCAAATATAGCTACTCGACACCGATCCGAAAAAAAAATTGGGTACCCGAAAAGTCGGGTACCCGTTGGTCGGTTTCAGGTATTTTTTATTTTATTTTTTATTTTTTTGGGGGTAAAATCATGTTGGGCTTGCAAATATATAAATCTTGTTAGACTTTTAGTGAAAACATACAAAATTTCAAACAAATATTTTATTTAATTAAAATTAAAATACTAGAAATTACATGGCCAGAAATTAAAATTTCAGACAAATAATATTCAAACAAATATTTTGTTTAATTAAACAAACATTAAAATATGAGATTTACACAGTAAAAATTTACACAGTTGCTGTGATAACACAAAAAAAAGAGTAAATAAATAGATAGGGGTTAGTTTATAGGGGTTATATTAGGGGTTATTTTAGGATTTAAAACAAAATATAGAAATAAAAATTAAAATTAGCCTATAAATATATGGTTAAATCCCATATTTTTTCCACAACTTTCTAAACTCTCTATAATAGAAAACGAGGGAATCGAGGACTAGGATTTTTGTCGTTCAATTTTTCTACATCAAGTATCTGCGATTATTAAGGTAGGGATCTTTTTACATTATTTGTCTTTATTTAATGTTCCATGATTTTACTTCATTTATTGCAATATATATGTCAAGAGGAATTCATATAAGTTAGGGGCTATGAAAAGGGTTCGAGATCAAACATATGTTCGGGTGAACCCGCAATGCTATATGCGAGAATCGGCGACCAAAGGAAAAAGATGAAATGAATGAATTTACTTTTGTAATTATGTGAATGTTTTTCATGTTATATTAAATATTGACAGATATATCCCTCTTGAAATGAGATGAAGCTCACCCCTATTATTATCATTACTTTCGAGGTTGAGGAATCCTACTAAAGATATGATGTTGTGGATGGTGGAATAAATCATGCTATAATTATGACCGGACTAAATTTTAAATTTATGTCTTTAATTTTTCTGGTTTATGCTTGGAACAATTGTTGGATATTTTAACTTTGAATATGTATTATTATTATTATTATTATTATTATTATTATTATTATTATTATTATTATTATTATTATTATTATTATTATTATTATTACTACTACTACTATTACCACTATTATTATTATTATATTTTTCCTTAAAAAATTAAAATTTCTCAATCAACCTTTTTGATCATTATTGGGATCACTTTAATTTTTAAAATTATGTTTTTTAAAAATATTTTTAGAATATTTTAAATTAATAAAATTGGGTCGTTACAAGTGGTATCGAGCGGGTTTACGTTTACGTAGGCTTGTTAAAAAAAATTAAAATTAAAATATATAGTTTTTAAAAAATTAAAATAAAAGTCAAACTTTGTATAAGATAAAATGGTGTAATAACATCCACATCCGTCATATCTTGTCGGTATCCTCAAGGTAAGAGAATTATTAATGCGAGTGAAATTATACAATATGCTCGGTTATGTCATGATGTATTTTATTATGATTCCATGTTATTAAATTCGCTTTAGAAATATAATACCGGTTTATATGTTAGATGAATATAAATCTTGTATTCCTTTAAAAAATGTAAAAATAGACTTATAGTTGCAAATGCACATATATATAGATGGCGAGGAACTCGCACTCGCCACACTCGCAAGAAAGAATAATAATAATAATTGGGGTCCGAACCATCCAATTAACCGACTCAATCATTATTTCAACTATCAAATTGAGGAGGGGTAGATTGGAGAATATATAGTTAAAATTCACCGCTTGTGGTATAATGTGAGGAATGTCATCGGGCTCCAAACGAACGCGCCGCCTCCCGTAGAGTGATTGATAGTTTACCCTCTTTTTGGAACGCAAGGTCGAAAAGCTTTATGCCTCATTATTGGAATATGACGGGCATGATGACCACCCAAAATCAACTACGGGACATTTACGCCATGTTATACCGTAAATGGATTGAGTTTTTGAACAATGAGGCTATGGCGAATATGATGAACCGTAAGAAAATCAGGAAGAAGATCCGTAAGAGGATCCGAGAAGAAGATCCTAGGAAGATGAAGACACGGATCAAGAGAGATAGATGAGTCTATGTATTGCAATAATTGATAAATAAATCCTTATAATATATAAATCTTAGTTGTCCTTTAATTGATATTAATTTATTTGACCATTATATTATGATATTTAGATTTTAAGTTAGATATTTTATGCAAAATCCATTAATAACTTGGGATAAATAATAATAATAATAATACATTATGTATGACCTTAGTAATATGGCTCCTCGTCAGGAAATCAAGTCAATGGTGAAAACTCCACTAACACAAGAAATCAAACCACTCGCTACATCGTTGGAGATATAATTGCTGAGTTTCTCAGAGGTGTGCAGAACAACGGGGACAACAACAACAACGCACGAGTTGTGGAACAATTTCGCCACTATCGTCCACCCACATTCAACGGACGTGATGGCCCGACAACAACGGGGAGAAGAATGGTTTCGATCGCTAGAGAGGATTTTTCGACTTATCGGATGCACAGATGAACAGAGAGTTGTATGTGCTTCCTTCCAACTTACTAAAGATGCTGATCATTGATGGGAAGGGTATTGGAGGACTAAGATCGGCGGAAGAGCGGAATGCTTTAACATGGGATGAGTTCAAAGTGATTGTAATGGAAAAGTTTTTCCCACAATCATATCGGGACAAGAAAGAGACATAATTCCTTAACTTTAAACAAAGAAACATGATTGTCACAGAGTATGAGAGATGCAGTTCAATCAACTAAGCTTCGGTTTGCTCCACAACTAGTAGATCTTGATTTGAAAAAGGCTCGAGAGGTTTAGATATCGATTCGAGCACAACTATCGTGAATACTATCTCGCTCAAGGAGATTTGGAGTACTGAGAGAAGGGCTCATGAGGTGGAAGCAAGTTTTGGGGACGAAGAGGAGCAAAAGTTGTCATTTTACCCGAGAAAGAAAATGGGACGGGTAAAACATAATAAAAATGAAAATCAAAATAAACAAATAAAGATCGATGGAAATGCACGTCCAACTACGCAAAGAGATAGCCAACTTGCCCAAAATGCAAGAAGAATCATTTTGGAGAATGTTTAGCTGACAAGGAAAATGCTTCAAGTGTAAGAAGCCGATACATGAAGTCTCTAATTGTCCTCTTTTAAAAGCTTCGAGTGGGAAAGAAGAGAACAAACATCCTGGAGGTAGAGCTCGAATGTATGCTATGACTCAGAAAAAGTCGATCAAACCCGAGTACAATGTCGTGTATGCTAACCATCTCTCGGAATACCTGCTTCTTGTACTTTTCGACACCGTGCCACACATTCGTTTTTATCCGCCAAATTTCATGATATATTAGGACATAAGAGTGCTAGAGTAAGTGAACTCCTTGAGGTTTGTTTGCCATCCGGAAATTCGATAACAACCGACTCAAGAAATAAGGATGTTGAAGTAAATATAGGGGAAAATATCTTAAAGTTGATTTATACATAATTAAGATGAAGGATTTTGATGTAATCTTAGGTATGAATTGGCTTAGTAGATATCAAAGGACATTAAGTGTCACGAAAGAGATAATATTCAAACCGCCAGAAATGATGAGATAAAATTCTATGGGATTAAATCTAAGGCAAGCTACCACGAGTAATATCGGCAATAAAGGCAAGAAAGATGTTGAAAAAGAAAAAATTGTCAAGGATATCTAGTGAGTTTAGTAGATACATTGACAAATCGAAGTGACACCTAATGACGTACCAATTGTGCAAGAGTTTTTGGATGTATTTCAAAAGACTTGCCAGAATTCCTCCAGATCGCTGAGTTGAATTTGGAATAGATTTGGTACCGGGCAAAGACTTTATATCTAAGGCACCCTATAGGATGGCGCCAAAGGAGTTGCAAGAGTTAAAGGCGCAAATACAAGAACTTTTGGATTTGGGATTTATTAGACCTAGTGTATCACCGTGGGGAGCACCAGTTCTGTTTGTAAAGAAAAAAGACGGGTCACTTAGAATGTGTATCGATTATAGAGAACTTAATCGACTCACAAAGGAAGAACAAGTATCCGCTACCGAGGATTGAAGATTTGTTCGATCAACCGAGAGGTTCCAACACTTTCTCTAAGATTGACTTGAGATCCTGGATATCATCGCTTAAAAATTAAAGAGAGTGATATCCCGAAAACAAAGATTTAGAACCCGATATGGACATTATGAGTTTGTAGTAATGCCATTTGGGTTAAGTAATGCACCAACAGTATTCATGGACTTGATGAATAGAGTATTTCATCGGTATCTAGACCAATTTGTCATAGTCTTTATAGATGATATACTTGTATATTCAAATAATAGAGAGCAACATACTGAGCACTTAAGAATAGTGCTAAAACACTTCGCAAGGAAAAGTTATATGCGAAATTCAAGAAATGTGAGTTTTGGCTAGATCGAGTGGTGTTTCTTGGACATGTAATCACCGCTCAAAGAATTGAAGTGGACTCGGCTAAAGTTGAAGCGATCAACGAATGGAGTGCACCTACCAATGCGAATGAAGTTCGCTTTCTAGGTTTAGCAAAGGCTATTATCGAGATTTATTGAAGGATTCTCAAAGATAGCTGCGCCTATGACTCGAATCGACAAGAAAAGGAGAGAAGTTCCAATGGAATGAGAAATACGAAGAAAGCTTTCGGAGTTGAAGCGAAGGCTTACTTATGATCAAGATTAACAATTCCCGACCCCACTAAAGATTTTGTTATTTATAGTGATGCATCAAAACAAGTGCTTGGATGTATGCTAATGCAACATGGTAAAGTGGTTGCTGACGCCTCAAGACAACTAAAGCCACATGAGTTAAATTATCCTACTCATGACCTAGAGTTAGTTGTTGTAGTGCATGCATTAAAGATCCGGTGCCATTATCTATATGGAGGAAAATGTGAAATCTTCACTCGACCACAAAAGCTTGAAATATTTGTTTACTCGAAAGAGCTAAAGATGAGGAAAAAAAAGGTGGCCGGAATTGGTGAATGACTATGATTGTATTATCGGCTATCATCCTGGTAAAGCTAATGTTGTAGCCGATGCATTAAGTCGTAAACAAAAGGAGAAATGTTAAGCTTGATATCCAACAAGAACATCTTGTGAGAGAATTCGCCAGATGAGAATTGAAGTAGTCGTACCACCAAAAAAGCACAAAGATAATACTAAGATCTTTGGTGGTGCAACCTACTTTGAGAGAGAAGATAAAAAAGCTCAACCTCGAGATAAATTTTTGAGCAAAATGAAAGAAAAAGCTCGTGAAGGAATGTGAAAGGATTTGTTATAACAAATGATGGTACTTTGACTTATGAAGGGAGATTATGCGTTCCTAAAGAAGGAGGGCTTAGAAAAGAAATTCTCGAAGAAGCTCATTGTACGCCGTACACAAATCACCCTGGAGGTACGAAAATGTATCTAGATTTAAGAGAAGTATTTTGGTGGCGAAGTATGAAAAGAGATATTGAACTTTTGTGGAAAAATATTTGACTTGTCGCCAGTTAAAGCCGAACACCAAATACCATCCGGTTTGCTCAAAACACTTGACATTCCGAATGGAAATGGGAGCACATAACTACGGATTTTGTGGTAGAGCTTCCACAATCAAGGGAAACAATGATGTTTGGGTTGTAGTAGATCGGTTAACAAAGTCAGCTCATTTCCTACCGCTTAAGATGACGTTCGATGGAGCGATATGCACAAATTTATATTGAGAGATAGTAAGACTTCATGGAGTTCCCCGTGTCAATTGTTCCGCATGAGATACGCGTTTTACTTCTAAGTTTTGGAAAATTCTACAAAGTGCCTTGGGAACAAAGCTAAACTTTAGTACGGCTTATCATCCACAAACGGATGGGCAAATCTGAAAGACTATACAAATATTGGAAGATATGTTGAGAGCATGTGTGCTCGACTTAGGAAGAATTGGGAAACATTATTACCTTTGGTGGAATTCGCTTATAACAACAGTTATCAAGCGACTATCGGGATGGCTCCATACGAGGCGTTGTACGGAAGAAAATGTAGATCGCCATTATATTGGAACGAAGTTGGTGAAAGAAAAATTTTGGGGCCCGAATTAATTCGCAAACTGCTGAGAAGATAGCTATGATACAAGATCGAATTAAGATGGCTCAAGATAGACAAAAGTTGTATCGATAGACGGAGAAAACATATACAATTTGACGAAGGAGAAAAGTATTTCGAAAGTAGCTCTATCAAACGTGTTATTCGATTTGGCTAAAAAGGAAAGTTGAAACCGAGATATATCTCGACCATTTGAAATCCTTACACGAGTTGGAGATTTAGCTTATCACCTAGCATTGCCACCGAGTCTATCAAGTGTGCACAATGTTTTTCACGCTCTATGCTAAGAAAAGACGTTCATCATCCAAGTCACATCGTTAATTATAAGGATCCGACAATCAACAATGATTTAACTTATGAGGAAGCACCGTGTCGCTTTTGGAACGCAAAGATTCACCATTTGAGAAATAAAGATATTGCTTTGATCAAAATACAATGGAAACGCTCATGGCGAAAATGAAGGTTACTTGGGAGCGTGAAGAGGAGATTCATGTCAAATATCCAAAATTTTCAATTCCATGTAAGATATCGAATTTCGAGGACGAAATTTTATTTAAGCAGTAGAATGTGATAACACAAAAAAAAAAAGTAAATAAATAGATATGGGTTAATTTAGAAGTTATTTTAGGGGTTAGTTTATAGGGGTTATATTGGGGTTAATTTAGATTTAAAAAAAAAATAGAAATAAAAATAAAAATTAGCCTATAAATATATGGTTAAATCGCATATTTTTTCCACAACTTTCTAAACTCTCTATAATAGAAAACGAGGAATCGAGGACTAAGATTTTTGTCGCTCAATTTTTCTACATCAAGTATCTGCAAGGTTATTAAGGTAGGGATTTTTTTACATTATTTGTCTTTATTTAATGTTCCATGATTTTACTTCATTTATTGCAATATATATGTCAAGAGGAATTCATATAAGTTAAGGGCTATGAAAAGGGTCCGAGATCAAACATATCTTCGGGTGAACCCGCAATGCTATATGCAAAGAATCGCCACGAGAAAAAGAGAAATGAATGAATTTATTGTTGTAATTATGTGAATGTTTTTCATGTTATATTAAATATTGACAGATATATCCCTATTGAGCGAGATGAAGCTCACCCCTATTATTATCATTATTTCCAGGTTGAGGATTCTCACAAGATATGGTGTTGTGGATGGTGGAATAAATCATGCTATAATTATGACTCGACTAAATTTTAGATTTATGTCTTTAATTTTTCCGGTTTATGCTTGGAAGAATTGTTAGATATTTTAACTTTGAAGATGTATTATTATTATTATTATTATTATTATTATTATTATTATTATTATTATTATTATTATTATTATTATTATTACTACTATTACCACTATTATTATTATTATTATTAATATTATTATATTTTTTTCCTTAAAAAAATAAAATTTCTCAATCAACCTTTTTGATCATTATTGGGATCACTTTAATTTTTAAAATTATATTTTTTAAAATATTTTTAGAATATTTTAAATTAATAAAATTGGGTCAAAAATTAAATTTGCAATTCAACAAACATTAAAATTATACATTTTTTTAACTAAACAAACATTAAACTTACACAAAGTTACAATTCAACAAATATTAAAATTACACATTTTTTTAACTAACAAACATTAAATTTACACAGATTACAATTTACAAACATTACACAGTTAACACTTAACATTACACACAAATTGGTCTTCGGTCAACAATTGTGGGTGGATTTCTAATTTTCACTTTTTGTTTTAATAACCAGTACCCAAACGGGTATTCGGGTTTTCCCTAAACAACCCGACCCCGACCCATCTTTTGAAATCGGGTTTTGGGTAAACCGATACCCAATAGTTTTTTAAAAATACCCGACCCAATCGGGTATTTTCTCGATTGAAGCCTGGGCGGTATCCGAATATCCGACCCAAAATGCCCACCCTATTCTAAATGATGCTCTATTTATTATTTTTTCATCATTAATACATATATATGATTTAGTTCAAATGAGACCATCCTAATCGGGTGACACAACGTTGATTCATCATACCCATTAATTATTAATTTTCAATGGGTGTGATTGAATCATTTTTTCCCATTTTTTTCGCTCAATTAAGGGCAGGGGCGGATCTTCTAGAGGGGCTCCCTGGGCTCAGCCCCCCATCCAAAAAAAAAAATATCTTTTTGTTTTTTCTAAGGTAAAAAGAAATTATATGTTTTTTTAATGTGAAAACAATAGTTGGTAGGGAAAAAAAAATTTAGGAAAGAATAAAGTCGGTTGGCTACGCCACTAGGTAAGATTGTATTTGTATAATTTTATTTTCATAATTATTTAAAAAAAACTTTAATGTTTATTATTTTTCATAAATATTTATATTTCAGTAAAAATACGCAGTTTTTAAGATAGCATCAAATGAATCATTAAATACTACATAAATAAATAGCATATGGGTACAATGAATAAAATACCCAAAACACACATGATACAAAAATTGTGGCAGAAAAATTCACTTGTATGGCCCATGATGTCAGTCGGGCAGACATATGTGGCTTTGTCACGTGACGTTTTTTGTTGAGGATCTTAGCAAATGTGTAAGGACGATGCCCATCTTTTTTTGTCGGAATTGGACGGCTCCCAATTAAATGTTCTTTACTTAAATCAATTACATGTTATTTATTTATTTATTTTTTTGTATAGGAATTAAGTGTTCTTTACTTAATTCAACCTTTTAAGTTTTAACTTTTAACAAATTCACATTTTCCTTTTTCCTATAGTTATATTTTCAACTTCCTTTTCTTACTTACGCAAAATTTGTGCTCTTCTTGGGCCTTATTTCGACCTGCTTACCATAAATTCATAGTACTATAGTATCATGTCATAATATAGGCAAGTTTTTATAATACGCGATTAATTTAGGAATATATATGGTAGTAAATATTTTATTGAGGTAACTTTAACTTGTCCCGCAAATTATGCATGTTTTTTTAACTTTGCATACTTAACTTTGTATCCTCCGAACTTTACAAATTGTTGTATTTACCCTATAATTTTCAAATTATAGGTGCCCGTAAGAGGCCTACTACCGCATAAATGAATAGAAAGGCATCCTAAGCGGTACGACAGGCTTTGAAGTTGAAGCTAAGCTATTTAGAGAAAAAATTTAAACTCCCGTTTTCATAACTTTCAACTAAGTGGCACCCACCCCGCCTTTATATAGTCTTGATGCCGTATCCGTACTAGAAATGAAAGATGAGGCAAATCGGAAGCTATTTTATTTCTCGATTCAATAGAAGCTCAAAGAGGTACAAAACCCGTGCTCAAAATATTTTAATTTGAAAAAGAGCTCAAACTCTTTTTTTAGTTCCACCGAGAAAGTGAGTCTTATAAAAGATCACATAAACAACCGAGTGCCTTCCGCTCCTTTTGGTCTTCATAGTCCCTAATGCTTGGAAGGCATTCGAGCCCTCACTATTAATGAATTGTATGAATGTAGCTTTTAACTCTCAAATAACTCAAAATCTCATCATCGTTAGTCAATATACAAATGGTATTAAATAATATTAAATTTCATTAATGAACTTAGGATATGATATCATTTTCAAATATCACAAAATAATATAACCATAAAGGCTAATTGATAAATTTGGAAATTTATTAGCTAAGTGCAACAATTTACATAGTTGAATGAGTAAAGTATAACAATTCAAATTTAAGCGAGAAAATACAAAAACTCGTATAGTTTTGGGGCAAATGAAAACTACCTCTATTTAATTTTAATAAATAACTATAAAAATACATTTTGTATATACGATCAATTGACTCAATCACTATTATTAATTCTTTTGAAATGATAGAACAATTGATGATTCATTGAATTGAGAGAATATGTGTTTCTTACAAATGAAGAGAGAAAAGACAACCACACAAATGAGGATGAAGACTCTCTAAATAAATTTAGGTTACAAATTATTAAAAGACTAAACTACCCTTAACAATACAAATAAATAACAATAATAACATAACATTAAATTACTCTAACATCCCCCCCACAAACTCAAGATGCTTTTAAGGAGCATCGAGTTTGCCAACCAAAAATGAAAAACGAAAAGCGGATGTGCTTTGGTGAAGAAGTCTGCAATTTGTGATGAGGATGTAACGAACGGCAAAGTAATAGTACCATCTTGTCAAGATGGTGACGAGTGAGATGACAATCAATTTCAATATGTTTTGTCCTTTCATGAAATACCGAATTGTGGGCAATTTGAATGGTGCTCCTATTATCGCAGCATAGGAGTGGGTGATGACGAAGAAAAACACCCATATCGCAAGTAACCATCGTAACCAAACGATCTCTCGTGGGCGCAGGCCATAGCTCGCACTACTTCCGGTAGAAGAATCGAGAGACAACAGTTTGTTTATTGCTCTTCCACGAGATAAGAGAATCCCCAAGAAAACACAAAATCTTGTAGTAGATTTACGATCTACCGATCATCACTAGCCCAATCAAAGATCCGAGAAAGCACGTAACTCCAAAGAGGAAGTAGACGAAAATAAGAGACTCAAATATGGTGCCTCTAAGGTATCGTAAGATACGAAGAACAAATACCGCCCAATGAACAAGCATCGAGGAGAAGAACAAATTGACTAACAATGTGAACAACATAAGCAATATCCGGGCGTGTAATAGTGAGATAAACCAAGTCGCCAACAATGGTACGATACAAAGTAGGATCGGCCAATAGTGTGCCATCGTAAGAAGAATATCGAACATTAACTTCAATGGGAGAATCAACAAATCCCAGTGTCGGTGATGCGAGCCCACTCAAGAATATCGGTTGTATACTGACTGTGAGAGAAGATAACCTTTAGGTGACCAACTAACCTCAATACCTAAAAATATCGAAGAGAACTCAAGTCTTTCATTTCAAAAAGAGAGGACAATTTTGACTTGAGCAAAGGTAATCCCATCAACATCACTACCCGTGATAATCATATCATCAACATATAAGGAGAGACAATAATAATACGGCCAAAGAGTTCTTGATAAAGAGAGCAGAATCGTGATCACTCCGATGAAATCCAAGAGAAATAAGGGCAATCGAGAACTCCTCAAACCAAGCACGAGGTGCCTGTTTGAGACCATACAAAGCTTTCTTAAGTTTACAAACCTCTCATGGATTATGGGCCACGCCGGAGGTGGAACCATATAAACCTTTCTTGAAGAATTCCATTCAAGAAGGCATTTTTAACATCCATCCTGGGATATATGCCATTTTCGAGAAGATGCAACGGCAATAAGTGTACAAATTGTAGTCATCTTTGCAACAGAGCAAAAGTTTCCTCATAATCCAAACCATATTGTTGAGAGAATCCTTTAGCAACCAATCGCCTTATACCGCTCAAGAGAACCATCGACTTTGTTTTAATTTTAAATACCCAACGAGAACCAATTGCATTTTTACCTTGTGGTAGAGGTACCAAATCCCAAGTTTCTGCTTTTGACAAAGGATAATTCTTCTACATAGCTTTTTGCCAAAGAGATCAAGAGTCGCCTCTTTGTAAGAAGTTGGCTCAGAGAGATTGTGAATAGATGACAAAAATGATGTAAAAGATGGTGAATAAGAAGAATAGACAAAATCTGCAATTGAGTAGACTTACGAACCCGTGAAGGATAACGAGCGTAGGATCCACAATCTCGGGAGACGGAGAGATAGTCGTAGGAGAGGGAGCAAGAGTATCGTTGAATCATCTGGTACCGATCTCTAAAAATCATCAATATCACCAAAGAAAAGGATCAATATGGAGAAGATCGATTTAGACACATTGTGAGAGAGCTAGATGGAATGGTGAAAAGAGGAATATGCTCAAGAAAGAAAATATGACGTGACACATATAATTTTTGTGCAACAGATCATAACAACGATACCCCTTTTGACCATCCCCATACCTAAGAAAACACACATAGCGAACGAGCGGACAATTTACTACGTTCAACGTGAGGACGAAGAACAAAACATGTAGAACCAAATACTCGTAAGAAAGAGTAATCGAGCATAACCAAGTAATTTCTCAAATGGTGACACACCCGAGTTATGAGCGGTTGGGATCCTGTTGATTGAATAAACAACAGAAGAAACGACCTTCCCCCGAATTCACTAGGGATGACGAGATAATAAAAGAGAACGGGCGCTTTCAATGATATGTCTATGTTTTCTTTCAAAGAACACCATTTTGTTCAGCGTATCGGTACATGAAGTTTGATATATAGTTCCATCTAAAGCAAGCAATTCACGAAAATTATTAGATGTATATTCCCACCCAAATCACACCAAACACTTTATAACAAACAGAATCTGCGTTTTGACAAGAGCTCGAAAAGAGGTATAAATTCCCAAGAAATCGAACGACGTTTCATCATATAAACCCAACAATAAATAAGTATGGTCATCAATGAAAGAAACATAAGATCTGAGACCCTCCTTTTTGTGGCAATTGGAGAAGGTCCCCAAACATCGAATGAATCAAATCGAATGGTGCAAATTTAAATGGAGAAGCTTTTACTAAAAGGCAATGCGAAAAACTTAGCAAGTTTACAACCACTACAACCGTAAATATCATGACTTTTCAAATTTCCTAACAATCCAAATGGATGCTAAGTACTTTAAACGAAAAAAGATACATGACCCAAACGAGAATGCCATAAATAAAAATTAGACGAAGATGGACCCAAACGAAAAGAAGACAAATCAATAGTAGAAGTTAAGACATCCGGTACACGGTTCATCCAAAACATACAACCCTCCACTCCTATGGCCCGTCCCAATCGGCCTGGGGAGTGAGGATCCCGCACATGACAAGAATCGAAGAGAAAGTCACGAATAACTGAGAATCACATAGTTTACCAACTCGAAACAAGATTTAAAGTAAGTCGGGAATATGATAAACACTAGGTAGAGACACATGCGTAGTCAGTCAGAACCAACACCGCTAAGGCATAGGTGTGCCATCGCATCATATAACAGACGTGGAGTTTGAAGGAGAAATAAAATAAATGATTCTCGCATTAGGGGACATATGATAAGAAGCTCCCGAGTCTAATAACCAAATAGATGAAGATATACCCGAGAAGCTCGAGTCGACAAACCCGCAGCGGACATAGCATGTGGTTGAAGGCTAAGAAATTTCTCGAATCGCTCATGTATTTAACTGCAGAGTAGTAGTAGACGGTGAAGCAACTCATTTGAAAGAGTCGGATGGTGGTACAATCGCGACAAAAGATATTATCGGAGGTGGTCTAGGACCACGTTGAGAAGACCGAGGCACGAGGAGCACGCGGGCTGGTCGACCCATCAACTTCGGCACCGAGCCTTCCAATGTCCCTAGTTCTACAAAAGCTACATTCATCCGGGAGCAACAGCGACCTTAGGATTTGCTTATTCAAATACTTTTGGAATGGGCGATTTGGAAATGTTCAAGACAGATGGGCGGGTGTGGGGAAGGATCCCCTTTATCGATGCGACTTGTGCGTGTTTCATCAAGAATTAATTCATCACCACGAATCAACAATTGGAAGAGGACTACGATGCAAAATATTTCCACGCAATGACTCAAAATCATCACGAAGAGCCATAAGAAACTCAACCAACCGTTGTTCATTACGTCAGGCAATATAAGGAGCAAATGCACTAAGCTCTGTTTGATTCTCACAAAGCTAATTGGTCCCAAAGATTAGTCATTGCGAATAAAATTCCGGATAGTCATGTCTTTCATTGAAGAGTTCAATGTCCATTTCTAATTGATATTGTTTAGCAAAATTTGATTGTGTGTACAATCGTTCTAAGTGCTCCCAAACTTCTCTTGCCGTTTCATAATTTGCCAATTGCATACCAATCGAACTCTCAACGGAATTATTAATCCATGTAATAATCTTAGAATTATTAACCTCCCAAGCCTCCAATTGTTCAAGATATTTGTCATTATTCTCACTCTTAGGTTTAGATTGAGTCACATTTACAATACTCCACATTCGTTTTCCCTCAAAAATTTTTTTATCACATAACTCCAATATGTATAATTTTTCCCATCCAATCGAACACCAATAGATTGCAACGAATCATCCTTTTCGGAAGCCATATTACACAACCAACAAATAAGCTCAACCAAATAACCAACAAAAACAGACAAACCCAAAAACAAACAAAACAGATTCGAACTTGAAATATTCGACGAAAAAGTAGTAAAGGAAGATTACCCAAACATCAAAACAATGAATATTGCAAATGCTCCGACCGCTTCGATCTATTCCGATATCTTGAACGAAATGCTCCGATCCGCTCCGATCTACTTTAGCAACTACTTTGATCTACTCCGATCCGCTCCGATCTACTAAAACTACGAACCTGGGAAAAAAATTCTAACATGATAGAACAATTGATGCATTCATTGTAATTGAGAGAATATGTGTTTCTTACAAATGAAGAGAGAAAAGACAACCACACAAATGAGGATGAAGACTCCTTTAAATAGTGCTAGGTTACAAATTATTAAAAGACTAAGCTACCCTTAACAATACAAATAAATAACAATAATAACATAACATTAAATTACTCTAACATGAGCAAGTGTTTTGTATTTCCCAAGTTGTCAAGGAATCGAACAAAAAAAACAAAAGTATAATAGTTAAACCTTAATCACATAGATGGCAATATAGAATATTCAAAAAAAATTGATGTATAGAATATTCAATATTATGAACAACATAGAAAGTCCAAAAAAGGAGCAATTAGGTTGGCCAACCATATTTTACTTGTCAGATGATTAATCAATATCGTTCATTAACTTAATATTAAAATATTCACCACTGCCCATTCTCATATTCAAGGCTTTTTGCTGTTAAGTTTTTGTCACATTAAATATTCCAATTATAATAATAAAAAGGGTTTGACAATTAAATAGCAAACTTTAGCAGTTTGGAGACAAATTTAACCCAAGATATGATATAGTACGTGTGTGGGTGTAATTACACGTGCGTGCTTGATCCATATTGTTAAAAAATAATAAAATCCGAATCTTAACTTCGTAGCAATAATAGAATCATAGATATTCATATCTAAATTGGATAATAAATATTATAAATTATAATGGAAGATTCTAGGTACATGATATACGATTAGAATTTTTTGATCGAATCTTAAGAGATTATTCATTAATCCCATATTTCATTTTTTAAAGAATTGACGTTTTAGTTGGATGAGATCCGACGAATATTTCAATTCGTCTCAAATAATTGATTATATTTTTTATTTTAAATTATGGCATAACTCGGGCCGTACTAATATTAGTCACAACGCCCACATCAATTTTTGTATTTGGGTTGTGAAACTGGGCCTAGGTATTGTTATAGTCACAACGGCCACTACATTTCTCGATTGGCCTGAAATTGGGCCTCAACCCTATTGCAAGTTTCGTATTTGGGATAGGGTTGACCCATTTCACAGTCCAAGTTCAAATCTAGTTGACCCAAGATAACACCCAAGGTCAAACTAGTTGGCATCTCCATAGGACCATAGCTGACAAGATGTCCTGAAACTCAAAACATTCGCAAAATATACAAAAAAAAAAAAAAAAGGTAATTTTAATTTTTCCCTCAAGCTATGCGAGTTTTTCTCGTTTGTTCACTTAAATTTAAATTATTTTACTTAACTCTACGAATTTTGTAAATTATTGCACTTCGTCTATAAATTCTAAATTAACCCCTTAACCTTTATGATTATTTTATGTTGTTACTTTTAAAAATGTTATCATTGTCTAAGTTTATTGATGGAGTTTATTATAATTTAATACCATTTATATATTGACTAAACATGAGGATATTTTATTGATCCAAATAATTATTCGAAATGTAATAGACACAAATAATCCACTAACAATGAGGAGTAAATTTACAAATTATAGATTAAGTGCTACAACTTACAAATTTCAAGGGTAAGCAATATAAAATTATTTCCTAGTAACAATTTCAAGTTTGTATTTCAAATGTTAGAATGTAAACATCGCCGAAAGAGTTGAACATAATAATCGTTCAAGTTATTTGAAAATTTATCGAGTTTCAAAATCATATTTAATGTTGGTTTAATTATAATTGAATAGAAATTGAATTTTTGTTTGTATACAAACCGAACTCGAATGAAAAATATGTTGAAAACTTAGTATAGCGTACCAAGCAAACGCCTTTTAACTCTTGTTGTCTCAATATCAACTAGTTTAGCTTTGTTTTTGAGCCCTTAAACAAAATTTGTAATTACGAAAAAGAATACCAAGAGTCGCTTCCAAAGTCTTGCTTTATTCTTTCTACGTACGAACAGAGTGAGCTCCTTCATCTTCTTCCCAGTCACAAGGAAAAAATCCTTGAGAAAGATCCCAAAATACAAAGATCCCACTAAGATATCATTCTCAAAATCCAAAATGGGTTTTATGGGTCTCCCCTCAAAATTGCTCTTTTTGCATCCATTTTCTTGCCTGGTAAGTTTCCTGCACTTCACTTGTTCTTTATAGTTTTCGCTACTTTTCCCCCTTTTTTTCTTTTGTTCGTTACTTTCTTTAGTTGTAATAAGTGAGTATTTTGTTGATCATCGTTTTATTTGTTTCATGTTTCTTTTGGGTTTTTTTCCGTACGATGCGTACAAATGCATGTATTTCTGCATATAATATACTCTTAGACTAATCCTTTTTTTTTCTTTATTTTGTCTGATCATTTTCTTGCAGGCCTGTAATTGCTCTAGGCTATCCTCTGTAAGTTCTATCCCTTTTTTTTTTTTTTTTGTGGGTTGTCCGTTTTATGACAGAAAAGTGAAGTGTTCTTGGCGTATGTTAGTTTTTTTTTTCAAGTTTTAAGTGAATTTGGATGATTATTAAATGGTTTAAGTATTTATCAGTCACAAATTTGTGCTTATTGTAATGTAATTTTGCAGGTTTGCCTCAATCAGGGCAATTGAGACTGGTTCAAAATATCACATGAAGAAGGTGGTCATATATTGGACCATTTTTTCTATAATTTCTCTGTTTGAATTTGCTTTTGTGAAAATCATTGAGTGGTAAGTTAAAGAAGTATTTGTCTCTTTTCTATAGCTTCCTTCTTTGGGATTATGGATTTTGTTCTTATGTGGAGGGAAATTTCTTTTCTATGTGGATTAGACAGAAATATAAATCATTTTTTTTTTCTGTTAAGTGATCATTTCCAATTTTTACACTCGTTGATGTGAATATGATGGAAAACGGACTCACTATGATAGTTATGGAAAATGGACACACTATATGGGGGTATTTGTAATTTTGAAAGATATCTGGAATTTTTTGTAATTAGGCTAAACCTCAGAGGTAGTTTTGGCAATTATCCCTAATGTAGTGTCTATCCCTTTCTTTGTTTTCCTCCAACTGATACCATTTGCTTGATAGTATACATATATAGACATAATCAAGAGTGGTTTTTATGTATTAATGTCTGATGATGATTAACAGGGAATTGGACAAACTTGTTTTGATATTATCATGAGAGTTAATTAGTTGATGGATTATGTGTTCTTTTGTTATGACAGGATACCGTTGTGGTCTAGCATAAAACTTGTAGCCATCTTCTGGTTAGTGATACCTCGATTTCATGGTGCGTGCTATGCCTACCAGAGTCTTATACGTCCATTCTTGGTCGTGAATCTACAAGCAATTATCAACAGGTTCTACATGTCTTTAGAGGAACAACCTCATAAGAAGGAAATGTTTCTTGATGTTGCTAACAAATACATTCAAGAGAATGGCTCTGAAGCTTTGGAAAAGCTTATTTCAGGCAAGGTTAGCTATTTGATACAATTTTGAACAGTTCTATATTAAACTTTGTTGTTGTTTTTTTATTGGAAAAATGCTGATGCAATCATTTGAAAAAAAGAGGAAGAAAATAGTGAGTAGTTGTGTTTTTGAAATTCATGAACATGTAAATTAAGATAAGTTTAAAAACACATTTTTCTTTTTTTTTATCATTTATATTTTCCGATGGACAATTTGTTTGCATATCGATACAGACGGAACAGAAAGAACCTAATGATTCTCAGAGAGATACCCAAGTTATAGAACCAGACGAGAAAAATGCTGCAGCTACATCAAAACAGGTAAATAATGCACGACGCGTGTTTTAATATCTTATCCTATATTCCACTTGATTTATGGTCTCTCTTGTAGCTGGAAGAACCTGATACTGCTCAGAAAGATAATGTAATGCTAGCAGCCCCTGAGAAGATTGCAGCAACTGAGGCAAAACAGGTGAGAGTTTTCGGATCTCGTTTTCTTACAAACTGATGTCTTACATTTATTCACTGCTGAAACTTTACAAAGTTTATTACACATTCTCTGGGTATATTGATTAGACTTGTGAAACTCACTCAGCCAAAGTTTTATGTTTCTCTCTTATTTCGCTTTTATTGATTATGAAGTGGCTGCCTTTTTGTTACTGATGTTCATAAACACTTGCCAAAACAGCCATGACCGTAAAAATGGGAAGTTTGAAACAGGTCTCTTATTTTTCTGTGGGATAATTACAAACACTACCCGTGAGGCTTAGCCTAATTACAAAACACTTAGCAGTTTTCCAAAATTACAAATATTCCCTTGAGGTTTGTATTTAGTATTTACCTAACAAATACTCCCGTTTGAGGCCTCTTGAAGGTGCAATTTTGTAAGCTAAAAACAAATTTCATGGGGTAGTTGTTATTTTATATAATAACTGGGTTTTTTTGTAATTAGGTTGAAACTCAGGGGTAACTTTTGCAATTAACCCTTTTTTTGTGCATAGATTTGCTTTTCATGAATATGTCATATCTGCAATAACAAGAATTTTGTGTCATTTCTATCCGCAATTGCAGGTGCCGCATGCACCGTCAGTTACAACACATGCAGCTGCTAAAACTAAAGACATAACACCACCAGAAACAAGTGTAGATAACAACAGATCACAGCCGTCGACTCCTCCCCCGAAGACAATTCAGCAAGAATGGACATGTCCTTTATGTCAGGTGACAACCACGAGCGAGAAAACGTTAAATGCCCATCTCCAGGGGAGTAAACACAAGTCCATGTGCGAGTCCCTGAAAACAAGCAAGCTCAATAATCCGAAAGACACGACCCCACCAGAAACAAGTGCAGAAAAAGGACAGCCGTCGGCTCCTCCCATGACGAAAAACGCTCAGACAGTATGGGCATGTGCTTTATGTCAGGTGATAACCACATGTGAGAACAATTTAAAGGATCATCTCCGAGGGCAAAAACACAAGTCCATGCGCGAGTCCCTGAAAACCAATGCGAAAGATACAGGGTTCCAGCAAAAATCTTCTGGAAAACCCGAAGAAAGAGCTCGGTATCAGCAAAAAACGGTGAGGCCGAATCAGAGTGGTGGTGACACTGATCAACAATTTAAAGCGTTTTGCAACGTGTGTAACGTGAAGATGCCTAGTGAGATTGATTTGATATCTCATCTCAAAGGGAAACGACATTTGTCCAACATCCAAATGTGAATGGTAAAGTACTAGGAAGTGAACACTGTCGGGCTGTCGGCCGGGGAGTCATGCATTTTACCACTGGGAGGGATAATATTAGTTGATGACTGGTGTGGATGCTGAAATTACTAATATTTTGATTGAAATATGTGGAATTTGCAGCAGTAGATTGGAGTGTTTCCATGAAGGTCTTGATATATATATATATATGTGTGTGTGTGTGTGTGTGTGTGTGTGTGTGTGTGTGTGTGTGTGTGTGTGTGTGTGTGTGTGTATGCATCTCCCAAAAACTGCAAACTGCTGAAAGCTTGTAAAAATTTGCAATGCTGGCAAAGTCAAGATTAGACTACTTAAAGTTCCTAGGGATATTTACAAAAACTACCCCCAAGGTTTGAGCCAATTACAGAAAAACCAAAAGGTTTTTGAAAATTTCAAAAATCTCATTGATGTTTGATTTTGTACTATATTTAATACCTTCATAAGTAAAGACATTTCATACACTCCTTTTACATTTGTGAAAATATTACAGTTATTCCCTTACATAAACCTTAGGTTATTTTTATCTTGGTAATTTTTAAACTTCTTTTTTTTTTTTTTTTGTATTTACCCCAAAGAGGTAGTTTTTGTAATTATCCCAAGTTCTTATGCCTGACCAAAGATTTACACGATTTACGTTAAATATTAGGGATAATACAAAATATACCCCTACGGTTTAACTTAATTACAAAAAGAAACTCAATTATCTATACACCCTTCATATTTGTTTCTTATTTTACAATTACACCGTAGGGGGAGATATTGATATTTGTTAGGTAAATGCATACCTCAACACAATGTTTGTAACACACCTTAATGGGCATTTGTGAAACGAGTATGTGAGAAATAACTTTTTTGTAATTAAGCAACACCTCAGGGGTAGTTTTCATTATCCTAAAATATTATCTCTAGCAGGGACAACTCCAAAGCCAATTTTTCATTATTTCAACATTCTATACAAACGTTTCACTTTAGCTTGAATGCCTGAATCCATCCTCGAGATCCTCGCAAGGAACCAAATCTGCCATTTGGCGCCAGTTTAGACAACATTTCTAGGGTTGATAACATGCATCTTTTATGTTATTTGATCATTGATGCTTCGTTCAGTCAAATTTATTTCTGTTTCTCGGGCTTAATTTCCAGAATCACCCTTTACTGCTTTCTAATTTATTCTTTTTTTGATATATAATATAACACCAGCAAAAGAGAACATCATCACTTTGTTAGAGGTCTACATATCATCAGGACAAACTTCTGAAAATTAGCTCATTAAAACATTTTTTATTTGTCATGATGACTTTTGGGAAGTTGGCATTGCAAGTGAAACTCCAGCACCACTTGGTAAATCCTTCCATTGTTGAGTCACTGTCTTTATCTGTGTGTAAAACTGAACTCCAGCTTTACCTGCAATCAACCCCATCAAATGAAGCAAGATCAGGAATTCAAGTAAATATTCTTTCAAATTAAAAAAAAAAAAAAAAAAAGATTTGGTAAAAACAAGAATTGTTTTTCTTGCATGCCAAAAGAAAAAGCTCAACGTCAAGTATTCAAAAAAGCAACCTAATTGGAAAGAGAGCACCGATTTACCGTAGAAATTGAGATCACCGGCAAAAGAAGCTTTGGAGCCAGTAAATGAGAAGAAGGGCAACGGAACGGGATAGGGACATTGATACCAACCTGTGACAAGAAAGCTCACATCACGAATTGTAACTTAAAAAGTAAAAAAGCATTGCAATTTTCGCTTCCGCAAAAATACTACCATCTGAACAATCTGATCCTTTCTGGATTTCAGATAATACACTTATTATAAAGGAATAATTACGAAAACTACCTTTGAGGTTTGACCTAATTACAAGAAAAGCTTAATTACAACAACAACAACAAACTAAGCCTTAATCCCACTACGTGGGGTCGGCACAAGAAAAGCTTAATTATCGTTCAAAATTACAAATACTCCCTTAAGGTTATACAAACTCGCCCTTGAGATTTGTATTTTCTTAACAAATACCCCCTCTTTTGACAGTGCAGTTTGTAAAATAGAAATAAATATCAAGGGGGTATATGTAATTCCAAAAGAATAGCTGGTTTTCTTTATTTTTTTTTCTTTGGAATTAGACTGAACCTCAAGGTTATATTTAGTAATTAACACTATTATAAAAGTTCAAGGCAGCATAAGGACAGCAATAAAAAGTACAATACAGTAAAAGATTATCCACTCAGTTTGACACTTAAAAAATAGGGATAATTATAAAAACTGCCCCTGAGGTTTAGCCTAATTACAAAATGTCCAATTATCTTTCAAAATTACAAATACACCCTTGACATTTGCTTCTATTTTACAAATTGCACCTCAAGAAAGGGATGTTTGTTAGGTAAATACAAACCTCGAGGAGGTCTTTGTAACACCTTAAGGGCATATTTGTAATTTTGAAAAATAACTGGATATTGTTGTAATTATGCAAAACCGCAAGGGTGATTTTTAATAATCCCTAAAAATAATATAGAATAACTTGGTCCCTAAAAATAATATAGAACAACTTGGTACCTGGCCTGCCTCTATTTCAGTTTGGAATTTTCTTGCAGCTATTCCAGATGATGTAAAAATAGCTGCACCATTCCCATACCTGCAGAATTGGGATAACATTAGAAAATTGCTAGTAACGAAAAGTCGAATTTGTTCAAAAACGAGAAATCAAAGAAGGCGCCAATGATTTGAAAAGATCAAGAAAATTGAAATACTTGTTTCTGTTGACTATGTTTATGGCCTCTTCCAAATTGTCAGCCTGCAAAAGGAAGCAGCATAATACTCAGCACAAAAACCCACACTATGGAATAAAAAGAGGATTTTTAATTACTGATATACCTGCATGCAAATGAGGACAGGGCCAAAGATCTCCTCCTGGACGCCCACGGTGAGGAATTAAACATAATTACATGCAAAATATTCGAGATAACATTTCAAGATATAGACAGAAAGAAAAAGAAGAAAAATAATACCTTATAACATTCCATGTCCGCGGTGACATCAGCTAAGATGGTGGGACCTACGGTTACCTTGTTCATATCCCGAACCTATTAGCCATCAATGAAGGCAAAGGTAAAGTTGTTGATCTTAATCCAACACAACTGCTTAAAGAATGTGACATTTCTAGGCAAACATGCATATAAA
Organism: Rehmannia glutinosa; assembly: GCA_016081115.2. Classification (NCBI taxonomy): domain Eukaryota; kingdom Viridiplantae; phylum Streptophyta; class Magnoliopsida; order Lamiales; family Orobanchaceae; genus Rehmannia; species Rehmannia glutinosa. The sequence continues at coordinate 43,188,824 of CM071929.1, read as the reverse complement.
TATATAAGCAAATTGAAGAGCAGCATGTATTTTCATACTTCAATTATTTCCCCCGTGCATGTAAATCCATCAAATAACTTCCATCCATTTCCTACAGTACTTTATGTCCTCTTAAAAATTATGGCTGAAAATTTTTAAACTTCCTACCGCGAAACTAATACTTAGATCTAAAGGATTACTACACTACAGTGATGTGATATACGTTCTTCAAATTGTTATAAGAAGAATCAACTAATGTTACCTGCATTGGCACTCCACATCAGTTTGAAACAAGTTATTGACACTTTCAAGAGCAAAATGGACGTATAAAAATCAGTTGACTTCAATTTTCTAATTCAAGCAACTCTATTTGCATTTTATCAAGGCTTTGTGGTCCAAGACACGATTTACAAGCTTAATGGAAAGTACTATTATAAATAAGAAATTACAAACGATTAAGCATCTCATGCTGGCCAGAAAGCTTTAGACATGCAACTCCCAGAAAATAAATAAACAAGTACCTTAATATTTCTTCCATCGAGCAATAGTCTGGCTCCACTTTCAACCCCGCTTTGCACCAATTTGCACACCCTTTCCTTTGCCTAAAAACATGGTGAGATGCTTAAAAATGTACACATCAAGTTCGAGAATTATGAGGTAATAAATAGGTAGAAATATTCCAGATGAAGATTTTCATAGGTTCAGTTTGAAGATGGGCTCAGTACTCACCTGCTTACTAATGACTGGACCGAGGTCTGCCTCAGGATCTGTTCCACCACTTACCTTAAGGGCTTTCGCACGCTCTATTAGCTTTTCTTCCTAAAAGATCAAACAGTAGTGTACATGGTATACTGCCCCATTACTAATAGACAAAGGCACATATATTTTTTTATTATAATATGTTTCCTGTATAAAATTAGAGCAAAAGATGACAAATAAGCAAAAACTCCATCTAATATATTGTTAGGGATAATTACAAAACTACCCTTGAGGTATGGTTTAATTACAAAAAAACTAGAGATGTGTAAAAATGACAAAAACCCCTTGAGGTTTGATTCTGTGTTTAAATTGTAATGGGGGTAATTGTAATATTTTTACAAATGTAAAAGGGGTGTGTGAAATATTTTGGCTCATGAAGGGGGTTAAGTGTAATACAAAATCAAACTCAAGGGGTTTTCTATAATTTTCAAAAACCTCTGGTTTTTTTTGTAATTAACCCAAACCTCAGGGGCAGTTTTTGTAATTATCCCATATTGTTATCAACAATATTGGAGCAAAACAAAAAACATGTTGTTTTAACAAATGCGCTGCCTTTCTAAGCACAAAATTAGAAAAGGTTTATGCAAATTTTGTTACTGAAAGAGGATGAAATGAAAGCAAGCACAGTGGGATACCACAATTTTGAGTCTCCAACAAAGACGACTGTGCTAAGAGCCATGCATCTTTGTCCAGCAGCGCCAAAACCAGCTGCAACTAAAGCATTTAAGGTTGCATCCACATTTGCATCAGGCATCACGATTCCATGGTTCTTTGCTCCCATATTGGACTGAATGTGTTTTTCAGTAAGCAGTCATTACTCAGGCTTCATTAAAAAATTGTTTGATGCTAATATATATCTAAGCATGAGGAAAACATAACCAAAATACACGAAGGTAGATCAATCACACCGACCTGAACACGTTTTCCACTAGCTGACGCTCTTGAGTAGATATGCATGCCAGCCTTAAAAATGAGAACACAAAATGAGAAATATAAGATTATAAAGATATATTAGTTTTTCGGCAAACTAATAGTATACTAGTGCAAAATATATTTATATTGACAACAAATTAGAAAGATTCATCTGTTATGTTAATTTTTCCCATGAAAAATATGAGTTTTCTAGCACGAAATATCACCTGAAAGAGAAATTCTATGGAACGTGGAAGGTCTACTAAGACATTCAATTTGAAAGAAGGAAAATTAAACATAGAGAGATTACTAACTGTATTCGAACCAACAAATGATACAGCTCTAATGTCGTCATCGTCACATATAGCATTAACAGTGTCCTGCAAGAAAGAGGAACAAAGATGAAACTATCAGATCCAGAATGGAATCTTATTTTTTATTAGCCAAACATTGTTTCTGATTTGATTCAAACTGATTGCTAATGGTATCCCAAGATGAAAATACTAAAAAACGTTGGACAACCGAGAACATACATTGGTGCCATGGACGATATTCAGGACACCATTGGGCAGACCAGCCTCCATCGCCAACTCTGCAAGAATCATTGAAGCCCCTGAAAAGGAAAAAGGAAAAGAGAAGCAGATAAAAATAAAGTAGAAGCCATGTGGCACCAAATAACATCTTCCCGATATAATGTAAGAAATATATTTCCCAAGTGAAGGGATACAAATTCATATCTATATAATATGTCCACAAACTGACAACAACAGCTAGCAGACATTTGGAGAAGCAACAAGGTGAAGATTAAACAAAATTGAAGTATCTTATTTATTTATTAATTTATGAAAATTGCATTCAAAAATAATTGTAGAAGCAGTAACATAATAAGTGAAAGGTTTATGCCTTAGAGGTCTTGTCTGATTGTACAGGCCCATATCAGATCATATTGTATGTATAAGCAGCTGCAGGACATAGCCAGGCGGCTCTATTACCCTAGCCCAACTATTTTTTTCCCATTAAAAAAACATATAATTTTTTTCTACCTTAGAAAAAATGAAAAAAAAATTGGGGGGGAACGGGGCCCTTCTTGATCCGCCCCTGTGTATAAGTGTGTGCATGCTATATGTAGGAGTTAAATCAGCTAAGGAAAACATAGCCAAAGCCACAGTTCCACCTAGTCCTTTTCCGAGATCTCAAGCATCAACGCACTAGGATAAATACACCAGAGCATTTTAGGCAAAAATCACCTGGATCTTTTTCAGATGGCTTTAGAACAAAGGTGTTTCCACATGTGACTGCAACAGGAAACATCTGCCACATGACAATAGAAACAAAAGACTTCTTATCCAGGTTTGTTTTACGAAAGCACTTCCATTAGAAAGAAACACAAAAAAGCTCAAAATGCACCTCGCGGAATGAAAGAAAGAAATGGAAGAGGCTTAAAGATGTAAATCATGAAAAATATAAACATCTTTAAAAAATAGATATAATTACACAAATTACCTTTGAGGTTTAGCCTAATTAAAAAAACCAGTTATCTGTCAAGATTTTTACAGATTCCCATTTCACATTTGTTTCTATTTTACAAATTACACTCTCAAGAGGTAGATAATACAAACCTCAAGGGGTGCTTGTAACAACTTAAGGGGGTATTAGTAATTTTGAAAGAAAATTGGAATTCGTAATTATCAAAAAGAAAAACATAAAGGCAAACATACCCATAATGGAATCATTGCAGGAAAGTTAAAGGGGCAAATTCCAGCGCAAACACCAAGTGGTTCTCTAATGCTGTAGGTATCGATTCCGTTTGACACGTTGGATACATACTCTCCCATCTGTAGGGTTGCCATGCCACATGCATGTTCCACCACCTCTTCAAGAAAATCCCAATAACATGAATGACTCGACCACAAAAAATATCTGTTGTTAAATGTAAGAAAATAAAGAGCACAACAGATACTAACCTAGCCCTCGGAACACATCTCCTTGAGCGTCCTTCAATGTTTTCCCTTGTTCCGTGGTAATATTCAAGGCAAGCTTATCCTACATCAAGATCCAATCAATCAAGTCAATATTGCACACATGCGAAACGATAATGAAGTACTTGAAAGAATTTAATTGCTGACCATATTTTTACGAATAAGCTCTTGGAGCTTAAACATGATGCGTTGCCGTGTTGTGATTGGTGTATTTCGCCAAGACGGAAAGGCCTCTTTTGCAGCAGTCACGGCAGATTTGAACTCCTCCTTTGTTGTCAGTGGTACTTGTGAAACCACTTCTTGTGTTGCCTATTCTCAAAATATCAAGTAAAAAGAAGGGGAAAACAAATGCTAAAGAACTATTAGCAACTCAAAAAAAAAAAATGCTTTCATTTTATCATCTCATCGACTTACGGATTTATGACATCAATGGAATCAGATGAATGTGAATCCACAAAGCTACCACCAATTAGATTTGGAACCCTCTGCATAGCCATATAATTGCAACGTGCATGAGCAACTAATAAGGCAATGAAGCCTAAAACTGATACTATTGAATGGCTATCTCTATCAAAAGCTTAAAGAGTTGGAAAGGAGACGATAGTCGATAGATATTTAATTTATATTGAAAACCTAATAATGATTGTCTTGACACTCTGCCAGAACGTTCAAACCTCATTACTATTCCAACTCAAAAAACACCGAGTACAAGCCTAAAACGTTCATGATTTCGCTTTGAGACCTCTTCATGGTTGTGCCTCAGGATGACCACGTAAACTATGAATTTACAATGTTAAAGGTTGATCTCTCTATACATTTTTCGTTCCAATTTTTCTTTTTTATTTCCCACCTCTATTTTCTTGGATGGTTTTGTGGCTTTCCTGATAACTATGCCAACAAGTTCAAACTTAGAAAATGTTAATTGAAGTTTTCTGCCATATGATATGAAAAGTTGTTCACTTAGCTTCAATTTTCCACAGCATACTATTTTCACAATTCTAATAACAAAAGAGAAAAAAATTGAAAAACAACATTTATAAGTTCATCCGAACAAAAATCGAAAAAACATAAATACTAACCAGGGAGTTATTATGCCTCCAAGATGGTTCAGCAGAAGTGGAAAAATGAGAATTTGCCACTCCAAAGATCCGAGGACTCAACCTCCTCATGTTTCTCACTTCATAAAACCATTTAAAAGTATTTATAAATAAATATATACAATATAAAAGAGGAAAAAAATCAAAACCATATCGAGGGATTTCAAGATGCAACTCAATTGTGTCATCTTTAATCATAATCCATACAAAAACATTTAAAATCTTGAATCTTGAATCCATGTACTAATCTTGAACCCATCAAGAAAATCACGATTCGTAAAGAGAATCAATAACAAAATATTGTACATGAACTTAGAATTGATTACCTCGTTGGATAGAAAACTGCAACATTTTTTCTGAGTTTCCGTTGAAGAAGTGAAATGCAGAGCGCCACTGTCTGACTGTATACTGTCCCCGGTGATATATATTAATATTTTCGTTGATTTATTTATTTTTGCGAGGTGAGTTGGATTTATTTGTAATTTTATGTAAATAATAATCTGATAAGGGGGTACAATGGAATCTTTATCTGTTAGCGGTAGGTAGATTTAAATATTCTTTTATATTTTTTTCTCTAATAATTATCTATAATGATTCACTTTCCCCTTATCTAAAAACTAATTAAAATTATGGGATCAACCTTGTGTTTAAGGGTTGAGGCATATGTTGTTGTAAGGTAAATGACCCTGGGTTCGATCTCATACGAGTGCGTGCGATGTGAAGGGACAAGTAGGGCCAAGGGGGCCACCGAGATTTAAAAAAATTAAGGGTATATATGTAATTTCACGTCTAACCTATAATAAAAATAAAAATAAAAAAAAAGAAAAAAACAACTGATAACTAACGGTTAGAGAGATTAACCTCAAAGCCCACTAACACAATCTTCAGGCTTGAGCCCTTCACGTTTCACGGCTTCACAACAACACACCGCACAGGCCAGGGAAGAAAAGAAAAATTTAATTACTTGGTGAAAAAAATAAAATTGGCACCACTGTGTGAGATTGGACAAGATAAGAGAGAAGTGGTAGATTCAACACATAATTGCTTTTATCTATGGCATATTTTGATCCAAATAATTCATTTTTTTGCATTTGGCAAATAAAGCTACTTAGCATTGCAAAATTTTATCTTCTTGAATTTTCCTGAGTTACTTTCTATATGAACTTGAAAGTCAACTAAAACTTTATTTTTATGTTCGTTTAGATGAAAGCTTCTCTAAAGTAGCAGTATAGTCGTATAGGAGATTTTGCTCGAGAAGATGGCTACTACAAGAAAACATATAGTTTTTTCATTGGTTTATTTGTTAGTTAAGTTGTCATTGATCTTATCGATTGCCACCATCACGGTGGAAAGAGCTTTTTCAAAGACTACGCAATTGAATGGGAGATGGGCTATTGAATGATTGTTTGGTAACATATATTGAAAAGGATATCTTTCAAATATTAGCAATGAAGCTATTATTAAAACGATTTGAGAATATGAAGAATAGAAGAGAAATATTATGATATATTCATGTACTTGTATTATACATTGACTTTATCAAAACTGGTAAATATTAATAGTGTTAAGTTTAGAGTGGAGTATTGTATTTTATTTTTATACTAGCGTTAGTTGGGCCCCTACCTAGAATTTACTGGCCACACGAAATTGAGTGCGTGTGTCCTCCCCAAGTTCCCCAGTGCCCCATTGTAATAAAAAAAAAAAAAAAAGGTAATTAAAATTATAGTTTATACTTTTGGCTCATATAGGGCAAGTGGTTCAAGAATTTACAGTCAATTCGATTGATTTTCACTTACTTGAATTCTTGAAATTTATAATGGTATAATATAATGTAAAACTAATTAAAAGTTTTTTTTAAGAAAAGTAAAATATAACTGAAATCAAATATTAAGGAAATCTGAGTCAAAAATAAAAAATAAAAAATATTAAGGAAATCTGCCTTTTTTTTAGATTATTAATCACTTTTCATATTTGGGCTCTACAATCAATTTTGGACATCTTGCGTGATTATTAATTATTACGTGTTTTGGCAATTTTAACCTGTCAATGTGAAAATCAACATTTTGCTATATTTAACCTGAATTTCATAACAAGTTATTTCAAAATTAATTACTACAATAAGATTTTTGTGTTATGTTTGATTTTCTCCAAATAATAATATTTTATACTATATTATTTGACCATTTCTTTTTCTCTTCTCTTTAGTCCACCAAAACTCATGATCCAATCTTCACTCACCAAAATCCATGATTCAAAAATTAAGGTCACCTCAATTTATAGTGTTCATATATATATTTTTTGAAAACCAGTTCATATTATCTTTAAATTGCCATAACCCCACAAATATTGGTATACAAAATACTTCATAAAACACAAACACGGGAAATCGAATAGTGGTTGAGTGATTACGGCCTTGTATGGTTGTGTTTCCAAGATCATGATTTTTCTTTTTCCAACTATTTCAAAAATGAGTTTATGTTTGTTTAGAAAGTTTTCGATAGTAATGAAGTCATTTCCAATTTTCACTTTTTATGGAAATATTCTTTTGAAAACACAACCGAACAAGTTTTCACCAAAATCACGCAAATCTATGTAAAAATCCATTATATTCACGCAAACCTATGTCAAAAACCTCGTTTGAAAATGAAAATATGTCTTAGGCCTTAGATGTATTTTCAAGTCCAATTTTCGATTTAGTGTTGGAAAAAGAACTTTCAAACTTTATTGATTTTTGTGTGAGAATTGATAATATGTTTGGTTTCTTTGTCCAATTTTGTTTAGAAATGAAAATATGTTTGGTTATAGTATTTTTGACACGATTTACGTGATTGTAGTGTATTTTTGACATTAATTTGAGTGATTGCGGTGAAAACTTGTTTGGTTGTATTTTCAAAAGAATCTTTCCAACAGAAATGAAAACTGAAAATAACTTTATTTCTATTGAGAATTTCTTAAACAAACATAAATTCATTTTCTAGAATAGTTGGAAATTGAAAAATTGCATTTTAAAACAATTCCATACAACCTAGAGCTACGGAATAAGTCTCTCAACTCTCAAGCCTAGAGCTATGGAATTTGATTCTCATCACTATCCCTTCTCGGATGTGTACTAAAAAAAATCACTAAGTTAATACGTTATGTTTGTTATCTTCACCAATGTCTATTAGTTAGAATAAAGTTGTTCAAGTGTTTCACGTAACAAATAGAAGATCCACAAAATAAAAACGCGAAGACAAAATCAAGTAGATATTTTATTTTTGTTTTTTTTACTTAATTATAGCATTATATTGCTATAAAGAAACTCAATCATTTGTTATAAATGAAGAATAACGACACACACATATACACACATTTACTAATAAGGATATATTTGTCTCCAAATTCCAATAAAAAATATATTGAGTTGAGATATAGATGCTGCACTTTAGAGACAACATGACCTTGCGCAAGGAAAGAAAATCACCACCAAAACCTTCTAATATTTCATAAGATTTTCAGTAAAACAAACTCTAAAGTACAATTAAAACATTCATTTAAATCTAAAATAAGCAAATTGTATGCTGTTCAACACGGCTGATTTAATTAATACACACAACAGCATATATTCTATAAGTCTAAGCTACATACCTAATAAGTCCTCCCTTTTCTACAACTCTTGCTTGAGCGTAAACCTTAATGGATCAAATCAATCATCAACTACAGTACTACACTACATAAAAAAACCTAAGGCAAATCAAGTAACTCAAATAGGTTATAACTTATAACCCAATCCCAGTTGCTGAAATCACCTGTACCAAATATTAACAAGCTCCAAGTATTCCAAATTGCACAGACAACAGAAATGCTGTAGTCCATTGATAAATGTGATAATTACAAAAAACACCGGATGTTTAAGTTAATTACACAAAAACCCAGAAATTTCTGAAAATTACAAAAAAAAAAAAAAAACTTGAGGTTTGATTCTGTATTACACTTTACCCCATTCATAAGCAAAAACATTTCAACCACCCTTCCCCCTCTTATAATTGTATAAGTATTACAATTATCCCCTTTACATTTAACACATAATCAAACCTCAAGGGTTTTTTATTGTAACTTCAAACATCTCTGCATTTTGTTTTGTAATTAACCCAAACCTCAGGGTAGTTTTTGTAATTATTCCTTGATAAACAACTAAAAGTGTAGAGTCCACTGGGAACCATCCAAAGCTGGAATCGAAGAAGATATTCCATCGCTATTTGGAATATCGTGTGGTTGATCTACAAGAGATTCCCCATCACTGTTCGGAAAATCCTTCGAATGCAACGGTAGAGATACCCCCTCATGACTAGGAATATCATCGTGCAATGGCAAAGATACACCTTCGCCACTTGAGAAATCCCTCAAATGCAACCCCAGTGATACTTCTTACCTGGGAAGTCCATGGATTGAAACGTATGGGGTTCTCCACTGTTACTTGGTGTATCATAGGTATTTAAGACAGAAGATACTCCACCACTCGAAAAATCCTTCCACTGCTGAGTCACGGTTTTGACCTGGGTGTAAAACTGAAGTCCAGCTTTACCTGCAACTCAAGGAACAATAATAACCAGTTATACAATGGGGGAAACAAAAATTTTAGGAAGCTCGTATGGATGCGTTCATATTTAGCGTGTTTACCGTAAAAATTGACATCTCCAGTAAATGAAGCTTTGGAGCCGGTAAATGAGAACAAAGGCAATGGGGCTGCAATAGCCACATTTACACCAACCTGGATTGGAAAAATAAATCAAAAATATTAAAAAGAGTCCAGTACATAAAATATTGGAAACATAGATACCAATCTGCTATTTGGACAAAAGAAATTGATTTTCAAAACCCATACACTATTCTAGGCATTTCTCAATGGACCAAAGAAAGCCTACAGTTGAGTAGTTTGCTAAAAGCAGTCTGTATACATGGTGAAAAAAATGCTAACCTGCCCAGACTCAATCTCAAACTGAAATTTCCTTGCAGTGGCACATGAAGATGTAAAAATGGAGGCTCCATTTCCATGTCTGCTCCAGGTTAACAATTAAGTCAAGCTCAATCTTTATAAAAAAAAGGAAAAATTATAAATAGCCAAGGACGATTTTATACTTGTTTCTATTAATAATGCCTATTGCCTCATCTAAGCTTCCAGCCTGAGCATGAAAAGGTCAGAAAGAGAAATAAGTTAGTGAATTTAGCAAATATCGACAGCAATATAGATTATGTAGCTACAGGAATGTATACTATAGACAAACCTTCATGCAAAGAAGAACTGGACCCAATATTTCTTCCTGCACACATCAATACCATCGTTCACAGATATATTAGTTTCATCTTTCCACAACTCAAAACACTAGGAGTCCTCTGTAGAGAAAAACTATATACCTAACCTTGTAACAATCCATGTCTTCAGTGACATCAGTTAAGATTGTGGGACCAACAAAGTTTCCTAGCTCATACTTGGGAACCTATTTTTTCATCATAAAAATACAAATTAATAAATCAAATTCTCATTCACAAGCAGTCGGCACTCGCTTGGGACTTCCATAGAAAGCTGTTAATCAAAATCACTACAGGAATTGGAAAATGACCATCTGATGCCATCTAAATTAAATGGTATATCGAGGAAAACAACAAATAAATGACCGTCTCCTAACCAATTAAAAGGAAAAAACAACAGGTCAATATTCTTGAAAAAAACTCAAGAAAATGAGAACAAAATCCTGACTCCGTGACATTACCAAAGCATTTTTAACACTGTTAAACGAAATTTATGGGTGCCTATACCTTTCATATAGGACTCTGGAATCATAAAAATAGGGAAGAGCTGAGTAGAAGATCTGATAACATACCACAATCTTTCTCCCATCAAGAACTAATCTAGCACCATTATCAACAAATGTTTGGACCACCCTGGATATTCGTTCCTTTACCTGAAGATACCAGATAATGGATATCAATGCATGCTAAAATTTGAAACAATGGCATATGGAAAGAGAGCCTATACTCTCATTACTAACATCAATAGTTAGAGAACTACTGGTGAAGCAGATAATACCATACTTTCGTTATATAAGTGCAAAATCTATCTGATAAAATTTGAAAATTAATTAGAACTACTAGCAGCAAAATTTTGTCCATCAATGCACCTGCTTGCTGATCACCGGACCAAGGTCCACACCTGGTTCAGTTCCAGCATCTACCTTGAGACCCATGGCACGCTCCACTAGCTTATCTTCCCTGAGGAAATTAAACCATAACTAACTAATATAAATTTTCGTCATGGAACTTCTAATAAGAACTGTTTATTATTTGAAGCTGCCCAAAAAAAAATACAATAGGCAATGGAAGAATCAGACATTGCACAATCTAGAATAGCGGGTAAGTGGTAAAAATATTAATACTATAGCTGAACAATAAATCATAAAAATAAAAGTTTCCTACAAATATATAAATACCCCAGCTGAAAAAATGATACATGATGTCCCCCCTAAAAAGAAATCCTCCACAGCCCCTAACAATAGGTCTTATTGTGATGACTGTGACAGTACAGGATATTACCACAAGAATAAACCATAACCAGCACATACCAAGACTTCGAGCCTCCAACAAAAATAATAGTGCTGATTGCCGTACACCTCTGTACTGCAGAGCCAAAGCCAGCAGAAACCAAAGCATTTAAAGTAGCATCGATATTTGCATCTGGCATGATAACTGCATGACTCTTGGCACCAACATTGGTCTGGAGAGAATGGTAAAAATAGACAATATCAAGCAAGAGCAGACTGAGATGCTGAACAAACAGAGAACTTCTTTCACCTGAACACGTTTACTGTTGGCAGATGCCCTTGCATGAACATACATCCCAGGCTGCAAAGAAAAAAAAACATGTGAGGTCTTTTAAAACCTTGATTGTCAAATTTCCATGCATATAGATGTGTTAATTACTGATGAGTGATGAGAAACAAATATAAGCAACTTGTTAGCGTGATAAAGGTTGTGTGCAATAATAAGAAAAATGGGTCTACTTATACATCACGAGTGAATACCATCAGTGGGAAAATATTCAATCACTGGTGAGAAACAAAACTATGAAGTCAAAGAATTCATAGTTATGTGGCACTTGGTTAACATATTTTCAAGATAAACTATTGCATGGAATCACATATAATAAACTATTCTCACTGGTGTCAACTATATGAGAAGGCAATCACATATAGTTGACAAAGAATACACAGTCCTGTGGCACTTGGTTAACATATTTTCAAGATAAACCAAATAAGTAAGAGAAAAACTATAGGCATCGCAATAATTATTTCAAAAGGCAGATGAGTCAGGTTAGGCACAAGCAAGCTGTAAAAATTAATGTTCAAATATACACAGTAACAATCACATTCAGAAGAGGTGTAAGCAGCCTCATGCACCGTATTATTTATCTATTTAAAGGAAACAGATATAAGAAAAGATGATAAGCATGTCGTAGTGAGGATACACAGATGGAACTAGAATGCATGGTCTGGTCATCTCTAAGTTAGCAATTAGTGCTCACAGAAGCAAAATATCAAGTGAAAAGTGCTAAGGAATGCAATCCATCTCATAACTAGACAATCCGTCGCTAACATAAAATAAACTCTATTCAACACAATTTCCTTAATCTCTCCTCCCACAGTTGGAAATAGAAAGCAGGGATGCAAATTGTTTGAAATACAGCCTACTCAAACCATACAGGACTTACTTAAGCATTGTAACACTAAACCTTTAGATTCGACTGATTTTGTTAAATAGTTAATTCCCAGCAGTTCAACAACTTCATAGACTGTGCAAATAATGTTCTCATTTTGTATTCATGAAAAAAGATATATATATTTCTACTCTTATACTACTATATAAGCCTTTTGCAGACTGAGCTTCCCTCTAAAATCTAGGCCTAGCCCTGGATGAACTAAACACTTGCTGTGTCACACGTGAAACATCCTCAGCCAGCTCTCAGCATAGATGTGGGCATAATGTGTAAATTATTGTACCTCTGCTGCAAGACAGCTAAAAAACATTGGGTAAAATTCTTTAGTATCATTCAGGAGATGAAGTTTTCCATGTCTATACCAAATTTTCATTGGCTTGTTGGAGTGAGAAAGGGAAAGTTCAATTATGGATATCCAGGGAGAAAGGAATTCTCAAAATTAGTAAGAGCCTCAGGGGACTTTTTCTTTATTCTCCCCTTTTCACTAGGATCCGTGGAAACCAAAGAGACTCCTCGTTTTCATTTTTTTTCTTTTTCATAACCATGGAAGATAAACGAACAGAACAGGGCAACTTCAAGTTATTGGGAATTATTTGTTTATTTATTTTTCCAAGTATTTCCAGATGCTATCACAAAATAATGGTCACATACGCATTTCATTTGATTTTTTATGAGATCCCTCATCCTCTATGCTCATATCTTTCTTTGAACAAGAAGGTTTATTTCCACCATCAACCAAGAAAAAAATGTTAAAAGAGATATCCCAGTTACGGCTATAATCAACGGCTATGATCCAAACCAGATAGGGCTCATCTTTTGGCATCATCCAAACCGTTAACAAAATTATGCGCACCATAGTATGGCAATGGAATAATGCTTTTTAGGTAAAAGCCTAAAACATGGTGTTACCACCAATATATATGCAGCCAATGATGTTCAAGAGAAAACCTTCGTGTTATGCCAAATAAAGTATATTAACACACACTATCAGTGGCAAATGGATATGCCAAAAAGAAACTCACAGCATCTGAGCCAACATAGGACACAGCTTTGATTTCGTCATCATCACAGATGGCATCGATGATGTCCTACAAGATCTCAAAATCAAATAATTAAAATCAATTGTATGATCACCCAATAAAAAAAAATTAACTTTCTCTGAAACATATTGTGTAAAACAGATATTTTAATGAAGTCAGGGAAAGATTTCACCATCACACAAATACAATATACAATCTTCAATAAAAACAGCTCATATTCCCTCAGTGGTAGAGGTGAAAACAAGATATCAGAGAGCAAGATTCCAACAACAAGCTCAGAGCTTACATTGGTGCCATGAATAATATTTAGGACACCGTTAGGCAAACCAGCCTCCATTGCTAACTCAGCAAGATGCACACAAGCCCCTGACAGCAATGAAGTACCAGAGAATTGGTGATTAATGAAAATACCATAGGGATGTAAAACTACAAGCACAACAATGTATTGCATGCCAAAGGAATACCATCATACAAAATTGAGGGAACATTCCACATAACCACACCCAAGAAAGATGATTAGATAAACAGAAATTATTTAAATCAATTTCGTTGAAATAGTATATGCTTTAACTATTTTAAATGCTGCATCCTATAAATATACCTGGTGCTTTCTCAGATGGTTTTAATATAAAGGTATTGCCACATGTAACAGCAATTGGAAACATCTGCAGAGAATCGCTGAGCAGTGAGAGCAAGAACATCACGGAAACTATGAGACTTGAAAACAGTGACAGGAGAAGCAGAATTTAAATTTTTTTGTGGAGCAATTTCATAATTTGCCATGTAACTTGTGTAGTCCGTTCTAGAAAAATGGAAAATAAGAGTGAACGAACAAAGGAAGTTCCATTCTCACCCTCAAGTCAGGATTTGTTGCCACTTGTAACTTATTTTGTTTAATTTTGTCTGCTTTTTCCGATTCCACACTGTCATTTGCGCATAAAATTAGGTGATGTTAAGGCTATGTTACGGATTTTGGCTTTGAGGACCAAATATTTTCAATTTATATGTCGGAAGCATACAACCTATACCAACCAACATAAACCCTTAAACGGATTTACCAAATGATTTCAGGCAAAGTTTTTTTTTTTTTTTTTTTTTTGTGCACAATCCTACGGTCTTTTCTCAGAATTAATTACAAATTGGATTCTCCAAATGATTCGCCCATGGCTCCTCTTTTACTGGAACAAAGCTAAACCATACTGCACTTCTTAAGAAATTTGAAAAAATCTTCCTTGCTAAGGGTTCACTAAAATCTGCTTGAGAATTTTTCTGGTCCTTTACGTGCTAAGCTGATTAGGTGGTTGCTGTTGTATCATCCTATTCTGTTTTTATCTTTGATTACTTCTGACGAATTCTTTAATGTGAGATGGTTTAAAATTATCAGTGAAATTTTACTTTGATGTTTTCCACATTATATGCTGTAAAATTCTATCCTCACAAGGTACAGTTCACAAGACCACAAGATCAATGATATTTCACTTTAGAAACATAGTAATATTGCAGTGATCCAAATGAATAAGCATAAGAACAAAACATTATGTGCAAAAGTTAAAAGCAGAGAAGTATCAGCGTACCAACAACGGAATCATGGCTGGGAAATTGAAAGAGCATATCCCAGCACAAATGCCAAGGGGCTCACGAATGCTATAAGTATCAATTCCATTTGATAAATTTGAATTGAAGTCTCCCATATGCAAATTTGCCATTCCACAAGCATGCTCAACAAGCTCTGCATAAAATATAGAATATTGAAATGACCAAGTGGCAGCATCCAAGAATGCTGGAATTTGACAATGAATGGAAACTTTCACAAATCACAGTTAATCCTCTTTTGGCATTCATACTATACTTAAGCTAAATCTTTACCAAATCCTTAACATAAAAAGGTAGCAGATTTCCAACCAGTTCTACTTCACTATCTGCTTACAAAAGTCTCCTAAGATTTCACAAACATCTAGAGCAATGCAGAAATAGGTAGGCAGAGTCTTCAATTAAAATATAAGGTCAACCAATCTTGTCATGTTCGATGGTTAAACTATTTTTCAAATACATTTCAATTCAATCCATCAAAGTACCAAGTTCCAAGGGGACACCTAATGCTTCAACTTCAAGTACCATATGAACTCACCAATCCCGCGGGATACATCATTAAATGCGTCCTTTAATGTCTTGCCCTGCTCTGCTGTTATAATGCTGGCAAGCTTATCCTGGAAAACAATTACAATGACTCCCGTTACTGAATCTTTAATAACTGAAACAGGCAAGACAAGAGAGTCCCACAAGCTTACAATATCTCGGCGAATAAGCTCTTGAAGCTTGAACATAATGCGTTGACGAGTTGTAACCGGGGTATTTCGCCATGATGTAAATGCTCTTTTAGCTGCAAATACTGCAGCCTTAAGTTCCTCACCCGTAGAGAATGGAACTTGTGCAACCACTTGCTGCGTAGCCTATAATTGATATAAACTATTAGCAACAAAAATTACAAAAAGCAGACTAATGGCACATGTAGATTTTCTGCACTCACAGGGTTTAACACATCGATAGATGTTGATGATTGTGAATCGATAAATCTACCACCAATGAGATTTGGCACCCTCTGCAAGAAATGAAATTAAATTTCCAATAGTACAAATCAGACACAATCCTGAATTTCAAATCACATAGCAGTCAATTATAGGGCACAAGAATCGGCCAACAAATCTTTAACAAATTCGATCAACTTGAAAAGAGGCAGTGTTGTAAAAACCGGCCTAGGCTCTAGGCGCCCCTAGGCCGAGGGGATTATGCCCAAATTGGTAGGAAAATCACTTCGGCCAAAAATAAACCAAAAGTAGATTAAAATTAACAAATATTCCTAGGCGCGGGGTTGCCGCCCGATTAGCGCCTAGCGATTTCTGCAACCTTGGAAAGAGGATATCGTTCATTGACCAATGTTGCCATTTAATGATTATGATATAGGGGGATATGTGGCTATTTAAAAGTTGGACTATGTGAAATTACCGGGGGATAGCGTTTCTTCCATGATGGCTCGGAAGATGTTGAAGGCTCTGAGTTCCCCTCAGAAGTTGTAGCAGGTCTCAATGTCTTCAATCTCCTCACTGCCGCACAAGACATAATGAAGATATATAGATACTCAACCTTTGGTGTACGAGCAAATCAAAACCAGTTACTTGCTACAAGAGTTGCAATCTCACAGGTATTTAAACCGAGATGTTTATGTTAGTACATGCAATGCAGCAAAAAGTTTCGATACTATTTGTCCTACCATAAATTCATTAAAGCAGATATTGTTTGCTATTAAGGAGGGCAAAAATCCTCCTTGCTTTTATTTCACTTTATTATCTAGAGATTTTGGATATCGAGAAATGGCACAAAAGGAAAATTTTATTATGAAGGGCTCTGAGTCTGTGACAGCTATTATCTGGTCAATTCAGAAGTGAACTACCCAAATCCTTTAAACAACAGGCTTAATATTAATTGTTTGCAGGACAGGTTGTTTTTTATATCTTCCTAGTTGGTCAAGGCGGTAGGTTCTTTGCTTGTTCACCTCCATCTGTTATGCTATGAGAACATAGAGAAATTCTATCTGAACTTTTTATTTTTGTTTGCTTCTATGTGCTAGAGGATCTGTTTTCTTGCCCATGTCGATCACTTCTTGCTATTAGAAAACATTTTGCTTTAATCACAGGTAAGAACAAAATATAATTTACCTTTTAACTAATTTGAATTGCAAACGACTATAAAATAGGAGAGGTTAACATAAAGCAGTGAACATATCTTAAACTCTAAGATAAATCATGATACCGTGGATTATGATGATTTAAGAATGAATGACCATTATGACACGATTACAATGATAATGAAAAATAAAATACACACCAAATTCAAAGAAAGAATAGAGGAACTCAAACCTGTAAGATTCCCCTGGCGAAGCTTGGCTTTCACATTATAAACATGTTTTGGTGTAGATAAAAGCTCGGGATTTGTTTGTCTAAGTCTTTTAAGTATCTGACGTGGTT
Organism: Rehmannia glutinosa; assembly: GCA_016081115.2. Lineage (NCBI taxonomy): Eukaryota > Viridiplantae > Streptophyta > Magnoliopsida > Lamiales > Orobanchaceae > Rehmannia > Rehmannia glutinosa. The sequence continues at coordinate 43,171,286 of CM071929.1, read as the reverse complement.
TTAAACCAGCTTCTGTCATTTCCTTAATTAACATCACTTCTTTCTCATTGAAGCGGCGGGCAGAAGGATGTTCAGACATGTCCTTCATTGGTTCGTGATTGTGTGAACCATTCTTAACAGTTAGTACCCACAAGCCATCCTCCTTCTTACCTACAAGCTCAAATGGACAGTTTGTAAGCCGAGAACCAGATTTCCTTTTCCGCATATGCTCACCAGAGGTCTCATCAACAGGCTTACGCCTATCCCGATAAACACCTCCTCTGTCACAACCAAGGACTACAACTTTTTCCTTCTTAGACTGTTTAATGGTGACAACATAACCCTGAGAGATTGAGAACTCCCCAACATGTTGAATAAGTTCTTCACGGTCAATGAAACTCCCAGGTGGAGGTGGAAGCATCTGTGGAGTTTCATCTAACTCCATGTAACTGGTCCAAGCGAATTATGGGAAACGAAAAACCTATACATAAGGTGAAGTCAACGTGAACTCTCTAAACCACGGTAAATAAGAAGTAATATTCTCAGATTTTATTCATGTGTGGGGTGAATAAAACAGCTGAATGGGGTAATAACAATCATTCTATATGTGTGTCAGTATATGTGTGTAAAAGTAGTTAGATTGATATGTATAGATAATTAGGAAGACACTGATTCTAAAATTGCTGACGCAAAATGTTCAATTTACGACTCCACACTTTCTGAATTAAAAAAAGAACTCTAGTGGCTGACTAATCACTAGCTCTACTCCTCAATCCTCAAGCACAAAATAATTATAGTTTGATTGAACATTTGGCAACTCCATCTTGAAGATATTTTTCGATCACATCTTTTCACCAGTTATCTAAATCAGACCGTGTCAATAGTCACCAAGATATGAAGATGCTAAATAACCGTTTGATTTTCATTCTACATGATATATCTTTAGTATGAGTTATTAAAACACAAATACTTAAAGAGTGTCCTTTGCCACCACTCGAGCCTGTATGTATGACGGCTGTGTCACATATGGAGGACTCATGCAGCAATATTCTTCATAAAAATCTTATCAATTCATGCAGAGCACTGCTAGGTGGCCGATTAGCGTATGGCGGGTGACACTCATTATACATTCTAAAACTCTGGTAGCTGAAAAGGCTAAGACGTAATAATCTCTAAACACAAACTCCAAAATTGACTCCATTAAGTCATAGCAACTATAATTCACAAATGGACCAACTGCTTGGCGAAAACCAAATGAAACAAACCGGTGTAGTAATAATATACGAACACATACGTATATAAATATATATTTATACAAGCTAAATAAAGCCACATTGATGCTAAAAACCACAGAATCAGTACGCACTCCACATTCCAAACTCCCTGAATCAAAAACATTAACAATAACGAACACAATCATCACAAGCACTGTGATAGAAAATAAAATAACTTGTAAGTACGAGATATAAATGACAACCATTAACCATATTGATACACATTACAATTTACTTCAAATTTTACAAAGCCGCACAATACAAACACTCAGCAAAGAGTAAACTCAACTCTTTGGACGATCCTCCGCAACCTACATTACATTTACATAACTGGAAAGCTTAAGAACAAGGCTTATACACACAAAACAATTATGTGAAACATTACAATCATAGGTACTTCATATCTTTTTCTAGGAAATGTCACTGATCAAATGGGATTCATCAAGAATTATGGGTTTCAAGTTTTTGGAACATTAACAGAGAGAGAACAAGAGGATTTTACCGGTGAATGGCGTTTGACGGAGATGAAACGGCGACCGGAAGGTTGATTTTTCCGAGTCGGAAAGTGAAAGAGCCGTTTGTTGTTTTTCTTTTCTTTTCTTTTTATTATTTTTTTTTTTGCTTTCTAATTTTTCTGTAAAGAGAGAGTGTGGAAGCAACGATGGAGAACTGGAGATAGCGATAACCCTAATTTCTGACTTCTGATAGCTTTTTCTTTTTTAACATTGGGCATTCATTCGTCAACGGGCTGGAAAACGGCCCATAGCCCGAAAAAATAAAGAGAGATTTATTTAATGTTATTCCGTTCTTAAGTTTATTAAAAAAAAATAAAGGTTAAATTTACTTTTAAAAAATGTTTATAAACTGGGCCTCCTTTGGATTTGTTATGGTGGTAAAATTGATTGAATTAGGGAGGTTGTACATTTGATGATATTATAATATATTAATTTTATTTTGTAATATTGAAAAAATATAAAAATTGTGTGTAATATATAATCTTGTGATAAATGAATATATAAGAATATAAGATAGTAGGTGCAAAGTCTAAAATGCCCCTTATTTTGAAAATACATATACTTTTTGCTCCAATCCCAGTAAGATCATTTTTGCCAGATTCTAACTTAGAATTTGGGACTATATAGTAATATCTCTTGGTCAAGATAGGTAGCATGGAATTGTATGATTATTCATCAGGTCATTTTTTTGATGGACCTAAATCAACATTTACGTACTTTTGACCCTATTATACAATGAATCTAGAGTTAATGCCAAAAATACCCAATATTCCAGGAGAAAAGACACATTCTCCGTTCTTTTTGGACATTTTTACGTTTTTGTACTTTTTTTGACTTTTTTACGCTCTTTTTTTTTTGTTCCTAGATTGTTTTTTTTTTTTGTTATTTATGTTGTTTCTACTTGTTTATATGTGGTTTATTTTGTTTCTTTATTATTTCTATGTTGTGTACATGTTGTTTTGATGTTATGATGCAATTTTTACCTATTTTTTAGTTCTTTTTTGATAATGTGTTGTTTTATATATTTGTTGAGGTTGTTTCTATACTATTTTTATGTTGTTACGATGTTTATTTAGAGGGTGTTTGGTGAGCTTATAAGCTCTTCAAAACATCTTATAAGATGTTTGAGAGCTTATAAGCTCTTTAAATTTGTTTGGTAATTTTTTTAGAAAAAGATTTTATAAGCTCTCAAAATAAGATGTCGAGAAGAAGCATAAGTTGTTTTTAAAAAAGTAGGGAACCCCAACTTATTTGCAAAATAAGATCTTATTTCAACAACCTCCTTTAATTTTAGATATTTTAATTACAAAATTGTCATTACTAACATCTTAAAAGCTACACCATCTTATTTTATCCAAACACTTCAACAACTTATTCTTAAAATAAGATCTAACATCTTATAAGCTCTAAAAACGAATTATAAGATGTAAGAGCTTATAAGATCTTTTAAATAAGCAGCCAAACACCCTCTTATTGTTTACATGTTGTATTCGGTGTAAGTGCAACTTTTTACCTATTTTTAAGCTCTTTTTGTTCTAGTGTTGTTTTTATATTGTTTTGGGATTGTTTCTATATAGTTTTTAATATTGTTATGTTGTTTTTTGGTTGTTTTATGTGTTTTCGATGTTTTCAATGTATGTGATCAAAAATTAAATTGTGTTTTTCTATTCATGTGTTGTTTCTATATTATTTTCAATGTTTTTTTTTTTGTTTTAATATATGATGTTTTATGCGCATATATTTTGATTGTTTATAATATTTGAATATAAGAATGATTATTTAATGGAGACAAAAATATTTTTTATTGAAATTTAATTAGATGAAACATCCTTGAAATATGTTCGAAACAATATTGAAAACAACATCGCCAAAAATTGGGGAAAATTGGCGAGAGCATAGAATTGTCCGAAAAAAGGGAGAATGTACAAATGTCGAGAAAAAAAAAAAAAAAAATGGAATGTAAATGTGTCATTTTTTCGGGAATATTAGATATTTTATCCTTATCACTTTTATCTAAACGTAATCGATTTTCCAAAGTGGGCCGATGGTAAGGGCTCGTTTGCCTCAGTTGACAGGATTGGATAAATTATTAAGATTTGATAAAATTGCATTGTTTATGGATTATATAACTTTGTACAAGATTGTATTTGGCATTATTGACAAAATAGGATAAATATTGTGAAATCTAATTTTCCCCCAGTTTGAAAAACATATACAAAATTAAATGTCATGCTACATTGAGAGTGATGGGCAAGTTTGATAATTAGTAAAATGAGAAATCAAAGTATTATGTAATATTACCCCTAAGTTGGGATTCATTATCAAAATATATCCCTCAAAAAAAAAAAATTATCAAAATATATGCATAAATTAATGGATGGGCTGGAAGCGTTGTCATGGGCCCTACGCAAAATTGGCAAACATAGGAATTGGGCTGACAACAGTCCTTTTCGTGGACTATCATCCTTCTTACAAACACAGTTCACCAATAATTTTCTTTGTAAAATAAATTTTACTTTGGTATCATTGGTGATATTGTGTGGTGCTTGATATGTAAATTGTTTGTATCTAGAATGGGTGAGGCTTTCAATTTCATACGCAAAGTTCTTGTGAAAATAAAGGCATATTTTAGTCTTACATCTTAATTAATTTCCAGTTTTCTCTTTATATGTACCAAATTGTTGTTAAATGATACAATAGCAACAAAAACTTTGCCTCATCAAAGTCACATTAGTAGCATTGGTGAGACATCTCTCTCATAAATGGTATACTTCTATCTGTGGGTGGTGCACTTATTCACCATACACAAGTTTCATACCATCCATACTTAGAAGTTGAGAAAAATACCTTTAAGTGTGTTATACTCAAAAACAATTGTAGTTCAAATTATTTTTTAATAATTCTTGTGACTTGAACACCATACTGTAGCACTATTTATTCTTAATTATAGACCACCTTCGACAAATTTGATAATGTAAAACAAGGTTATAGACCAATTCGATCTCATATTCCTTATCGTGATTCATATGGCATTCAATATACCAGATGAATGCGGTGTTTGTCTGGCCATATAAATCTGCGTGTATAATAATGACACCAACTCATATCGTGGCATTCATCTGGTGTATTGAAACATAAGATGAACCACGATTTGGAATAGAAGATCCCAAATTATTATAGACATGCAAAAATCTAGTAAGAACTGCAGCGAAAATCGTGGATCTATATTTAGATTAAATATGAGTAAATATCAATATGTTGAAATTTTTACGAAAATGTAGATGGAATAAATATACGTTAAATGAACAATAAGCGTTTTAAGTAAAAGAAAACTCATGTTCTTTCACATCTAAAATAGGTCCCAACCATCGCCCTTTTACTATTTTTTTCAGAAGGAAACAAGCGTAGCTGCTCGAATCATGACATGAACACGAGTTTCTCAGGAGATACAAAATCTACTTCCCTTGGCACAAAAAATGGCATGTTAACTATCTGTATCAACAGAAACATTATTCCACAACAGCAGCACAAGAGACTACTTTACTGATGATATAATCAAAGTAAAGGTTGTAAAATAACCTCTCATAGCAGAATGTGAAGTATTTCACAGGATACCACAGGCAGAAAAGACATCCCCCTTTCATCAAACAGAGAATCGCTAAAAACGATCGATTTCTGTTATTAGCTTCCACGAACACTTTCCATAAACCGTTGGTTTAAAAACTTCTTCAATTTTCAACTTACAGAAAAATGAGCAAGTTTACTAAACAGTAGGTATTTTAGTACCATCTTCAAGCAAATGATCAAAAAAGTATCCACACTAGTCCAACCCCAAACTTTTAGCTTGATTAATTGCATTGATGTTTTCTACCTATGTCACAACAACATATGCAAAAATTGTAATTTATCAAACCACCTTTTCACTACTAAAATCAATGGAAAAATATAATTTTGAGTTTCACAAATATGAAAAAATTCCACAGCAAGTGTATAAGCTATACTGTTGGGTTGGGTTTCCTCATTTGTGGAGATGTCCCAAAATACCCAACATAAGGATGTGGGTTAAATACCACATTGAAGGACATTTTTGTCATTATACTTGAGGGCATTTTTGACATTACTCTAGTCTCTTATGCCTTGTATACCTGATTGTAGCTGGTCAGTTTTTCAGTCCAAGAAAAAGAGAAAAAGTGAGCTGCCAATATAGAGAGAAAGAAAAAGAAAAGAATCCCGCAAGTCACCTATGCAGTAAATTTACAGAGGTGATCGCCGGCAATCGGACCGTTGGATCACAGTGAAACTTTGAGGTATTGTTCCTAACACATTGAACTTCTGTTTGAACGGTGGAGATCGGGTTTGGAGCCTTCTATTGTAAGTAATAGACGAAGAACACAGAGGTGTCTGTTTTCGGATCTAACTGCAGCAGGTTCAGTGTTGAAGCTTTTCCGGGCGTTTTAACCGTTGGATCGGGCTGAAATTTGGATATGTGGTTCGGGACAACCTGGGGTCGATTCTGAACGGTGGAGATCGTGATTGGTATTCTCTATTGTCAGATATTAATTTCGGACAGCAGGGTGTTGGGTGAGGTCTTTCAATTCTTTCATTAACAAGATTGTGTATATCTTGTGTTTGTGATTGTATCACTTGTGGCGGTGTTGTTGAACTTGTTGTCCCCTATTTTGATTATAGTGGAGATTTGGGGTGGACTACGGTCCCGTGGTTTTTACTCCTCACACCGGGAGGTTTTCCACGTAAAAATTGCTTGTGTCGTTTTTATGTTTTGCGTTGAATTTTCTTTCGCACTTGTGGTTTGGATTGCTTTGCTGTTATTTCCTACTAGGTTCACACAAGAGAGGATAATTTATTTTCCGCTGCGTTTGTGAGTTTATCCCAACATATACTCCCAAGACAGCCCAAAATAAATATCTAAAAAGCAATATAATTCTTGAAACTAGACACTATATTTTCTAACAAGTTACAACATACCATAATTATCTTCACCCCCAACACAAAAGAAAGAAAAGGGTGAAATAAAAGAAAAAAAACTGGGATTTGTGAGGACTGAGGACAACAAGCGCACTAAGCATTGATAATCCAAACTCTAAAACATTCTTAATCTATACTAATAACACCAAAACGATTATGTTTTCCATACTAAAACCCAATCATTAACCAAAGATTGTAGGGGACCAGCATATATACACATATAATGATGTTCTTTCTCAATTACAAAATCATCTTCTTCTTAGTAAAATGCAATTACTATATTCAATTCTTGATTCCTCCATTACAAGAGTGTAAACAAGAAACTTACTGAGGTGAAAAGTTAGCATCACGAGAGCTATAAAGCACATTTTCAAGAGCATCCAAAATGTTGCCATTGAAAGAACTCTGAGCTTCCTCAAATTCTTCAGTTTCCTCATTCGAACAACAACGCTTCAATTTCCGCCTGCACGATTTCAGCTCATCTTCCAATAAGCTCCTTTCGGATTCGTGCCTCCAAACGAGCCATTGTAATGATTGAATCACTTCTTGATCATGGATTTGCTTCTCCTCAGCTAATCTCCTGTATTGATTCGATTCCAATTCGATCGAGCTTTTTTCGTTCTGAAGACGTAAAATCATCGCCATTGCCTCTTCGGCTGCTGACGAAGAAGCAGCTCTTTCTTTAGCAAGTTCTGCTAAAGCCACATTAGCTTTGTGCCTCTCGGTTTTTAACAATTTCCTCAATTTTGAAACATCACATTCATCGTCTTCCTCTGTATACTCATTTTCACCATCCTCGTTATTTTCATATTCTTCATCAGAATCACTATTTGTTTTTCATCAGTGTTTGAATTTTCTTTTCCAGTCTCCTCCATTTTATCAATCAAGGGTTTGAACACCCCAAATTTTCCATCATCAATCACATTTTTAAACGAAATCCTTTTTCAATTCCCCTGGTTTCCCTCTCAAATCGCATAAAAACCGAACCAAAACCCTAGAAAACCTATCAGAGCACAAAAATTGCATCCCAAAACCAAACAACAAAAATAAGCACAAAAATCTAGAAACCTGCTTAAAATCCCCAAACAGGAAAAACCCACATCCAAGTTCATAATCCAGGATTAAATTCTTCAAACACGTGACACAATCCATTAAAACCAAACTTCCGAAAAGGAACTTCAGAAAACCCTTACGGAATCCGAGATCAGAGCATACAATTAGCAAACGGTAAATACGAAAAAATATCTGCATGTGAGCAACAATTTCTTCAATGCAGAAAACACTAATACTGAGTAACAGTACTTTGTTCTTTGGTAGTAATCAAATTTGGTTCAAGATATAGAGATAGAGAGAGGAATGGGGTTATGGAGAAGATTGTAACGTGGGCACAGAGAACGAGGATTGATTATCAGTGGCAGCAACGGGCTATAGCCAGAAAAATAGAGGAAAATGCTGAAAAGGTCCAAGGAAAAATGAATTTTGCAGCTTTGGATAATAAATGATTAGAGAAATTGAATTTTTGGATATATTGGGAGGATAATTAATTCAGGGAAATTTGGTGGGGTCCAAACCCACTGCAGATAATGCGATCTGAACTCGAATGAAAGTTAGTTATAGAAATCAACGACAAATACATGAAAAACCCAAACACAAATACGAATAATTATTGAATCGTACGATTTTATAAATTCGTTTTAAGACATAATATTTTATATTTTATTTATTTTTATGTATTTTAAATATAATCTGAAATTAGCTCAAAATTAAATACAAACATGATTTGGTGACGTGAATAGAAACCATTTGGGGACAATTTTTGATAATTATGAGTTGATTAAAATAACGGCAACTTTAATGTGTCAGATAACCCATATTGCGAATCATTTAATTATTTTTTTTGAAAAAATTCGGTACATCTTTAGTAGAGATGTTAAATGAGTTGATCCTAGCCCTATAAGGTCAGCCCTAGCGAGCTTCGGACTAAACGATCTTCGGGCTAAACGAGCCAGAGTTAAACGGGCTGACAATATTGGAACGTAACCCTAACCTTAGCGGGCTTCGGGCTAAACGGATCACTATCGGGCTATAATAAAAAAAATAAAAATTTATATATTCAAATTTAAAATTCCAACTTAATCATATATAACATTTAAGTTTAACATTTAAAGTTAATCTTAACAAAAGTCGTGCATGTTTATAATTACGTTGCATTAACAAAATTATAAAATTAGATTTAGCATCATTTAGAAATATAATTTATATCCTAATAACCTAATAAGACTATGTGACATTTTTCTTATTTAGAATGAAAATGGGAAACTAAATCAAGTAATAAATAAAACAAATAAAAAAGAAGCTTTTCAAGATTTTATTGCTTGTTTAGTAAAGTTAAATTTAAAGATGAGGGAAATGTGAATTTGAGAAATAAATTTACTAGTAATAGTAGGTAATAAAAGTAGATATAAAATATTAGAATTATATTTGTTTTTTTTAAAATAAAAATAGCGGGCTAACGGGCTAGCCCAGTTAATCATTGGGCTAGCCCTAACGGGCTTCGGTTTAAACGGTCCGGGCTAAAAAGGCTCTAATTTAAATGGGCCAAAATAATTCGACCCTAACCCTCTTTTTTTTCCGATTTAAATGGTCCGGGCCAACGGGTTGCGGCCCTTTTAACATCTCTACTCTTTAGGCTGTTGTAAGTTGGTTTGAAATTTTAGTCAAATAAAAAAAGGGTGGTCCTATTTGCCCCCAAGATTTGATTAATACCCCCCACTATCAATATTTACAAAAATGACATAAGTTAAAAAAGACTATGATACCCTTAATAAAATAAAACAATGTAAATACACTCATTTAAACGCTGGAAACTGTTTAAAAAGTTGTTTATCTTTTTCCCAAAAAAAGCTATTTTTTTCCAGCTTTTTTTTCGAAAAAAGCTGATTTTTTCCAACTTGTTTTTTTCCCAAAAAAAATGTTTTTTTTTTCCCAAAAAACGCTGGAAACAACTTTTTTTCCCAAAAAAAGCTAATTTTTTCCAGCTTTTTTTTTTTTTGAGAAAAAGTTGTTTCTCTTTTTTCCCCAAAAAGCTGAATTTTTCCAGCTTTTTTTTTCGAAAAAAAACTGATTTCTTCCGAGAAATAGATGTTTTTTTCCCAAAAAAAGCTGATTTTTTCAAAAAAAAATTCCCCGAAAAAAGCTGTTTTTTTTTTTTCCAAAAATGCTGGAAACAGCGTTTTTTCCCCAAAAAAGTTGTTTCTCTTTTTTCACGAAAAACGCTGATTTTTTAAGGTAGAGTTTTTTAGTTTGGAGGGTAAAATTGGAAATATAGGTGTGGTATATTTAGTAATTAGATGAGTTTGTAAAATATGAATGGGGTATATGTAGAAATGTGGTGTATTAATCAAATATTAGGGTGCAAATAGCGCCACCCATAAAAAAATGTGCTACTTACAAATTACAATGTAGGTAGCTGAAGTACCGAAAATTAGATGACCACGAGACGATCAATTATCTAAATCGGGGCTTCATTAAAATCCAAATAAAAAAAAACAAAGGTTTTACCTTGGAAAAAAAGAGTATCCCAAACGAACGTAAAATTAAAGAAATAGCAATCAATGAACAATATAAATGTAATATAACATTTGTGTATAAGACAAATAATATATTCATATTTAGGGGTGGCAAATATTTAGGGGTGACAAATCGTTCGTGCCGAGCTGTTATAGGGCCGACACGATAACGACAAGACACAATAAGCTCTAACACGAATACAACACGATAAGCTTAATAAGCCTGGAATTTAAGCACAAACACAACAAGTTAAAAACACTAAAAACGCGATAATCAAAATTGATAGTTATTAGTAATAAATTACTCATATAAATAATCAATCACCAATAATTAAAAAAATATTTAGGTAAGCTTGTTGGCCTGTTAACAAATAAAATTTATGATTTTTTTACATTATTTATATTTGATACTTAAAACATATATTCTACTAAATTATTAATGAAAATAGTCAAATACAAATAGTTAATTATTAGTAAATTATCCATATAAATAAATAATTACCAATAATTAAAAAAATTATCGTGCTTTATCGTGCCACCTCGATATCAGCCCGATTTTTATCGTGTTTTATCGTGTCAGCCCAATAAAGGCCCAAACAGGGGCGTAAAGCCCCCCCAAAATTTTTAAAAATCAATTTTTTCATGTATATTTTATTTTTAAAAATTAATTTTTAGTACTAAATATTTTTTTTATTGATTTAGCCTCCCCAAAATTATTTAGCCCCCCCAAGTCATATGTCTAGCTCCGCCCCTGGGCCCAAACCCTATAATTTCGTGTTGTGTCTGTATCAGTCAATCATGTTGTGCCTCAAATTATCTCCCATCCATATTCCAACTTTGATTTTTCTAAATGTTTTTTTTGTAAATAAAAAATAAGAAAAAAGAGATTGCATGACAATAAGGATTCTTCAAGGCTATCAAAAGTCTCATCAAAAAATTTAATTTTCTTACTATAATTTATGGATATATGAATTATTTACAAGTTTAACTTAATATTTTGTGTATTGAACAATTGCCCAACCTCTAATAATTCCAAGAATGAAAATAAACGGTACTTTGTTCTTTTTCTTCGTCTTTCAACACCTCACGTGATATTTTATTTAATTTTTTATTTTCTTAACTCCCTCGTGCATCTCAAACTGTGAGATATCCTCATTCATGTTAGGCCAATATTGATAAAGATAATAAAATATAAAGGGATAGTTACAAAAAAACCTTTAAGGTTCTGGCTAATTACAAAAAAACCCATAAGTTTTTTAAAATCGCAAAAAGTCCCTTGCGGTTTGATTAATCTTACAATTTCTCCCTTTATAAATAAAAAATATTTTAGAAAACCCCCTGATATTTCCAAAAATATTACAGTTACCTCCTTAAATTTAAGACAAAAATCAAACTTGAGGTTTTTTTTGTAATTTTAAAATAACTCTAGGTTTTTTTGTAATTAGACCAAACTTCAGGGGGGCTTTTGTAATTATCCCAAATATAAATGAATATTTACTTAGTAAAAATAATAGAATTCGATTGGTGGTCACAGGCATATAGTAAACACTTAGGTGACATTTTTGGCAGCACGAATATTTTATTTGTACTATAAAGATTCAATGTCTCAATAAATTCACCTAAAAATCATCCAAAATTACTATATATGCAGATAAAATATATAATGCATGTACGTTGGGTTAAATAATTAAACAATTAGAAGCTCAACTAAGCTCTTTTAGTTAGTGGATTTATTTCGAGCTTAGCTGGTTTATGTTCAAAATACATGAGAAATTAAATAAAATATAAGATATTATGTCTTAAGATAAATTGATTAAATCGTGTTAGATTTGTGTTAGTCGTATTTGTGTTCAGGTTTCTCAATTATTTTGGTCGTTATTGATCCGCATTACTGATCCACATTAAAAAACATGTAAGATAACAATTTTGTTTTAATAATTTTGGCAGAGTTTAATTTTAGATTTTGAGTTAAATTTATTTGAGAAATTTTCCCAATTAAAATAAAGTTTAGGATTTCCTGGAACTTTTGCTAAGAAAATGGTGGAGAAATTTAAATGTTGATTTTTTTTGGAAATTGGGGATTGTGAAAAGTTGAATTCTTACTGCTTATTTTATTTCCAACCTTTTTAGAGTCAACTATTGAGTCGTACAAAGGGGTTTTGTGCAAAGCCAAAGATTCAGTGCCTTGAAAAGCTCAAGAAATGGATTCTTTTCAGGTCAGATCCCTAATACTAAAAAACAAAACAAATAAATTGGCCCGTTTGGATTTTATTTTCGGAAACTAATATTCATGACTTTACAGACGTCTTATCACTAGGTTACCAAATGATTCGTCTTTAAGTATGTGTTTTTTAAGTACGTGTTTGATGAGTAAAGATTTTGAGAATTTTATTCTTGAAAATAGTTACTAGTTAGGGATACTTACAAAACACCACTTGAAGTTTGGACTAATTACAAAAACAAAAAAAAATCCATAAACTTTTGAATACTAATTAAAAAAAAATCACTTGAGGTTTGATTCCGTTTTACATTTTTTTCATTCATAAATAAAAAAAAGAAAAAAAAAACATTTTAAAAACCTCCCTAAATTTCATAAAACATGCTTTTATATTCATTTTTTTTGTCCTGGATATGGTTTTATTTTCTTATGTAATTTATTATGGTTTCACTTGGAAGAGATTTTAAAAGAATTAAAAGCAATTAGAGGGTTTATCAGATTTAGTGCCTGATCCAATCAAGATCACAATTTCTTCTAACATATGGACAAACAGGGGACAGTACTGCTTTATTTCATTTCCAACGTATGTGATTGTTTATTCATAGAAACAAATAGATTATCATACAATGGATTAAACCACTTGGAAACCAATGGATTTTCATACAACTGTATGGGAAGAAAGCTGCAACACAAAACATATAGATTATCATCTAGATCGTACAAATCTTGAGAAGATAATTTTTTAAGGACAATTATTCTTGTTTTTTGAATCACAGCTAACTGGATTTCAAGGCATTTCTGGATTTCTGGGAATACTTAATCGAATCTAATGGGGAAATCTTGTCGGTATTCCATATATCAAGAAAATCGATTGATCTTGTGGAGGATGTTGCGGTTTTCCGACATGAAATTCCTTGAACTTTTCTGGGTAACGTTGGAAAGCCTTGGAGGTACAACGTTGTTTCTTGACGGTCAGGGCTAATAGACAGTGGCGGATCCAGAAATTCGAAAATGGGGGTACGATAAATTTTTGGCTAATCGTAGTTAGATTCTATAGCTTTTTTTTTTTGGGAACAAAGTGTTTGTAGGGGAAGAAAATGTGGGAAATTGTGTAAAAAATATATAAGATATTTTGATTTTTTTGGATTTTAATTGTTAAAAATACCATTTTATATAAAAATTGGGGGTACAAAATATTATTAATATTATTTTGTAAACTAATTTTTTTATTTTTTTACCAAATTGGGGGTACAGTTGTACCCCCAAACTTACAAGTGGCTCCGCCACTGCTAATGGGGTTATTGCTAGCAAAGTGAAATGAAGACGAACTACATCCACTCTGCAGGATCTCGGGCGCTACCACATTACCTAAGACTGATAAAGAATTAATGCGCACACGACATTCGACTGTGACTTGGCCCTACTGGACGTCGCGCCATTTGACTCTCAAGCATCCACGCCATTCAACTGTAACTTGGACCACACGCTACGGGAGAATTGTTGTTGCCACTTGCCACACCTATGACCAACATATTTTACTCGTAGTAGGATTCTTTGTTTGGTTTGTGTATTTAGTGAAAATAGGATCAATCTCAATAGCTTATGGAACTAGCACTAAAACCCTGAATCAATGAAGATCTTATAAACTCACACATCATATAAGATGTTTTTAGAGCGTATAAGATGTTAGATCTAATTTTAAGAATAAGTTGTTGAAGTGTTTGAATAAGATAAGATGGTGGAGCTTTTAAGATGTTAGTATTGACAATTTGTAATTAAAATAGTCAAAATTAAGGGAGATTATTGAAATAAGATCTTATTTTGAAAAGAAAAATGGGATTATAAGCTCTTCAAAACATCTTATTTTGTGAGCTTATAAGATCTTTCTTTAAATTAAAGGTTTACCAAATAAATTTAAAGAGCTTATAAGCTCTTCTTATAAGATGTTTTGAAGAACTTATAAGCTCCCCCAACCCCTCGAAGTGAGATCTGTTGAGAATTTTTCTTTTAATGTTGCAAATAAAATAGTTTTATGCACATATATATATCCAAATGATTTCAAGAAAAATAGATTTTATAAATATTTCAAGCTAATATATATTCATGAAAATAAAAGGCTGGCCTGTAGGAGTCACGCCACTTGACGTTGTCCTAAGATCGTGATGGCCTCCCTCCGTGCAGGTTCTGACGGCTCACCACCACCCCAAGATAAAACCCAAGAAGGCCACGCCTATGTCTTCTATTATGAGCACGATCACAAGAAGACTAACGAACAAGACCTTATCACGTTGCCCAAGTAAAATAATATTTTGAAGAGTTTTAGAATTGTAGATGTAAGCTTGTGTGTGCCTAACTAGACCCACAATTAGAACCCTATATATATAGTGTTAGGATTATATCAAAATTAAATAGAAAATAATAGGCTATTATGGGGGTGTTACAAAATTGAATGAGAGGTTACAAAATTAAATCTATTTGAAATTATTCAAATAGCCGTTAGTTGAAGTTTTCAAAACTTAAAAATATAACAATCCCCCACAAGGTTTAAAACTTCAACATAAATATACAACAAAATATAGTAGGGCAACTAGATACTATGCAATGGGTGTAGGAGCCTTCCGGGCTTGAGCTACACTGCTTGTGTGTTGATGATTTACATTTGAGGGAACCATAATGGACTACGCCTTGAATTAGGTCCATTGACCAAATTTCAATACATCACACACACAAAGATCGACATCGGTCTTTGTTCAAAGCGGGTTAAGCGCTGTTAATGGCCATGCGCTCTAATCTTGATTCTCATGAGAGTCTCTAGGGTTTGCCCAAACCCGTAGCCACGACCTCATGACAACCCTCATTTAGGTGAAACCTCCAAGGGTACGTGTGACCTATACCCTACGGAATTCCCGCCTTGGTCTCATTAAGGGTCAAAGCCCATCCTAACATCACACTATATAACACTATCACCATAGGGATGGGAAAAAGTTACACTTCTTATAAAGTAGTGCTAAATGAGTCACGCATTACATGTTGTTCCTACCCATTGAACCTTCTTCATGGGGTCTCCAATCACAAAGGTTGGGTTACTCCCGGAGGTGACTCCCTTGTGGGCTTATGCCCATCCCCCTCGATGATTCAAACACACCTTTATTCGGTAGACCTTTGGTTAAATTATCTGCCAAATTCTTCTCAGATTTTACAAAGTTAAGAGATATCACATTTCTCTTTAATAAGGACTTTATACTTTTATATCTTGCTTGTAAGTGTCTACTCATTTTCTTATTAGAATGTGTCTGCTTTACAAGATCAATTACAACTTTACAATCACAGTGTATAGAAATGGCAGGTAAAGGTTTAGGAATTAGTGGAATATCAAGTAATAAGTCTCTCAACCATTCAACAGTTGTACAAGTTGTATCTAGAGCTATTAATTCAGCTTCCATTGTACTTCTAGATATAACAGTTTGTTTCTTAGATCCCCAAGTTATTGCAGCTCCACCAAACATAAAAACAAATCCACTAGTTGACTTAATCTCAGAGTTATCAGTAATCCAATTTGCATCACTATATCCTTCAAGTACACTTGGAAAACCTTTATAACATAAGGAGTAACTTAAAGTTCCTCTAAGATACTTAAGAACTCTTTCTAAAGCGATCAATGGCTCTTACTAGGATTATGAGTGTATCTACTAAGTCTTCCAACCGCATAAGAAATATCCGGTCGAGTCTATTGGTGAAATATAATAATGACCCAATAATTTGAGAATACTTCAATTGAGATATAGGTTCACCCAAGTTTTTGTGTAAATGTACATTTGGATCATAAGGAGTAGAAACTGACTTACAATCATAATAATTGAATTTCCTCAAGAATTTTTCGATAGAGTCAGACTGATTTAATAAAATGCCTTCTTTTGTCATCCTAACTTTCATACCCAATATTATATGTGCTTCTCCTAAATCCTTCATCTCAAAGTTATTAGACAAATAAACTTTCACTTTTTCAATAAACTCCAAGTTTGACCCAAAAATTAATATGTCATCCACATATAAACACAATATTACACATCCACTATTTTCTTCCTTAAAGTATATGCATTTATCGTGTTCATTTGACCTAAATCCATAACCTTGTATAACTTCATTAAACTTTTCATGCCACTGTTTGGGCGCTTGTTTCAAACCATATAAAGATTTTACTAACTTACATACCTTATGCTCTTGTCCTTTGACCTTAAAACCTTCAGGTTGTTCCATATAAATTTCTTCATCTAAATCACCATTTAAAAATGCAGTTTTGACATCCATTTGATGTATCATTAACTTATTTATAGATGCTAAAGCCAATAAGACCCTAATGCTTGAAATCCTAGCAACTGGAGAATAAGTATCAAAATAATCTATTCCTTCTTGTTGTGTAAAACCTTTTGCCACTAACCTGGCCTTGTACTTATCTATTGAACCATCAGCCTTTAATTTCTTCTTAAAAATCCATTTACACCCTATTGGTTTACTACCAGGAGGTAAATCGGATAAAACCCAAGTATTATTTTGAATAATAGAATTATATTCATCATTGATCGCTTCTTTCCAAAAAGGTGCATCTATTGAAGATATTGCATCATCATAAGTATTGGGATCTCCTTCAACTAAAAAGGTGATAAAGTCATCTCCAAAATTCTTGCTAACCTTAGTTCTTTTACTCCTTCTTAATTCTACTGTTTTCTTCATTATTTTTCTAAAATTGCACTAGTAGATGATTAAATACTAGAAGGTTCAAGGTTTGACTTAGAAGGTTCATTTGGAATTCTAGTTTTAAAAGGAAAAACATCCTCAAAGTATGTGGCATCTCTAGCTTCAATGACAGTGTTATTAGAAATTCCATTAACTTTAAATTGACCACTAAAAATATATTTGCACTACTATTTTGAGCATATCCAATAAAAATAGCATCAACAGTCTTTAGGCCTATTTTCTTTCTCTTAAACTCGGTATGGCTACTTTTGCTAAGCACCCCACACTTTAAGAAAATTTAGTCTTGGAGCTCTCTTTTTCCATAATTCATAAGGAGTTCTATCATTATCTTTAACAATCACGCGATTCAATATAAAACAAGAAGATAAAATAGTTTCACCCCACAAATTCTCGGTGCTCCAGAATTTAACAACATTGCATTTACCATATCCATCAAAGTTCCATTCTTCCTTTCGGCTACACCATTTGATTGGGGTGAATAAGGAGGTGTGAACTCATGTATTATTCCATTTTCTTCACAAAATTTTATCAATTCACCTCAAGAATATTCACCTCCTCTATCGGACCTAAGTTTCTTAATCCTTTTCTCTATTTGATTTTCAACTTGCTTTTATAAACCTTAAATTTTTCAAAAACTTCATCCTTAGATTTGATAAGATAAATGTAACAATACTTAGAAAAATCATCAATAAATGTCACAAAATATTTATTTCCACCTCTAGTTGGAGATCTATTTGAATCACATACATCACTATGAATAAGTTCCAAAATATCCAATTTCTTAGAATCGAATGATAAGGTCTTTTTGTTTATTTTGCTTGTACGCATATTTCACACTTATGATCAACCTTTACTTGAGATCTTGGAATCAAATCTAAATCCATAAGTTTTTTGACTTTTCTATTACTAATGTGTCCCAACCTTTCATGCCATAAAATACTAGATTGGACATTAAAAATAAGATTAGGACCCTCATTAACACCATCCACAATATTCAATTTAAATAATCCATCGCTTACAAATCCTTTTCCAATAAAAACATTATTTCTAGTGATTACAACCTTATTTGATTCCATAACTAGCTTGTAACCACTTTGCACTAAACAAGATCCACTCACTAAATTTCTTCTAATATCGTGGCACATGCCGCATCAATCAAGAGTCAATATTTTCCCAGAAGTCATCTTGAGATCAACACTTCCAATCCCATGTATTTGTGCGGCAGTATTATTCCCTAGCGTCACGCTTCCTCCACTTGTGTTCTGATAGGATTTAAATTTTGATTTATCAAAACAAACATGAATATTAGCTCCAGAGTCTAACCACCAATCATTATTTTGATATGTAAAGTTTACTAAAGAAAATTTAGATTCTAACCTGATAGATGGTTCCTCTTCAACTACCATATTCACTTGGTTTCTTTGAGGTTTAGGCTTGAATTTAGGTGTATACTTCTCGGTCTTTTTGTAGTAACAATCCCTAGCCAAATGATTGGTCCTTCCGCATACATAGCATGCTCTTTCTTCCTTTTCTCGTGCCTTTGACATCTCCATTTCTAGAAGTACTAGGTTTATTATTATGGTGATAATTATTCCTTCCACCTTTCTTGTTATTCTTAAACTTATTACCTCTAGGCTTATACTTATTATTATAATTATTATTACTATTATTCTTTTTATCTTCAACTAGATTAACTTTGACTTTCGTCTCTTCTCTCTTAAGATTCATCCTATGTTGTTCTTCAATTCTCAATGACTTAAAGACTTGAACTAAAGTCAAAACTCCTTGTTGATGTCTTAGACCCCTAGCAAAATTAGACCAAGAGGGTGGTAGTTTATCAATCAAACATGAAACTTTATACTCTTCGCTAAACTTTGATCCACTATTTTCAAGAGGCTTTAATAAATCTTGGAATTCATGAATTTGTTCATTAATAGATTTTCCATCAACCATAACATAATTTGTAAAAGTTGAGGCATAAAACCTTTGTATTCCCGCATCATCAATCCCATATTCAGCTTCTAAAGTATCCCAAAGTTCCTTAGCACTAGTGATAGAATGATACACATCATAAAGTCTATCCGACAAGGCACTAAGGATACGATTACGGCAAGGGTAATTTATTTGTTCAGGGGTATGCCAAGAGCTTGCTTCTATATTTTCATCAATGGCAGAAATAAAACCAAGAATAGTTAACCAATATTTCATTTGATTTTGTCATCTCTTAAAATTTAGTCCATTAAACTTTTCGGGCTTAACACTATTAGCTTCTTCATGAAATGCCATTATTTAATCTTCAATTATAGCAATGTAGAGATTTAATAGGCAAAGAAAGGACAAGAAGAAAATCTGTAGGAGTCAAATATTCAACAAATATACATCAATAAAATGTTTATCAAATATTTAACCAGAATGAATTAAACTAAAATTGCAGACAAATCAGTGAAGTTACGCAAACAAATTTCCAAGAGCAAAACTCATATTCAATATACAGTACGATCATTGACAAAATCAGTGAAGTTATGCAACCAAGTTTCTAATGACAAAAATCATAAGTTCATATACAGTAGCTTTGGGCCCAATGATTTTTTCTAGCCTTCACTTATCAATTATGTAAACAATATATACTTGGTTGTTAATTAGCCACTACTCATATAACATTTTCCTTTTTTTCTTAAATAAAACAAATGTTTCAGTTTACAATTCCACGTCACTTCATAGTTTCCTTGGTTGATTAATATTAGGGGTGATCACGGTGCGGTTTGGGCGATTTTTTCAATATTTTCAAACCGAATTGCTAAGTGCGGTTCGCCAAGAGTTTGATTTTAAGTCGCGGTTTTTAGAATAAAACATACATGCGGTTTTCAACGGTTTCGGGCGGGTTCGGGCGGTTTTGTGGTTTTAACGTATTGTACGTGAATATTATATGGAACAATGAAAATGAGTAGAAAAAACTTATCAATTCAGATAATTAAAAAGTTAATGACATGTTATCTAAATTGAATATTATAACAACTTCAATAGCATATAATAGTTGAATCTAATAGATTAAGGAGTGTTTACAATCAATAAAAAAAGTGTTTATTATATTTTTGCTTAAAAAATCATTTTTAGTGTTTGCAAGTGTCAATTTCTGCTTCATTTATTTAATCACAATCTAAAAGCATGGAGAAGGGTACTTTAGATTTGTACTTCTACTCCTAGTTTGATTTTTATAAACAAATAAGCACCTTTACAACTTTTTCACTTAACTCAACTTCTGATTCTCAACTTTTGATTTTATTTTCAAACTCTATCAATTTCTGATTCTCAACTACTCTTATTTTTGCTACAATAAATCAATTTTTTCTAAAAGCATAAGTTTTTGCAAACTCTCCCATAACTTCAATATTTCAATCTCCATGTTACAAATTTCCCAAAATAAATCTCATTATACAATTTACATCCATAACAAGAAATGAAGGCTTTGATGTATTAAATTATTAAGTAAAATGACTAATATACCCACAATAAACCAATGAAAATAATTAAATATGACATTTCATAATTATACACAAATATACTATAGATTGAGAGAAATGTAATAATATATATCGAATATATATACATATATATATAGTATTTGACTTGTGGTGCGGTCGGTGCGGTTTGAGACTTGAAATTGCAATTGCACCATCTTTTGCGGTGCGGTCTCGATTAAAAATATTAATCGCGATTTTTCCAATAGATAAGGAATTGCGGTGTGGTGCGGTTTGATTCGGTCGGTTTTAGCGGTTTTCGCTTTTGTTGATCACCCTAATTAATATCACTAATCTATTAACCTATTCAAATAGCAATTTTTATTTAGAAAAAGTTGTTCCTTTTCACCGTCAACACAAATAACAAGTTTCAGTGAACATTAAGCATTTCATAACGAAAATTATATATTTGCAAAAATTAATCAGTCACGATCTTAGATTGTTGAGAATTTTTCTTTTAATGTTGCAAATAAAATAGTTTTATGCACATATATATATATCCAAATGATTTCAAGAAAAATAGATTTTATAAATATTTCAAGCTAATATATATTCATGAAAATAAAAGGCTGGCCTGTAGGAGTCACGCCACTATGACGCTGTCCTAAGATCGTGATGGCCTCCCTCCGTGCAGGTTCTGACGGCTCACCACCACCCCAAGATAAAACCCAAGAAGGCCACGCCTATGTCTTCTATTATGAGCACGATCACAAGAAGACTAACGAACAAGACCTTATCACGTTGCCCAAGTAAAATAATATTTTGAAGAGTTTTAGAATTGTAGATGTAAGCTTGTGTGTGCCTAACTAGACCCCTAAGAACCCTATATATAGTGTTAGGATTATATCAAAATTAAATAGAAAATAATAGGCTATTATGGGGGTGTTACAAAATTGAATGAGAGGTTACAAAATTAAATCTATTTGAAATTATTCAAATAGCCGTTAGTTGAAGTTTTCAAAACTTAAAAATATGACAAGATCAACCAATAGAAGAGGCCTCCCTCGTGCTCTAAAATGTGAAGATAATTCAAAAATATTTAGCTTGAATGAAGAAATATTTCGATATTCCTAACAAAAACAAATAATATTCTGTAGTAATATTTGGATACCAATGTTTTCAGCTAGACATTCTTAAACTTCAACACATAAAAGGAGGAAAATTCTTGCAACCTTGATTTTGGAAGCATACATAGACATACAGCTAATGCTTCTAAATTCACACACCAAACAAACCAAACAAAAAACAATCACTACTAATCAAGATGCAGTCAAAAGTGCAGTAGAAGAACCTGCAGAAGAAGAAGTTAAATTCGAAGAATTGCTATAATTACTATAAGCAGAATCACTAACACCACCAGAAACTATGTCCGAACCATTAACCACACTCAACGTAGGCGTAAAATACGTCGGTACGGGCATCGTCGAAGGAAGAACAGGCAACTGAGCTTCAAAATTAAGAACATGGATAGCTTGTCGTATCGTAGGCCGATAACCGCTGTCCGGATGAACACACCACAAACCAACAACCATCAGCTGCTCAATTTCTCGTTTATCGAATTCTGTCGCTAAATTCGGATCAACTCCATCGATTAAATTTCCCGTGCCGTAGAGACTCCAGACCCATTCCACCAATACAACTTGTTTTTTCTCTTGCCTATTAAGTTCAATTGGTCTTCTTCCGCATGCTATTTCCAATAACACTATTCCAAAGCTGTAAACGTCGGTCTCCTTGCTAGCCCGGCCCGTGACAACGCATTCTGGAGCCATATAGCCCATTGTCCCTGCAAGAACCGTCGTTTGTGATCCTTTTTCGTGGTCCACGAGTCTGGCTAAACCGAAATCGCCAAGTTTAGCGTTGAAATTTGAGTCTAGCATAATATTGCTAGCTTTTATATCTCTATGCACCACACAACGCTCCCATTCCTCGTGTAAATACAACAAAGCCGATGCTAATCCTTGCGCGATTTTATATCGCGCCTCCCAGGGTAATATCGATTTGGATTTGAATAAATGAGAATCCAAGCTTCCGTTTGGCATGAACTCGTAAACGAGTAAAAGCTCGCCTCTTTCATGGCACCAACCGATGAGTTGGACTAGATTTCGATGCCTTAATTGACTGATAATCTTGACTTCTGATGCATATTCTTTTAGGCCTTGTTTGGATCCCCTGAAACCCTCTTTACAGCAACATATGAATTTGTTTCTCTCAATAAGCCTCTGTAAACCCCACCAAAACCTCCTTCCCCAAGCTTCTCCTCCTCCGCGAAATTCTTTGTGGCGAAAACCAATTCGCTATACGAAAACTTTTTTGCTCCAGTGCCCTTTTCGAATTCGACATCCATATATGGATCAAACAGATCCTCATCTCCTGATCCCTTTTTATACCTCTTCCTCCATAAGCAATAGCTTCCTAAAGCCAATGCAAAAACGACTACCGACAGGCCAACGCTCAATCCAACGACTAATCCCGTCTTGCTTTTCTTTCCTCCACTGATCGAAATTCCAGGCTCAGGCCCTGGAATTGGAGTTATATCTTTAGAACTAACATTATTTTGTAAACTTGAAGAAAACTCCCAAGACTTAATATTATGTTTCTCAAACCAATCCCCTGTTGCAGCTGAAAATCCAAAACTAACATATTCAGGCAAGTAATCTCTAAGATCAACCTCATAGCTGAGGCTATCCCGCCACGTTCTGTTTCTCGAAAAACCAGTAAAATCAACCCTCAGAGTTGTGTTACTAGCATTATAACTAATCCAGGCATCATTTTGCATCCCCAGAGTAATATTATTCTGCCAAATGGCAGTTCTAACAGATCTCATCGAATTAACATCAATTCCGACATGTGGGACAGAAGGATCATAACCATTCGAAACGTATCGAATTCAACAGCAACAAACGAATTCAAGATGAATTTGCTGGTATATCACCATTTCCAATACCAAGGCTACCACCATAAGACCAAGATTGGATACTAGAGCCATTAGGAGCCAAGAAAAGGCTAGCCCGTCGGCATAACTATAGCTACCACTCGAATCGATCACAAACGAAAAATGGGTGGTGAAATCTGTTAGGTTTCGTGATGCTCTGTCCCACAAGTGGAGTGGTTCAATGTAAGTGGCTCGACCGGCCCGTTCGACCAACGCCATGTTCCGCTCGTCTGGTGTGACTTGGATGCCTTGGTTTGAGATGTAGGCATCTCCTGTGACGTTTATGGCTCGGCCGACATGGTCAGGGCCGATGGTGGATAGGTTGAAGGACAATGAAAATGTTAAAGGGATCAAGGAAAAGAAGAAGAAACAAGAGAAAATTGAACCATCCATTGTAGACAACTTAGTTGAGGACTTTTATCAAACAGATGGCGATCAGTGCATATAAAGTGTTGAACAAGTGATGACAAAGTCTTTGCAATTTCATTGAAACAGTCCATAATTTTACTTTTCTCCTAAAAGGTGCAATGTATTGTCTTTCTTTCAACAAGACTTAATGTAGATCAGTCTTCTGAAAATGATACTTTGCAATAAAAATGTTTTACTTCAATAAAATGACACCATGATTTACACAGTAAAACAAGACTTGTCTTTTCTAGAAAGTCATGTTCTTGAAGTTATTCAAATGCTGTCATATTCTACGCGGTAAACTAGGCCATGCAAAACATTTTTTTATTACATAAAATTTAAATTGTAACTCGTACGTCTCAATCTTCTTTTTTTTCCCCAATACAATTATTTCAGTTATATATGTAAGCTGTAGGAAGAAATTTTCAAAATGAACTTAACTCAATTTTTTTTTCGAACGAGCGAACAACTCAAAACTAAAATTACAACTACAATCTGAAATAAACTGGCCAAGAAAGATACAAGACTAACTAAGAAATGAAACGGGAAATTGGTAAGATCAATTCGGATTCACATAGACTAAAAATTACCCACCCCAAACTAAACTACTCCACGTCGAGACTTCAAAGACTCCTTAAAGGAGATCAGAAACACACCAAAAAATCAAACCGCACGAGCAACCACTTCATACTTTGAACAAAAAAAACTGATATCTTACGAGTTTCGCAAATCAACCGAAAAGAAAATACAAACAAAATAAGAAAACTACAACAATCTATAGCTAAAAAATGATAAAAAAAAAGAAAAAGAAAAAGAAAGATGCCTCCCCTCTCCCAAATCTATCGCCGTAGCGCATTGTCTTCTCACTCCGAGACAACTCTCAGTGAAGCTCCGACCCATTTTCACCCTGGACCAAAAATTTCGGCCTCCTTCGGACACCCAAAAGACCGCCATTGTTGGCCCTCCAATAAAAGACATGGAGGGGAGGGAGGGAGGAGAGAGAAAAAGGTTAGGGTTTTTTTTTTTTTGGAGGTAGAGAAAACAGGAGAGAAAAGTAGAGAGATAGGGT
Source organism: Rehmannia glutinosa (assembly GCA_016081115.2). Taxonomy (NCBI): domain Eukaryota; kingdom Viridiplantae; phylum Streptophyta; class Magnoliopsida; order Lamiales; family Orobanchaceae; genus Rehmannia; species Rehmannia glutinosa. Next base: position 43,146,063 of record CM071929.1, on the reverse strand, counting down.
GAGAATCTCTATGTTGCCCAATAAACTTAACCGCAATTGGTCGGCTAATTATTCCGGTTTGGAGTTTGTGGGAGGTAGGTTTAAAAATGAATCGAGCCGCTCGTAATTTATTTGTAATTCGACTCGATAAAAACTCGTTTGAGTTCGTTTAATAAAGCTTGTCAATATATATAAACGAACCAAACTCAAATTTAGAGATATTTGGTTCATTAGCTCGTGAGCAAGCTCGTATTTAATATTAAATTTTATACATTTACTTATGATAAATATAAAACTATTCAAATAATTTTTTTTTGAATAAATCGAAATGCATTATAGTAAAATAGATAAGAGTATTCTGATCACAAGCCGTCCGACCCAGGTAGCTTAAGGCAAAAAGTCGAAAAGCAAACCGTAAAAAGAAAAGCTTTTATCGATCACAACCCGACCCAGGTAGCTAAATGTTTGGGGCCTCGTTAAAACCTCCCAAGGTAAAACTCACCCTTGTGGAAAAAACCATTGGAAGAAAAAAAGAGTACCCATATTACATAAATAAACATCCGAGGAAGGTAAAACAAAAAACACATGGACATATTATTAATCTAACAAATCTATAAGTCGATTGTCCAACATAATCCTCCGTAGTAAGGGGACACGATATCCACCGGAGGGACACCCACCATGTCTCTCGATCGCGACTTTTTACTCAATAAGTCTCGCACTCGATTGCCTTCACGGTAAATATGAGAAACCACTAACTCCATTTGAGATATCAAATGCGTAGTGTATCTCCATTTGCCCAAGTGCCGCCAGGATAGAAGAACGCTTATGAAAAAGATTCACCACATAAGTCGAATCCGACTCAATCCAAAGTTGTCGACATCCCCTAATAAACACATAGTTTAACGTGCCCAACATAGCCGCCATCAACTCTCGCCAAACGCATAACCGACACCGCAATGATCCACAAAAAATTCGAAAGAAGTCTCGTAGTTTCGGAAAACCCCATATGTTGTAAGACGTCCAGGTGCACCCGGACCACTCGTCCATATTTACCTTGATCCATCCCGGAGAGGTTTTTTGAATAAACTTATTTATTTGAACAAAATCATAGATTTTAGTAGATATATTATGTGTTTTAGATATATAATTTTACTTTTGTAATAAATTAAAGAATAATTTAATTTATAATTGATGTTTACTAAACTCGTTTAGGCTCGATTAAGCTCGAAAATTTTTAGATATATATAATTTTATTTTTGTAATAAATTGAAAAATAGTTTAATTTATGATTGATATTTACTAAGCTCGTTTAGACTTAATTATGCTCGAAAAAGTAAAAAGTCCATGACCCATCAATATATACAATAATCCAGGCTTGAGTTTAACTCGATAATAAATGAAGTCAAACTCAAACTTTCAAAAGCTCAACCTGGATTCGAACGTCGACCTAGTGGGAAGGATATAGGGAGAAGGATTTCAAATTGGAAAATTAAATTTGGGGTGGAGGTGGGCCAGTGTCTGGGGACTAGGTTTGTATTTAAAAAGGGCTGCTGGCCCAATAGTTTTCTACTCAGGCAATCAGATATCAATTGCCCAATCTCATTTTAGATTTGATGATTTGTTATTACCTAGTCTCTTATGAAATCTTAACTACTACCATTTATGTATGATTAAAATTGGGCCCTTTCCGACACCAATTTGGAGAGCAAACTGTTTTTAATGATTAATAAGTATGACAATGTTCATACTCTTTTTTTTTGAAAAGACAATGTTCATACTCTCTCTTTCTATCTATCTATCTATCTATTTATATATATATATATATATATATATATTAATTCAATTAATTTTATAATAATTATCATATATGTAACATAAATAATTTTAATAAAATTTAATGTTTTTATTTGTGTTATATAATTAGTTAAACAATTATAAATGATCTAAACTAGTCCTAGGGTTTTCTCCTTAGCGTAGCCGTCACCCTCTTCCGTCATGGCTTCAACAAGTTTTCTTGCTTGGAGATCTTGATTTTTTCCTTCTCAGTCCTCTTTTTCTGCACCTTTTCCCTTCCTTTTCTTGCGTCTCACCCGTCTTTTTTTCTCGTGTTTGGTACGATAATTGGACGATTTGCTCCCTGGATTGCTCCCAACGCTCTCCGTCTATAGGGCTTGCTTTGTTAACATCAATTGCCGAGGATCTCGATATCCTCTGCTCCGAACTCCACCTTAACACCGATGAAGAGTCAACTATCCCTACCGATGGCCTCAACCATTCTACAAAGCAGACCACACACTCATTTTAATGGGAAAAGTTCTAGCCCCAAGGCTTATCGGTTTGACGCTATATCATCTCTATTCAAACGGGATCCGAATCCCGCCATGGCATCGATTGCAAACCTATGGGAGATAATATGGTCGATTTTTCAATTTCGAAATTCTATTGATCGGACAAGGGTGTTATCGGGTTCTCCATGGCTATTCGACAAATTTCTTCTTATGCTTTGCAAGAAACTACGATAACACCATCACATCCCAATTGCCGTTTGACGGTGCCGTTTTGGCTCCAACTCCATAACCTACCGATGGGACTTATGAATCAATTTCGCGAAAAACAATCGGAGATAATATTGGTATATTTCGGAAATGGACACGATCCGAATGGCTCGTCTATCGGCGATTCCTTTGTATTAAAGTTGCTATTGATATATCAAAGCCGCCGCGACGGGTTCTAAAGGCCTCCTTCAATGCCAATGAGTATTTAATCCCCATCCAATATGAAAGGCTTCCTGATTTCTGCTACTACTGTGGAATTATTGGACATGGTGAAAGGGATTGCGATTCACGTATCCTCAACCCGCCCACAGACCCGGCTCCTAACCCTTACGGGCCCATGGCGAGCGCACGTCTAACCAATCACCCGGCAGCTGACCCGTACCCCGTAACCATCAACCTAGCCCACACTCCACATCATCCAGGTGAAAATCCTTCACACCACCCACCCCTTCTCAAGATAACCAACCTATTCCCCACACAATGCCACCACCTCAAACACTAACTTAGCTATAATTCCTTTCCAAACACCATTACCCACTCACCTTAACTCCACCGATACACGTGACTCATGCAAATCAACACGTCACACACGTATCTTCCTCCTCTAACCCGACACCTTCCTCTCGAAAATTCCCGATCCCTACACTCTCTCAACCCCAACCTCGTTGTCCATATTATCTCCAAGCAATCAAATGAGCCCATTAATACCCGGACCCCAGGATGACTATTCTACGCAACCCTCTTCCCTCCACCACTTACTCTCTCAAACCCATACCCTCACCCCACTTCTTTGTCCCCATCCTCGAACCCAAACTCATCATTTGGCGCCCTTATTATTATCCAACAGCCATATCAATCCCCTCTCGAGCCCATTCTCACAAATGTCCACATGGAACTCGATACTCCCGGCTAAAAAAGTGGCTTAAAAATACTTCGTGACGTAAAACAAACCCTCCGCCCTAATCCTTCTTCTTCCAAATTTCTCCGACTCGAAAAAAAAGAAAATTATCTTCCATTTTTACCAACATGGGTCCTACTGAAAGTATCCGGTTGAGATCATTGGCAAAAAAGGGAAATTTTTGATCAATCGAGCCCCCTTCAATCCGAAACACTCTCCACGACCAATATCTCCGATTCTTCCTCTATTCCAACGGCGGATCGGCATGATGGACTAGTCTGCGAGCCCAATGAGTCTCATAAGCCGGAATTGTCGGGGCTTGGGAATCCCGAACAATTCAAGAATTGCGCGATTTCACGCGCACAAAATCCCCCACATTATCTTCCTTTTGCTAAACGAAATATGGTAATTCATTATGGAAAAGATTAGGAATTCGCTCAATTATCATGATTTTACCGTCCTTCTCGAGGACAATCCGGAGGCCTTGCTATATTATGGAGAAAAGATATTTCGATTAGCCTTCGGGGTTATTCAGACGAGTTCATCGATGTGAAACCAATGTTCTTGATAATTCTTTCCGCTTACGGTATTTATGGAGAACCCGATGTCTCTCAACGCCGCCGTTTTGGAACTCTTTATGGGCTCTTAACATCGCGCCCACTTGCCTTGGCTTTTAGTTGGAGATTTTAATGAAGTTCGTCTCAAGATGAGTTCCAAGCGCAATGAATTCGCCAAACCGCAAATTGAATTATTTAGGCAGACTCTTCTCGACTTGAATTTATGCGATCTCGGATTCAATGGCCGAAATTTACATGGCATAGGCTTAATTCCCCCACACCAGGGCCGAGCCCGCTTGACCAATCAATTTGCGCCCAAAGCGGCGCTCAACCTTCCTCGAGCTCGGTTCATCATCATCCCACCATATTCTCCGATCACTCTCTTCTACATATCCACATCCGTAGCCGAGCACCGTCCCTCTTCGACCATCAAAAGAAAGAAAATTTTTAGGTTCGAGGCCTTATGGATCAAGTCCTCCGATCAGCAAAAATTATCGAAGACCACCGGACTACGGACTTGGGCTCTTACCTCAAAAATGGAGAATTGTGCCATCGGCTTGCTAAATTGGGGAGAAAAGATTCAAAAGAACCTTATGGCCCATATCACAACACTTAAAAAACTCTTATTTCTCTCCAAGTGGAACAATCTCGGAGGTTTCAAAGGCTAGAATTATTGCGGTTAGAAACCAAATGAACAGCTTATGATCAAGAAAATATAAAATGGAAGTAGCGGGCCAAACAACATTGGTACAAAGAGGGGGACATAAACACCAGTTTTTTTCACAATTATGCCAAAGAAAAGAAAAGCCGCCAACCACATCGACACCCTTCGATCCCTCCGGCGTCCCTCTCGCCCACCCCCGAGTCTATCCAACAAATAATCGTTGACCACTTCGATCCCTTTTCTCATCGCTCTTCCGCTTAAAAATGATATACAACAAGTCCTCAACCAGATATCGCCAAGAGTGACCCAGAGATGAATCAAGGTCAACGCACCTTACACGTAAAAAGAGATCATCTCCGCCCTAAACACATGCACCCGTATAAATCTCCGGGACCCGACGGTATGAGCCCTGTATTTTTTAAAAAATTCTGGAATATTGTTGGGTCTGATGTGCTTCATTTTGTCCTTAATTTTCTTAATAACGGAGTATTTGACATTAACTCGAACTTTACGCATATTGTTTTGATTTCTAAAATTAACAAACCGTGCTTGTTTCTCAATTCCGCCCCCATCGTGTGTGTAATGTCATTTATAAACTCGCTTCCAAGGCTATATCTCTTCGACTTCGCGATACCCTCCCCCATATTATTTCCGAGTCCCAGTCTGCTTTTATCCTGGGTCGTTTAATCACTGGCAATGTCCTGTTAGCTTATGAAATTTACCACCATATGCGCACCAAACCACCTAGCAAAACCGAACTCATGTCTATCAAACTAGATATGAGTAAGGCCTTTGATAGAGTAGAATGGATTTTTCTTAAGCATACTCTTATTGCGCTTGGTTTTGATCTTAAATTTGTGGATTGCATTATGAGATGTGTCAGCTCCGTCTCGTTTTCTTTTCTACTTAATGGCTGCGAATTTGGTTCGTTAAAGCCGGAAAGAGGGATTAGACAAGGAGACCCCTTATCGCAATATTTATTTATTATTTGCTCGGAGATTTTTTCATGTATTTTGCAGATCTCCAGAGAACTAATAAACTTCATGGCATTTCGGTCTCGCGAACGGCGCCTAGCATATCTCATCTTTTTTTCGCCGACGACACTCTCCTTTTGGGACATGCGACTAATGAAGAGGCGAGGTATTTTCGGTTTGCGATCAATTTGTATGAAAAAATCTCGGGCCATCGATAAATTTAGACAAGTATGGTATTGTCTTTTGTGACAAACGTGGATGCATCCGTAGCCAACTCGATCTCATCAGATGTTGGGCATAAAATTGTGGAAGGGCACAACAAGTACTTAGGCCTCCCTTCTATTGGCGTAAACAAAAGGGAATTATTTGCGCACATCAAAGATCATATCCGCGCGCAGAATACAAGTGGAATGATCGCTTCTCTCTCGGGTCGGGAAAGAAATTCTCATTAAATCGGTGCTCCAATTCATCCCCGTATATGCGATGTCCTGCGCTTCGACTCGATTTCTCTTTCGGATAGGGGTGTGCACGGTGCAGGGGCGATTCGGAGATTTGGATATCTCGAGCGTAACTCTCGAATTCGGATATTCTCAAAATAAATCTCCCGAAATCAACCATAGAAAAAATCTCGGTCCCGAACCGTGCCGAAAGTTCGGGATGGTTCGAACGGAGATTCTCGGTTCTAATGGGACGGGACGGTGCGATTCGGTTCGGGACGGAGATTAGCCATAAATAAAGGGGGAAAAAAGTAAAAAGAAAATCAATATAAAAATCACCAAACGGATATACTTCTAGAGTTTTAGTCTCTTTTTAGCGTAGTCTCAAAATAAAAGCTAAAACTATAATAGGTAACACAATCCAAAATTCTAAACTTAATAACCTCTATAATACAATAATAGTATTATTTGGGCAATTGTCCTTCTATTGACATAGAACATATATAATTAACTAATAATTTTATAAATTAACATAAAATAAAAACTTGGATAAATTTATAATCTCAATGTCTCATACTTAACAACTTAACATAATCAATAAAATTATATTTATAATTTATGTGATGTGGTAAGAAAATTAAAATATGATCTTTTTTATATTGTTATAATATGGTACTATTACTTGTTTCTATTTTAAGTGCAATTTACTAATCATTTAATTAATTTCAATTTCAAATAATTTACTCTATTATTAATATCAAAGTTTTTTAAAATCTATAATAGTTGCAGTATTATGGTTTTTTCAGAAATATGCTTTATATTCACTTTAATTTCAAATAGTTTGTAGTTAATTCAATATCAAAATAAAAACAACATAGAAATAATGTATATGTATTTATATAAAATCTTTAAATCGGTTCTAGCTTGGTCGGAGTGGTTTGGTACGGTTCTCGATGCGAAGATTTGAAAAATCTCGAATCATACCATAAATATTTTCGATGCAGACGGTTCGGGAAAGTCAAAAAGTCAACGGATATTTTCGGTTCGGAGATCTTTCGATCTGGATATCGATTCGGTTTCGGTAATCTCCAAGTCTCATGCACAACCCTAATTTCGGACATTCACTCCATGATCGGGTCATACTTGGTGGGGATCAAACCCGACAAAAAGAAAATACATTGGGTATCATGGGCAAGCCTCACGCGCGCGAAATCTCGGCGGATCGGCTTTAAGGACCTTCGGATTTTTAATTTGGTTATGCTTTAGGCAAACAGGCTTAGCGTCTTCTCACACAACCGTCTTCCCTATTGCCCGGGTTCTTCAGCAAATACTATCCCTCGCCTGGTTTCATGGAAGCGGCTCGATTCTACCGCCCATCCTGGACCTGGAGAAGTATTATCGGGCGCCGACGACTTCTCTTGGTCGGTAGAAAACAAATTTACTCGGGCGTCTACTCGGTTTGGGGTGATCGTTGGATACCTAAACCCCAAGCTTTACCTCCTCCTCATCCTCGAATCTACTCCCTGACCGCAATTAGTGCCTATTGATTCATCCGACAACCATTGGAACTCAACGCTCATTAATCACATATTCTCGGCGGATGAAGCGCGCGCTTTATTCTCGAAATCCCGGTGTCACATACGGCCCAAAACGATAAATGGACACGGCACTTTTCTAAATCGAGGCAAATACACCGTCAAGTCGGCATACCACACCATCCTCGCAAGACACGACATTTTTCCCCGAGAATTCAACTCCATTAGTTCTTCTAGCTCCGGCCCGGACCCGATATGGAAGAAATTATGGAAATTTAAAATCCCGAGTTGCATTCTCCACTCCGCATGGCGATTTTTAACGGATTCTCTCGCCCTCCCATCGAATTTGGAACGCCGCGTATCGTCCAATCAGCATCTCGCCACTTTGTCGATCATCGACTCTTCTTCATTGACCCACCGTTCTTTCTTTGCCCAACTTCATCAAGTATATGGTACATTTCGGGCTTAGCGAGACCATCCACACCTTTACTCATCCAAATGGCGGATATTTGGGCTAGAAATTTACTCTCCAACACACCATCTCATATTGGAGAATTTTTCCTAGCCCTTTGTAATGTTATTTGAGTACGCCCGCAACCCGCAAATTTTCGAAGATACTTCATCGCAGCCCATAGTTTGGTTCTTGGGAGTTTCGCACATGCTTCACTCATTCCGCGCCTCAAACACTTCGCCCGAACGCGATTCTTTATCCCACCGCTCCACCATTTTCGACAAGGCCCCCCAGGTACCCACATCTTCTTTGACGGTGCGCTTTCACTCCCAAGAAATTGTCTTTGGTATCGGAGTATACGTTCGAGATTCTCAAGGTAACTTTGTTCATGGTTTGGCCCGAAAATTCCCGCACTTTCTAACCCCTCGTGGCGGAATCACTTGCCTTGCGGAAGCCTTGCTCATCGCCTACGATCTCAAGCTCAATTCGGCCTCTATCATTGGTGACTCGTCTCAGTCTTAAGGCCGCGAAGAAAGATGCGGATATAGAACAAGTTTGCCTCAACATATATGAAGATATCTCGCACTTCATCTCTTCTTATCAATCGCTTAATTTATTTTGGATCAAGAGAAATTTTAATTTCAGTAGCTCATGAATTAGCTCGGTTTGCAAAACATTCTAACTCTATGTTTACCTCATGGAAGGATGTTCCGGACTTTTTGTCTCATTCGATGTTGGGCGATTTCCAAAGCAATAATATATTACCTTTTCCCTTCAAAAAAAAAATCATAAATGATCTAAACTTTATCCATAATACTATATCATATTACATTTCCTAAAATTGTCAAATTTTCTTCAGTCAAAGGAATATGGTGGCTGGGGCCTTCTCAAATCAGCAGATTTCTCCAATCAATTTTTTTGGGAACCATCGGGCAGGTGTGGATAAATAGACTAATTATGTCCATTATAAAAACACAAAATACCTGAACGGCCAATTACCACACCAATTGGGCCGCACACACTTTAAAGCCCAATAGTCCTCTGGGTCTTGTAATTAGGACAGCCTACGGTAGTACGGTTGATCCCGCTGTATGATTAGGTTTTAACATCATCATATTGTCTTCTTGTACTGAGGAATAATCAATCTAAAATTCAAAGTATTCACTTACTAATTTTTAATGATGTAAAGTAACAGAAAGATGAAAGTGAGATAATTTGGATTTTTTTTTCCTCCTGAAATGATTGAGAAATGCGATAAACAGTTCGTACCATTTAAAACTCAAGTTAATTTGACTAAGAAAAAAAAATGTAATCCCACATATAATTAGATTGTTTATATTGTAATAAACCATTACAAGAAATAAAATTAATTTACCTACAGAAAAACCGGTAGGTAAGTATTAAGATAATCAGTAAAATGTAAGTGAAATCATTGTAGATAAATATTAACCAACAAATCTAAAATGTTGGTGATTTTTCGATAATTGGTTAGTATGGTTTGAGGAAAAATAATATTTGTTATTCTATAGGCAACCGTATAATTTAGAAATAAAATTATTTTGTCAAGAAATTATGTCGATAAATCGAATTTTTTTCGTAGTGAATATGGGGCTCAAATTTATTTTGTGAAAAAACTTCTAGCACACTTACAGTATGCTTGAAAGCTTATAACCTCTCTAAATATGTTTGTATTTTTTTACATAACATTTTATAAGCTCCCAAAATAAGATATTTTTAAAACAGTTGGGATATCCCAACTTTTTGTTTCAAAGTAAGATCTTAATTATTTTGACAACCTGGATTAACTTTTACCACTTTAATTACAAAATTATCACTACTAACATCTTATATTATCCAAACGCTCAACAACGTATTTTAAAAATAAGATCTAGTATTTTATAAGCTACAAAACATCTGATAGAATGTAATAACTTATAAAAAAGCTCAACGAATAGGAGAATAGCATTTTTGGCTGAACATGTCTTCATTCTGTTAGGAATTAATAGTGTGCTTTTGTTTCATCCTATCCTTAATTTGTTGTTTTTCTTTTATTATTTTTCTCATACCTGTCATTCAGTCATATGTGGTTTGGACTAGGATTCCATATATTGGTTGACTTTACACTAAGGACACAATTACACCATAGAACAATCCCACTAAAATTAAATAACCAAGTAACATGTATTGAAAATAATTAATTGCATGAAATTGTGTATATAATTAGGGATTGTGATCGGTTAGATTTGATTTTAATTTGAAGTGATGAGATAATTCTTATGAAACCAAAATAGTGGTGTCACATCTCATTTTTACCTCGACTTAGTTCTAAATTAACATAAATTTATTTTTCATAATTTAAGCTAAACTTTATTGGCAGATCTAAAGTTAATTTTAATAAATTTATAGCAGCAACCTGAAAAAACTTTCTTTCCCTTTCAAAGTTATTTTAACTATATATTACTAAAACAAACACTTGGAGGTGGAAAAGTACCAAGATTCCAGCACTCAATGCCCACTAATAATAATTTAGCCTCTTAATTAAAAAGCATTAATTGTAGCAAATCCATACACATAATTATCAGCTAAGAATAGCAAAGACAAGAACAAGAAATTAAAGTACATGGACCAGCCACGACTTGTCCAGGGTAACACATTTTTTGTTTCTTTATTTGTGCTATACGAGGATGAATTAATAATTCATTAATTAATTACTACAAATGGAGGTAGAAGATTTTTGGAATCTCTCAAGATTTGGGCAGAGCAGAAAGAGATATTTTTTACTGTCGTCATATTATGATTGGACACACAAGAACAAGAAAAAGACAAAAAAAAAAAAAGAAAGAAAAAAGGTGCATATATTGGCTAACTATCCCATTTTGTGTTTCTCTAGATAAAAAATGCTTGATTTGAGTATTCAACTTGCAATTACTTTATCAATTAATGTACAATTTTCTCGTTGGTAAAACTTATGTTACATGACTTACATCTAGCCTAGTTAAATTCTTATTTATAAAACATTATATTTGGAGAGTGAATATTGCACACAGAGTATGCATGTTTGAAACAAGACTCAACCTTTTCATTTGAAAAAGAAAAGAAAATACTAATTTCCTATTTGATTTAAAAGAAGAAGTAAACTGTTTGGTTTTCTAAACATTTTTTAAAAAAAAAGGTATGGATTTTTACTTTATTTAAAATGACCCAAATTAGGCCATCGACACATATAATTACAAATAGTGATCATTTAGAATTTGTGTTTATTTTACAAATACCGTGTTGGAAATTTACCACTCAAAAACATAATTTTATTGATCACTCAAATATTACAAGACACACCTCATCACAACTTCACTCAAACTCAATATTACTTAGAAGCTTTGCTTCTCACTCACTTGTTTTTCTTTCTTAACTTAATACAAAATGAACCAACAACACCCCCTATTTATACTAAAACTTCATCTAAATCAATGGCTAAGATTGATTCTCACCAACCTTAATCCAATGGTCATCTTTTATTTCCATCTACCACATTCACCTACCATACCAACAACTTAAAATCAACTACAAAACTCAACTACCACAATTAATTATAAAATAAGTTTATAATTCAACACTCCCCTTTAAACTTATTTTATAATTCCAAGTGAACTTCTCAATCTTGCAAAGTCTTCATACTTCAATGGCTTGGTAAAGATATCACTACTTGATCTTGCGACTTCACGTCTTCACTTGAATCTCTTCTCTTGCAATGCATTCTCTCGATGTAATGGTATCGAGTATCAATATGCTTGCTCGATTATGAAATACCGGATTCTTGGCCAAAGCTATTCGACTTGTTATCAACATAAATCTCTGTTGGATCTTCTTGTGACATGCTTAATTCTTTTAACAAATTCCTTAGCCATATTGCATGACTAACACATGATGTAGCCGCCACGCATTCGACTTCACATGTTGAAAGAGTGACTATTGGTTGTTTCTTCGATGCCCAAGTGAAAGCAGATATCTCCCATGAAAAATGTGAAGCCATTTGTACTTTTTCGATCATCGATCTCGGCCCAATCACTATCATCAGTATCCAACTAGCTTATAATCATTAGAAATCGAATAAAGCGGACCAAAGTTGATTGTACCTTTTAGGTAACGAAGAATTCTCTTGGCGCCTTGAAATGTGTGGTGGTTGGATTTTCCATATAGCGGCTCACAAGTCCAATCACGTAAAGAATATCGGGCCTCAGCGGGTTAAGTACCTCAAACATCCAACTAGGCTTTTGGAAAGTGTTGGATCCACTTTATTTGCTTCATCATCCTTGCACAATTTCAATCCACATTCTATCGGTGTGTTTATTGGATTGCAATCATCCATCTCAAACTTCTTCAGGATCTCTTTTGTGTAGCCTTCTTGTGAGATAAAAATCCCATCATCCTTCTCGCTTGATTTCGATTCCGAGGTAGTGAGCCATCAACCCAATATCGGTCATTTCGAACTCCTTTGTCATTGTCTTCTTGAATTCTTGGAACAAGCCTATATTGTTCCCCAAAAAATCAAATCATCAACGTACAAGCAGACAATTAAAACATCACTATCCTTGTTCTTGATGTAAAGAGCATGTTCGTATGGACATTTGGTGAAGCCTTTCTCTTGCAAGTATTTGTCAATTCTACTATTCCATGCTCTCGGTGCTTGCTTCAATCCGTAGAGAGCTTTCTTTAACTTCAAGACTTTAGCTTCTTGTCCTTCAACCACATAGCCCATTGGTTGTTCAATGCGACTTCTTCCTCTAGTACTCCATTAAGAAACACCGACTTTACATCCATCGATGTATTTTCCACTTATTTTGGGCCAAAGAAATGATTAGTCTTATGGTTTCTAAACGTGCAACAGAGCAAATACCTCATCATAGTCAATGCCACTCTTTGACTATAACCTTTTGCAACAAGCCTCGCCTTGTACCTTTCAACTTCTCCTTTGGCATTCTTTTTCATCTTGTACACCCATTTTACACCGATTGCTTTATGACCTTTGGGAAGTTGAGTAAGCTCCCAAGTGTCATTTTTCTTGATGGATTTAATTTCTTCATCCATTGCATCTCCCCATTTCTTATTTTGAGTAGCTTCTTCAAAGTTCATCGCTCACAATCTGTGAACAGACAAAATAGGGTGAGATTTTCGAGCTTATCGATTACCTCATAGAGTTCTTCCGCACTTCTTGTACGCTCTTCATTTCTCTCAACTAGGAAAGATGGTGGTGATTGTGAAAATGACAAAGTGATGTTGGTCTTTGAATGGGTTCTTCTCTCCGATTGCTCAACAATTACTTGTTCATCATCTTCGAATCGAGGAACGTTGTAATCTTTGGCATGTGTACCCCAATCCCATTCGCATTCTTCATCAAAGATAACATCTCGACTGGTGATTATCTTTCCATTGATGGGGTTATATAGTTTGTAGCCTTTGGAGTTATTGTCGTAGCCGATGAAGATGAACTTCTCGCTTTTATCATCCAACTTGCTTCTTTGTTCATCCGTACATGTACATGAGCTATGCTTCCAAAAACTCTTAAATGAGAAATACCAGGCTTTCTCCCATTCCATGCTTCTTGTGGTGTCTTGCCCCACACGCTTCTTGTTGGTGAGCGATTTGACAGATAAACCGCACACGCCACAACTTCTGCCCAGAACTCCTTTGGCATTTTCTTGCTTTTGAGCATACTTCGTACCATGTTGAGAATGGTTCGATTCTTTCTTTCTCGCAACTCCATTCTCGTTGGGGGATCTGGGAACGATGAAGTGGTCGTCGAATTCCATTTGCTTCACAAAACTCTTGGAATTCCTTCAAGTGAATTCTCCTCCTCGATCGCTTCTCATGGCTTTAATGTGAAGACCACTTTCTTTCTCCACTTTGCCGCCTTAAACTTTTTGAATGCTTCAAACACTTCTGACTTCTGCTTCAAGAAATAAACCCAAGTTTTTCTTGAAAAATCATCAATGAATAGTAGAAAGTAATTACTTTTACCGAATGAATTTGGCTTGATAGGACCACAAACATCGGCATGTATGAGCTCAAGTGGCTTTTGGGATCCGGAGTTTGACTCTTTTGGAAAGCTTTGCCTCGAATTGCTTTCCAAGTAAACATCCTTCACAAAGGCGATCGGGATGGGCGTCTGATACAAGGTAAACCTCTCACCATATTCTTCTTGCATAGTAACTCGAGTCCTCCAAAGTTGAGATGTCCAAATCTTAGATGCCACAACCATGATGAATCTTTATATCACATCTTGAGACACTTTGCTACATCAATTTGAATGTTGAGCGAAACATTCTATTTCTTGACATGGGTACCCTGGCAATCAAGTTATTCATATTGTCTCTTATAGAAAGGTTATTGTCTTTCAAATGAATATCATAACCTTTCTCTAAGAGCTGTCCCCACTCAAAATATTTGTTTTCATGGTGGGTACATAATAAACATTAGAAATAAATTGATGCCTCCCATCTTTCAAGCGAATAAGGATTGTACCTTTTTCCTTTTATCTTTGCTACTTTAGAATCATCACCGAAAGAGACATTGCCACTTACAGATTCATCAAGTTCTACGAACATTGTTCGTCTCCCACACATATGATTGCTAGCACTGTATCTAGGTACCATGTGTCATCTTGACCTTCACCGATCGCTTTTCGTCTAGAAGCAAAACATTAGCACCATCTTCTTTCTTTTCTTCCACCAAATTGGCTCTCTCATTAACTCGAGTATTGGGATTTCTACAATCTCCGGCGTAATGACCAAACTTTTGACAATTATAACATTGAACTTGAGATTTATCATACCTCGAGTATGAATTTCCTCTTCCACGGCCTCTTGTGGAACTTTCTCCTCGCATATAGTTGTTGTTGTTGAAATTATTGTTTGAATTCCAACCTCGTCCACGACCTCGACCTCTTCCTTGTCCACGACCTCTTCCACGTTGACTTCTATTATTGTGGAAGTTTTCTTCATTCTTGGTTGGTTTGACTTAATCTTAAGGAGTTGATCTCGCAACACCCTTTTTCTTCTTCTTTTCTTCATGGGCTTGCGGTGAACCAATGAGTTGTTCAATTGTCATAGTTTCGAGGTCTTTAGTTTCCTCGATGATAGTTGTAATACTATCAAAATTTGCATCCAAAGATCGTAAAATTTTCTCCATAATGACTACATCTTCTAGTTTTTCACCATTTCTTTTTAGTTGATTAGAAATGCTTAAAACTCTAGAAAAGTAATCGTCAAACAAGTTCACCTTCTTTCATTTGCGATGAATCAAACTCTCTTCTCAATGTTTGTAGTCGTACCTTTTAACTTTCTCTTCTCCCTTGTAAGAGACTTAAGTTTATCCCACACTTGTTTAGCGGTAGCACTTGAGATTTTCTCAAAGCCATCATCATCTAAAGCTTGGTAGATGAGGAAGAGAGCCTTCTTGTCTTTCTTTCTCGAGTCCTTCAAACTATCCTTTTCGTAGAGGATAGTGTTGACTCGTCTTTAGTCTCTTCATAGCCTTTTTCCATGACTTCCCATACGTCATGTGCTCCGAGAAGTGCCTTCATTTTGATACTCCGGTTTTCAAAGTCGTTTCTCTTAAGTTGTGGAACTTGGAATGATGCCACACTCGCCATGTGAATTGAAGATTCTAACTAACAAATGGGAAAAAGAATCTTGGATTTTTTTACTTGGTCAACGGTCAACCCTTGGTCAACGGTCAACTATCAACTTGACTTGGTCAACTCTATGAGTTAACTCAATACTCTCAACCCAATCTCACTATGTATAAAATCTCAAGAAATTTTTTTCGATGTGGAAGATCGACCAAAGTCGCAACCACAGAAAGATACTTAGAATTTCACGAGATTTTACAACCGTGTCTCTCGATACCACTTTGTTGGAAATTTACCACTCAAAAGACATAATTTTATTGATCACTCAAATATTACAAGACACGCCACCACAACTCCACTCAAACTCAATATTACTTAGAAGCTTTGCTTCTCACTCACTTGTTTTTCTTTCTTAACTTAATACAAAATGAACCAACAACACCCCTATTTATACTAAAACTTCATCTAAATCAATGGCTAAGATTGATTATCACCAACCTTAATCCAATGGTCATCTTTTATTTCCATCTACCACATTCACCTACCATACCAACAACTTAAAATCAACTACAAAACTCAACTACCACAATTAATTATAATAAGTTTATAATTCAACATACCGTCCTCAAATAATGAAATTTATAAAATAAAACAAATACTAATAGTGTATTTGTAATTTTGGAAAATTAATTTCTTTTATAATCCGGTTAAAGTTTAAGAATAGTTATTGCATCCACCGTATCTATAATTATTGATTCGAATTATAGTTACGAGATTGTAGTTCAAATGGTATAACCCACTCTTGCAATGATGTTGAACAAATTTCAAATCCCGAGTTATTTATCCTCTCTATCTAACCATTCTTCCCAACTTATTAAAAAATGTGATTCTGAATTAAAACATATATAGAAAGAAAGAGACCACTACTAAATCTATATACTGAGTGGGACTCGAAATCAAGACTTTAAAACTTACATAGTTTCGGAACTTTAAGCTTATCATGTATTCAACACGCAGACAAATTATGAGAACATATGAGATTTATTAATATGTTAGATCAGGCCAAGATCGCCCATTGAGATCTTGAATTCATAACAAATGAATAAGAAACGGGATATAAAATTGATGGTGCTATATAAAGTGCACATCACTTCAAGTAAAGGTAATTGAGATTGACAGTCTAAGTTCAATGCACAGTCCAACTCCAAAGATTCAGTCATGTGCGGTAATTCAAGAATCAATGTAGTCTTCAAGTGGGAACTATATAACTTGCAACACACATACAAAGTTCGGATGGGAGAATTGTCCCAGTGAGGACCTTCGATGCTTAAGGAGAGAATAATCCAGAACATAAAAAAGTAATTTAGTAAGATTAATTGAACTTACTTACAAATGAATATGAAATGACCTTTTCTACCTAGGATGATGAGTTGCAGTGGTGTAGCCACCTTAGGATGAGCATGGTCCGTCGACCGCACTCAAATTCAGAGTGATCATTTTAAATTTGATTTGGACCGCACTGAAAATTCAACCGAAAGTCTAGTTCATATAAAAAAATTGAGCTAAAATTTAAAAAGGTCATAAAACCTTCTTGACACAAAACAAATTAAGAATTATCTGGCTCAATTAGTGGATGAATGATTGCCTTGTTTGTTATGTTTCGAACTTGATAATGAATAGTATTTTTGGAAGCATTTTTACAACAAATTTTCGGATCTAAAAATCTATTAATAGTTGTTTGATAATTAATTCAAAAAGTGCCAGAATTGGAGATTATGAAAACCCACAAAATATTGTTGCAATGTACCGGCATTTATATTTGCCTTTTTTATTTTCTATTTTCGAAAAAATTCGGCCCGACAAACATCCCACCAAAATGAAAAACCCTGACTGCACTGACCGTAAATCTTGGCTACGCCCATGATGAGTAGCATGAACTTAGTATAATAAAGTGGATATCATGATCTATAACTGATCAGTGAATTGAGTCTCATGTGTTGTTTAATAATTTTTGTGACCCAACAATAGTGATTTAATAAATACATAAAAACAAAATAGGGCCAAAAAATCAATTTTAACCCATCAAACATTCACGAATATTAGGTTCTTGAACAACAAACTAGTGCAATATTCCATCCAAATGGAAGAAAAAAAAAAATACACAAGGAATTGTCACATTCGATCCTGATACTATAAGTAGATTTAAGCACGCAACATCATCTTAAGTGCAATTGGTACTTTAATATTTGAGGCATGTAAATCTCCACAAAAGAGAAAAATCTATCCACATACGCACATGAAATGTGCCTGAGAGATCGTCAGAATCGAATAAAATTTCTGGCCACAATTGAAACATGGATTGTAAGGGTTGCAAATAGATACTTTTATTTTTTTTTACAATAAAAAGGATTGACTTGTTTTTTTCTTAAAGGGAATAATTCCGTTTTTGTTGATTCTTGACAAAGTTTTTAGGGAGATCAAATAAAGTGTTCGACACCAAATTTTTGTTTAAATTGTGCTTGGTGTATGTCGGTAGTCTAATTAATTTGTGCTCCTAAAAAGAGCAAATCACTTCAAATCGACATTTCGACAAATTAGTCCAACTTCTTGTCCGGCGTTAAATTTTTCATATGGCTACGTGCCTGCAATACCAAAGAAAATGTTAGGCAGACTCTCACGAGTTTGTCTCGAAAAGCCTCTCCGATTAGGGATGTCAACGGGACGGGGGGGGTGAGGCGGGGGAGCGATCCCATCCCGTCCCGCGATCGCGTGGAATCCCCGTCCCCCATCCCAGCAGACAAACGGGAAAATTTTCCCCGCTCCCGTTTTAATTTTTTTTTGCAAGACTTTAATTTTTTTAATAAAAATAATCATTTTTAATATTAATAAATTATATAAAAACTAATAAAACACTTATCAATAAAATAAATTTAATATTTTGTCATTTTTTATATTTAATGTGGATATATTTATAATATATTATATATTTAATATACGGTTCCTGGGGAACGGGGGAATATGATCCCCTCCCCGCCAACGGGAGAAAACAATTCTTCGTCCCGTCCCCACGGGAAATTTCGAGAATCCCATCGCCCTGTTGGGCGGATCCCCGTGGTGAATGGGGATTCTGTTAGTCCAGTGGCTACGATAATCTGTAGAGGGGGTGAATAGATTATCTCGGTTTTTCAGATTTTGCCCTCTTTTTCGAATAATCAACCAAAGACGAAATGTAAATGCGGAAATAAAACAACACTCGTCGATTTAAAGAGGTTCAACCCACCTGGCCTAATCTCTACCACCCCAAAGATATCCAGGGATGGATTTCAAAAAAAAAAGGTTTTATTAATTTACCAAAAATTAATACAACACCTTGAGGGTTACCACAACCCTCTTACACCACCTCGAGGATTACCACAATCCTTTTACAACACCTTTGAAGATTACCACAACCTTCAAACACTTATCACCTAGATCACCCAAGTGTATTCTTACCACAAGAATACTCACAAGGATGTCTTGTGTTGAATGATGACCAAAATCAAGATTACAACTCAATAATGATTGATACAATATGAGTACAAGTGTAATCAAGAATTGAAAGCCTAGACCTCAAATTTGTGCAAGTGAAAGTGCTAAGGCTAATACAACAAGATATATGAAAGTGTTTGCTTTGTTTTGCTTTTGCTTGTTTGGAGTGTTGTATCTTGTTGCTTGAATGAAGCCTCTATTTATAGGAGAGGTCTTGGCTTTGATTTCCAGGACATTGGCTCCTCATTGGGGAGTGATTTGCTTTGCAAAAAAACCATTTAAAATCATCAATATAGTTTGTTAGAAATCAATCCCACAAAATAGGGAAAAGTCAGTCATGCAAAACGCACGGATAGTTCTTTGTCAAACATGGGGTTCGACCGGTCGCAAGAGAGATAAGATTGAAATTGAATTCGCGAATTTTTACACAGGGGACCGGTCGAAGGGGGGCGACGTCGCCGTGTGACGACCGGTTGCCGCGCGTTTTTTAAACAGCAGAAGTCGGAACAAAAAATCCAACTTGCAGTGCAGTCGCCCGGCCGACCGATCGACCACACCGGTCGCCCACCTGTCGACCAGGTCGCCGCTCTTTTTTTTTTTCTTACGTCCCATTTTCTGTTTCAAAACTCAACTCAGTGCGGGTTGCCCTATGGGCGACCGGCCGAGCTGAAACAAAAGTGTTGTCCAATTTTAAATCGAATATAAACTTCAAGAAATACTCCAAAAATAGCAAAAACATTTTAGATCGATCGGAAGTGTTGGGACAACATTTAGGGACATTGTTTTGGTATAAAAACTCATTTGAACAAAATCATCAAAATCATGATAAAAACATTTATCTAACAAACTCCCCTTTTTGATGATTACAAACCAAAACAATTTTCAAGAGGACGATTTCGAAAAACAAAATAATTTTCCGGTTTATGAGTAAACTATCCGTTTAAAAACATTTTACAAAAGCTCCCCTATCAACAAGCACATTAAGAAGAAATATTGCATAAGCTAGAAGCACAAGCTTTTACAAAATAAACAATAACTCCATGAGCTTAGAGGCTCCCCGTCATGTCACAAAATACTTAATATCCATGCAAACAAGTCCATAAAACAACCATTGGACTAAGTTTTCTTCACAACTTATGGCCTAAACAAGCCATAGCTTATAGCTTCTATTTCGAGCTTTTATTAGCTTTTTTGAGCTAACGAGCCATTTTCCTGTTTCTCCCCTTTGGAATCATCAAAAAGAATGTTAGGACAATAAAAACATCATACAAATATATCAAAGTGCGCCAAAGAGACGATTTATCAACCATTCGAGAAGATAAGCTTATAATCCAAAAAAATGGGAGAAAAGTATCATTTGATATCCATAAGCTCGTTTAAGTGTCAAGACAGATCGCAATAAGTATATAAGACATATGAAAGCATAAGAGTCATGTAAAAGTCGAACAATTCATTGCGACAATTCATCGAACACCTTGTGGGTGTAAAAAATAAAAGAGATTGTATAAAGCCCTTGCAAGAGATTCAAGCCAAAAATTTTCATCACCAAATCATACCAATCATCATACAATACAAAAGATAACAACTAAGCTCATCAAGATCATAAAATAATTTCATCAAGTAATATACAAGAAAGGCCATAAACTCGAGGGTTCAACCCATTTGAGCAAAAGGAATAGAATTCTTACCATTCGACGGTAAAGATGAGCGATGATGATAATAAACAAGCCATATAAGGTGTATGATATGAATTGAATTCATGAAAACAAATTTTGAGTGAAATTAGTGTGAATTTGGCAAAGGGGACGAAAAATGGCCAAAAAGAGTGAAAATGACTAATGCTGAAGACAGAACGATTTTAAACCAAAAAATGGCTTAGGGCGACCGGTCGTGGTTGAGGGCGACCGGTCGGCGTTGAGGGCGACCGGTTGCCCTCAACCTCTTCAGCCCACTGTTTGACAAATTTTTCAAAATCCGAATTTTCAACCAAAAATCCGATTTTTCGCCCCTAAGTTTTAAAAACATGCAAAATGCAAACGTAGACCTCATTCAATATGCATTATGCCTAACCGAGCTCGTATTGACGCAAAAGTCTCGGAAGTTAGCGGTTTTGTAAAAATGTCCGCTAATTGATCTTGAGATGGCACAAACGATATCTCAATTTTTCGTTTTGAAACACAATCCCTTAGAAAATGATGTCGAATCTCAATATGTTTAGTACGGTTATGATGAACCGGTTTTGAGCAATATTTATAGCGGATATATTATCACAAAAAATAGGTACGTTTTCAAAAGAGCATTTGTAATCCGCTAAGGTTTGTTTCATCCAAAGAAGTTGAGTACAACAAAATGCGCGGCGGAAATATATTCGCCGCCGTTGAAAGAGAAACACGTTTTGCTTCTTTGAAAACCAAGAAACTAGGCAATCGCCTAAAAATTGACATGATCCTAAGTACTTTTCCGATCATCAATATTACCCGCATAGTCCGAATCACTATAACCTTTAAGAGAAAAGATTTCATTCTTTGGATAAAATAAACCATATTGAATAGTGCCTTTCAAATATCGAAAAATCCGTTTAACGGCACTCATATGAGATTCTTTTGGATTGCTTTGAAAACGAGCACATAGGCATACGGCATGAAGAATGTCCGGTCTACTAGCGGTTAAATAAAGTAAACTACCAATCATACCTCGATACTTGGATTCATCAACCGCCTTTTTTCATCTTTGTCAATTTTGACATTGGTTGCCATAGAGTCGAGCGGTTCTTCCTTCCTTCTTCAATGCCGAACTTCTTCAAAAGTTCTTTTGTATACTTTGATTGCGAAATATAAATACCTTCTTGGCATTGCTTAATTTGAAGTCCAAGAAGAAGTTTAGCTCCCCCATCATACTCATCTCGAATTCACCTTGCATTAACTGAGAATTTCTTGCACAAAGATTCATTAGTAGCACCAAAGATAATATCATCAACATAAATTTGCACAAGTAAACAATCTTGCCCTTTTTCAAAAACAAAGAGTGTAGTATCAACTTTACCTCTTGTAAAACCATTTTGCAAAAGAAAAGAGCTAAGTCTATCATACCATGCACGGGTGCTTGTTTTAAACCATACAAAGCCTTTTTAAGTTTATAAACATCATTAGGCCTAGAAAAATTTTCAAACCCCGGAGGTTGTTTTACATAGACTTCTTCTTGAATAATACCATTTAAGAAAGCGGATTTAACATCCATTTGGTAAAGTTTGAAATTTTTGAAACAAGAATAGGCAAGTAAAATACGAATAGCTTCTAAACGTCTTCTGGTGCAAAAGTTTCATCATAGTCAATACCTTCTTCTTGACAATACCCTTGAGCTACTAACCTTGCCTTATTTCGAACAATGTTGCCTTGATCATCAAGTTTGTTCGGAATACCCATTTTGTACCAATAATTGTTTGAGATGGAGGACAAGGTACTAATTCCCATACATCATTTCTTTCAAATTGATTCAACTCCTCTTGCATTTCCAAAACCAATCTTCATCCTCAATAGCTTCCTTAGCATTTTTAGGCTCTTTTTGAGATATAAGAGCTTTCTCGGCAAAATTCCTTCGAGTCATTACTTTATCAAGGGGATCACCAATAATAAGATCTTTTGGGTGATCTCCTTAAATTTCAATGCTACGGGAAGATTGATATCACCCTATCTTCTTGAGGAACATTTGAACTTGAAGGTTGATCATATGAAATAGAAGGTTTATCATTATGAGCATCACTTTGAACAATAGGTTCAACAATATCCTCTTCATCACTATCGTCATTGGGTATTCTTTCAACACCCGAGGCTTCATTAAATTTGACATGAATAGATTCTTCTACAACCATGCTAGTCTTGTTGTAAACCCGATATGCTTTGCTCTTGGTTGAATACCCCATAAATATTCCTTCATCGGCCTTAGGATCAAGTTTGTCCAATTGATCCTTAGTATTTAAAATAAAGCACTTACATCCAAATATTTTGAAATAACTAATATTTGGAGTTCTTCCTTTCCAAAGCTCATATGGAGTTTTATTCATTTTAGGGACGAATATAAACTCGATTAGTGACATAGCAAGCGGTACTTACGGCTTCGGCCCAAAAATATTTTGGAAGAGAAAATTCATTGAGCATGGACTGACTCATTTCTTGTAGCGTCCGATTCTTCCTTTTCGGCTACACCATTTTGTTGAGGTGTCCTTGGAGCCGAAAAATTGTGCGTATATCCCTTGGTTTCACAAAAGACTCTAAACTCACCGTCAAATTCTCCGCCTCGATCACTTCGAATAGTTTTAATAGTATCTTCCTTTTCATTCTCAATGCGTCTACACAACTTAACAAACTCATTAACGGCATCGCTTTTATTTGCAAGAAAAAGAGCCCAAGTGTATCTAGAAAAATCATCGACAATAACGAAAGTGTAATGTTTTCCACTTAGACTAGCCGTACCAATATCCCCATACAAATCAAGGTGAAGCAATTGTAGGGGTTTGGTAGTGGAAATTTCATTTTGGGCTTAAAACTACTCTTAACTAATTTGTTCTTTTGACAAGTGTCACATAAGCCAGATTTTCAAAATTCAATTTGGGTAGTCCTTTTACATGTTGGTTTTTGTAAATATTTTTCAAATTCTTGTATCCAACATGTCCGAGTCGCCTATGCCATAAACTCGTTAAATCATTATTGGCGACAAGACAAGAAACATTTTGACTAACCAAATCACTAGTACAAATTTTGTAAAGATTGCCTTTTCTATTTGCTTCACAAATAATATTACCATTTTTAAGAATAAGGCATTTTTCTTTATTAAAAGAAACATCATAATTTGAATCACAAAGTTGGCTAACACTTATCAAATTAAACTTAAGCCCTTCTACTAAAAGAACATTACAAAGAGAAAGAAGAGTTACCAATTTCTCCATTTCCAAGAATTTTTCCTTTGCCATTGCCGAACATGACCATACCCTCTTCTTGGAGCTTGATGTTGGTAAAAAGCTCTCTCTTCCCGGTCATATGGCGTGAACATCCGCTGTCCACGAGCCATTTCGAATCCTCCATGGTTGTTATAGCCCCTATTACCTACAAAATCATTTCTTTTAGGTACCCTATAATTTTGGGGTCCATGGGGTTAGTTTTGAGACCTTTGGGTCTCCAAATATAACTAGAGCTATTTCTCAATTTGCAATTATTAGCATAATGTCCAATTTTGCCACAATAAAAACAAGTAGGAGTATGAGAGCTACTAGCACGTATGAAAGTCGGACCTTGGTTATTTTTCTTAAAGACTTTTGAAATGGTTTGTAACCAAGTCCTTGTTTTGAATGCTCACCTCTTTGTGCATCTAAAATTTTAGTAACCTTATCCGTGCTTAAATTAAAACGATGCACATCCTTTTTCAAATTATCAATATCATTAGTGAGCATTTGTTTCTCGGTTTCAAGAGTTTGAATTTGAGTAAGGGTAATAACATGAACATGATCAAGAGTCTCATAAGATGTAAATAATTTATCCTTTTCTATTTTAAGCTCTTTATGCTCCTTCTTTAAACTCTTGTATTTAACAATTAATTTTTGAAATTCATTTTGCAACTCATCAAAATCACATTGCAATTCATCAACTAAGGAGGAGGTAGAGGAGTTAGAGCGTACCTCATTATTTTCGTCGTCCATAGCCATAAGACCATGTTCGGTTTCACCTTCCTCGTCGGATGTCTCGAGTAGCTCATCCCAAGTTTTGACATCCGCATTTAGTGCCTTCTTTTTCGGAAAAAGCTTCTTTTCTTTTTGTTCCTCCTCATTGAGTTTTGGGCAATCGGCTATGAAGTGCCCGGCTTTCCGCACTTAAAGCAAGCATTATCTCTTGGTTTTCTTGCTTTATTTTTATTCACAAATTTTGCAAATTTTCGAACAAGTGCGACCGTCTCCTCATCATCATCATCATTATCATAGTATGCATTATTAGAAGAGGAAGCAAGACCTTTAGGAATATTTTGCATACCCGATTGATTGATGGTTGGTTTGGTATTTTTCCTCTCCTTGAGATAGACTTCATAGATGAGGAGGTTCCCGATGAGCTCGTCAAACTTGAGTGTCTCAAGATTTTGTGCTTCCGTGATTGCCGTCACCTTTTTCGGACCATGAGCCGGAAGAGCATTCAATACCTTAGTCACTTTGTCTTCTTCGGAGATGACTTTACCGAGGGCCACAAGAGGATTGACAATGTTGTCAAGCCTTTCCACCATTTTGAGATGCTTTCACCATCATACATGTTAAAGTTTTCAAAGTCTTTAACAAGCATGGTCTTTCTAGCTTGCTTGACCTTCTTTGTCCCTTCATATATAGTCTCCAATTTTTCCCAAACCTCATGTGCCGACCTTATGCCTCGTATGCGATTGTACTCGGTGGCGGTAAGTGAGCAATGCAAAATATTTAAGGCCTTACCGTTTAGAGAAAAGCCTTCTTATCATTTTCATCGAACTCCTTGAAAGGTTTAGGAGTCGAGGTGCCATCCTCCAATTTTTTCGTTGGTTGATCCACTCCTTCAATAACCACATTCCATATGTCAAATCCGCACCCTTGTAGAAAGCACTCCATACGGTCTTTCCAAAATGCGTAGTTGTTGGCGTCGAACAATGGTGGCTTGTTGGTGGAGGCGCCGGTGGTGAGATAAGCGTCATTCGTAGCCATGGATCTTTCCTCTTTACTCGAACAGCTAGCCAAAGAGTTTGGCTTTGATACCACTTGTTAGTCCAAGTGGCTACGATAATCTAGAGGGGGTGAATAGATTATCTCGGTTTTTCAGATTTTGCCCTCTTTTTTGAATAATCAACCAAAGACGAGAATGTAAATGCGGAAATAAAACAACACTGCGTCGATTTAAAGAGGTTCAACCCACCTAGGGCCTAATCCTCTACCACCCCAAAGATATCCTGGGATGGATTTCAAAAAAAAAAAAAAAGGTTTTATTAATTTACCAAAAATTAATACAACACCTGAGGGTTACCACAACCCTCTTACACCACCTTGAGGATTACCACAATCCTTTTACAACACCTTTGAAGATTACCACAACCTTCAAACACTTATCACCTAGATCACCCAGTGTATTCTTACCACAAGAATACTCACAAGGATGTCTTGTGTTGAATGATGACCAAAATCAAGATTACAACTCAATAATGATTGATACATATGAGTACAAGTGTAATCAAGAATTGAAAGCCTAGACCTCAAATTTGTGCAAGTGAAAGTGCTAAGGCTAATACAATGCACAAGATATATGAAAGTGTTTGCTTTGTTTGCTCTTTGCTTGTTTGGAGTGTTGTATCTTGTTGCTTGAATGAAGCCTCTATTTATAGGAGAGGTCTTGGCTTTGATTTCCAGACATTGGCTCCTCCTCGGGGAGTGATTTGCTTTGCAAAAAAAACCATTTAAAATCATCAATATAGTCATTAGAAATCAATCCCACAAAATAGGAAAAGGCATGCAGCAAAACGCAACTGATAGTTTTCTTAAAAACATGGGGTTCGACCGTCGCAGAGATAAGATTGAAATTGAATTCTGCGAATTTTTACACTGGGGGGACCGGTCGAAGGGGGTGCGGCCGCCACCGTGACTCTCCGTGTGACCGGTTGCCGCGCGTTTTACGAAGCAGAAGTCGGAACAAAAATCCAACTTGCAGTGCAGTCGCCCGCCACGGTCGACCGGCGACCACACCCGGTCGACCACACCGTCGCCCACCTGGTCGACGGCCGCCATCTCTCTTTTTTTTCTTACGTCCCCATTTTCTCGTTTCAAAACTCAACTCAGGTGCGGGTTGCCCTATGGGGCGGCCGGTCGAGCTGAAACAAAAGTGTTGTCCAATTTTAAATCGAATATAAACTTCAAGAAATACTCCAAAAAATAGTAAAAACATTTTAGATCGATCGGAAGTGTTGGGACAACATTTAGGGACATTGTTTTGGTATAAAAACTCATTTGAACAAAATCATCAAAATCATGATAAAAACATTTATCTAACAATTCCCGGCCCCATCGCCAACTCTATCTCCGATGCTCTAACAGCATGTGCGGGAGAATTGAGAATAATTCCAGAGCCAAGGACAACAAATAAAAGTAATGAATTTAGAATACTTACAAATTAACAAGGAATTACCTTTTTATACCTGATAAGTTTATGGGCCGCATGGACTCAGTGTAATAAAGTGGCCCGTTTGGGTCGTAGTTGGCCTCGTAGGACCTAAATAGTGAACTGAACCTCATGGACTGTTCAATAATGGCTTGGGCCTCTATATTTATGCCCAATAATGAATATTTATGGGAAACAATTAAATAATTATGTGTTAAATAAAAAAAATATAATTATTACGATTTACCTCCAACATAAACAAACTATTATCATCAAAATAATATTTTGTATGTAAAAATGAGGTAAAATGTAGATTTTTATTAAGTTAAGCTCAAACATATTTAAACTTGATGACTATATACATGATTCAAAAAATTACCTTATATATTGAACATGCATTTTGTAAAATGAAATACGAGATTAAAATTAAAATATCCGAACCGACATGAACCTTATTAGTAATTTGTATTTTTAGGTGGGACATACTATATATGCTTTACAGTCGTTGCAACTCCAAACAACCTGAGAGAAATGATGACACACATGTTTAAACCTACTTCCCCACCCCCCAAAACCAACCCTTGTCTCCTCCTGGTCTGGTTACTTTAACAAGTCCTAATTTATCTGAAAACTTCATTACATATATAAGTAAGCGGTTTTAGTGAGATCGATCTACTACTCCAGCTGATAGAGATTTGTGTTGTCGGATCGATTGATTTGGATTCGATCTCATCAAAGTGCGTATGTCACCGTCCCCCTTGGCTACTATTCCCCATTGTACAAAAAAGGTAGCGGTACCTCTTTAGTCCTAAACCAAAGTAAATTTGTCTTTTTGCTATTATTGTACTTTTAGTTTAACGTTTGCATCAATGTAAGAATCTCACTAAGAGATTATTACCAAAAAATGAACTTTCCGTGTGTCGACCATCAACATTATAAACACACTGTATGTTTCACTAAATACTACTTTTAATGTTTTCATTTAAAGTTCTAAATTAATTTTTTTTTTTGACAAGGAAATTCTAAATTAATTAGACCTAATATACCTCTCAAAAAAAATATGTATATATATTGACCGTTTGTGTTGAGATATGTCACTTGTGAGTTGTCCCACATGGATTGATTAAGGGAAGAGATTCCAATTTATAAGCCAAGTGAGCTACTCCTCCTATATATCACCAATTGGTTTTGGGATGGAACCTCACTTGGTGGGCTTGACCTCTCTTACATATTGGATACGCTTCATGTGTGGGGCCGTCTAAATCCCGAATTTAACAGTTTGCCAGTAAAATAAATAAAAAACGTGATTAATTAATTAGAGGATAATCCACCTTTGTAACAAATAATACCACAATGATTATAGCTTGGTTTAGGGCCTGAAAAAAAAAAGGGAGTCTTGAAGAAAAATTAAAATTATTTTATCACATTACGTACATTTGAAAGACCTTGAACCTAAATATTAGGAAAAAAAAATTGACTCGAAAGTTTCGAGCAAAGATCATGATATTTTTTTAATCAGAAACCAAGAATTATGGTCCATGAAATAATCAGTAAAAGATTCTCTCCAGTGAGCATTTTATCCTGGCATATAAAATATATTATCATAAACAAAAAATATATATATTGGAAGTACAGTATCCCTTAATTAATAATGGATATTCTTTAAGGGTTCACACATGCATGATGACGTTACTAGCTAGGGTTTGTTGCTATCCAATTTGAGAAAATTGGACTGTTTACTTAGGTTCAAAATTAATAGAAATTAATTGTCCGCCCTGTCTCAAATTTAATGTTTTATTTATAATTGTTTTAGACAAGCGTCTCAATTTTTTTTCTTCATATTTTTAAATGGCTTAATCAATTGTGATTTCGGTCCTCTACGTATACGAGAATGACATATTTCGTCTTGTAATTAAGTATCTTATGTAGCAATTTTGGTTCTTTAAATCCAAGGCGGTGACATATTTGGTCATGTAAATATCTTATGTAACAATTTAGGTCCCATTAATTTAATTTTTAAGCAATTTTCATAAGTTTTATTTTTGTGCAATCATTGACCCAAATTGGTAAGTCGTATTTCACCCTTTTAGGATCAAACTTTTAAATTATCCTTTTCATTTATTTTATGACTTTTTACTTTTATTTAAAACTTGATCAATTACAAATAAAATAGTACACCCCAACTGGTGGAAGAACCCTAAACCCACTGGTCCACCTGTCACTCATCTACACGCTAGACAACAACATCAAATTTTTAAATAATTTGAACAGCTTTTCAAAACCATCCCACCAATTATCACCTAAGTCTTCTCAATTTTTGAGTGTACGAGGAAGCCATTACATTAACTTTCTCGAATACTAAATTGAAGTACTACTCTCTCTTTCCGAGACTCATGTTTGTACATATATACTTAATCTAAGCTATATTTCATAGAGAATGATCTTGAATTTGTTGAAAATCACCTTAATTTGATATAATAACTACATAGGTCTCATTATTTCGTACCGAGTAATCACAAAAAAAAAAAAAAACTACTCTCAAACGTGCATCCAAACGTGCAGTTTTCACTTAGCTAGAGAGTAGTTGAATGAGTTTATAATTTTTTCTAAAGTGTTTAATGGAATATTGAAAGTTGTTAAAATATTTTCAAGGGTTTTGTAATTTTTAAGTATAAAAACTTTCCTTAAAATATGATGTTAGTAAGGAGTTCCTAACTATTTCTTTTAATATCATAAGAAATACTTTTAATTTTTTCATGTCCTTACAGCATATCATTAATAACATTTTATAAGCTCATAAAATCATTTTTCAGCATAAACCCTCTTAAAGGTTAATTTAATTTTCCACTAAAAAACCACCAAACTATTTTTGGTTTATTAAACCAAACAGCTCCATGTTTTGTAAGGGAGTTTTGATATTTTCTTGAAAACCACTTTATCTCCTTTCCATATAAAGTTGCCTTCCAAAATAGTTTGTCCCAAAGTTATTGTGTCCCTCTCTCTCTCTTTCATTAAGCCCTCGCTCAAAGATCTCAAATTTAGTAAGCCCTATTTTGAGTTCTTTTCTTGTCCTCTTTCCTTTTTTGTAGATTTCTGAAAATAATCCTTCCAACTAAAATTAAACATAAATCATCGATCGACCGATGATTTTTTCTTTAAAAAGAAAAATCAAGAATATTTTCTCATTCTAATGTTGACTTATTTTTGATTGATACAGCAGATAAAGAGGAGCGCAAATTGAAGAAACCCTAGATTTTTTTGCTTCAAGGAAATGGGGAGGGGTAAAATTGTCATTCGAAGGATCGACAATTCGACAAGTAGGCAAGTCACCTTCTCGAAGAGAAGAAATGGATTGCTTAAGAAGGCTAAAGAGTTATCAATCCTTTGTGATGCTGAAGTGGGATTGATTATTTTCTCCAGCACTGGGAGGTTCTATGATTTTGCAAGCACCAGGTTTGATAATTAAATTTACTTATATTCTTTTATTTGCTCTCTAAATTAATTTATATAATTTCATAGAAATTGTTCATATCATCAGTTCATCACTAACTATATATATTTCCAAAATATGTACATTGGGTCTTGATTAGTGTTTTTCTTAATTCATAGTTATTATTACCAATTTTTTTGTAAAATTAATTTTGAAAATACTAAATAAATAAAAAAAATTATTTCCTTAAGTCCAATCAGCGGATCGGTTGATAATACACGGATGCTTGTGTATACGCGTGCGCGTGCCAACACGTGTGTATGTATGGATGTATGTTCATAGTGCAATTTGCTGATCTAGAAACATAAATATGAGACCAGACTGAAAATTAGTAATTTAACATAAATATAGTACCTTTTATTTTTCCTCTTGGCCAAATTTTCACTGAACAAATGAATCATTCACTTGATGCAAATTAATAATATAATTATATACATGCAAATGTTATATAAAGATTGCCTCACAAAAAATTTATCCTTCAATCTTTTAGCTCGATATATAGAATTAACTTACTTAGCCTAAATAATTCACCTTGTAAAACTGTAGTATTTAGTAAAGAACACATGATTAATAAATATGATATTATACTTAAAAAACTTCAGTTTGATCATCATCATAAATGTGTACACGAGGAAGAAAAAGAAAATACTAATTTGTCATTTATGTAGCCCCACGAAATTAATGGCAAATGATCTAATATAAAATGAACAAAATCAAGAAAATAAAGAAGTAGAGTTTATATTTGTACTAAGTCAATTATCATGGTATATACATTCTACATGCAGATTAATTATGAAATTATTTCACATATAATCTGTTATATTACAAGCATCTTTAGTTTCAGTTAAATTTGAAGAGTATAACCAAAACTTGTGTTAAACATTGTTTCACAATGATAGTTTAATAAAAGGGATTATAATATATCTAACATAAATAATAAAATCCCTCATTCTAGTTTTCAAGTATGATATTTTGGCTAGAAAAATATTTAAGCTTCATTTGTATACTAAGACACATGAATATGATGTGTCTTAAACAGAGATTTTAGCATTAACTACAACTCAAGTATACATGTTTATCTCAATTTGCTTCTTTTCCCCCCTTAATAACTACTAATCAAGGTTTTTGCACATTTTCATCTGTCCAAAAAAAATTATTAGTCAATTATATTGCTCATTTGCTATTTTAGGATTATGTTTTAACATTATATAGGTTCAGGTTTAGTATATTTTATTGTTAAATAATGTAATTGTATCATTTTTATGTTAATCTGAACTTACATTAAATGTGTCGACTATATATGGTTACTATAGATTAAGATAACAATTTGTTTCCTTATAATCATAACATCACTGAAATGATTTGCTTTTACACAATTCATTAAAAATATTATTTCTCTATGTGTGAAATAAATAAACTTACTCACAAGTCACATATTTTCATCATGTCATATCGAGTAGTTGTCGACAAATTACATTGGAACATTGTGCACAAGCATTACTAGCAAGGACATGTTAAAATTACTCAATAAAATAGAGCAAATCAGCAAATTTTCACAACAACCTCAATCGACTATTAAAATTATCCTTGAGGTTTTAGTTTGGAGATGTGGATTTTTGATATATTTTATTTATTTATTGTAAAAGCATTTTTCTATTGTTTTTCTGGCTTGGCTATGTATGTTCAATAAAAGGAACGAGGGAAGCTCCAATAGAAAACTATTGAACGGAAAGCATTAGCGAAGAAATGTAAATTTGTCCTACAAAACAAAATTAAACACCTCTTTCTTGCCTACAAAAGGAATGTGGATAATCCTAAACTAATATTTTCAGCATTGAGCAACTACTTGGGGAAAAAAAAATTCATCTATATTGATAATGTATTAAAAAATGAGTATATTTTTACACAAACATATATTTGTGTGTGTGTATTTGAAAGTTCAAATTTTTAAAAATTAAAATAAGAAGAATGAATTTTAAGAGCGTAATTGACGATGACATAAAAATGTAATGATGATCGTTCATGTAATAAATAGTGAAATAATGATAAATGTGATTGAAGATCGATTGAACATGTCCGGCTAAGTGAATAGTATACTATAAAATGAAAAATGTAATGATAATAGTTGATTTTTAAATGATAATTGTATATTATTGGTGATGTAAAAGTGAAAATGAGTGAATAATGTACTTTTGAAAGTTTTCATAATTAACCGTAAGTTGGGGCAAACAGTTTTCTTTGGCGAAAAAAGTGAAGTTTTGTTTTTACAAGAATCCTAGCCTTAGTTTCCAACATTTCCAATGAATTTTAATTTTTAAGTTTTGTGTGCAAACATTGAAAATGTGCTTAGTTGAAAATTTAAAATACAAATATATAAATTTAAAATATGTTTGATGGAGTATACTTTTGTTAAATCCTACATTTGCTGAAAAATGAAATTGAGTTTATTTTTATGTTTAATTATATTAGTTAGTGGTAGGTTCATGCTGAAATATGTTATCAGCTGTAACAAGATGATACACACAATGATAAGAATTATATTAGACACGCATTTTGAAATGTGTAGGGGAAATTACACTTTGTCAAATTAAATAATAGAATTGATAATTCAACAAGAAAGTAAGAATTCACCAATAATATAATTGTTTGATGTTAATATAAATCAAATTTATTTTCCCAAAAGAGATAAATATATACATGTATATCCAAAGAGATAAATTATATTTTCTTTAAATTATATTATGTTGATGTGGCAAAGAGATAAATATTGCAAAGTTAGATTACAAAGTGCAACATCTTTAGCATGTGCCACAAGCGATAGAATATCGGCTAAATACTTCACCAACCAAATGTCCTAGAAAGTGCAATACCATTAACATGTGTCAAACATGTGATGAAATATCAACTTAATACTTCGAGGAGATGTATTAGATGGCAAAGTGTACACCTTGTATTAGATGACAAAGTGTAATGAAAAATAGTTTGTTTGACACGTAAAAATCTCACATAATTGGACAACGAAGTGTAATTTCTCTTAGTAACTATGTATTAGGTTTTACAAAATAAAATTGAAGAAATAAAATATTTTAGTAAAAACCAATAATAATAAAAACTCGATAATGTAATACTCGATTAATTAATAACCTCGCTTAGGTAATATTTTTGATAGTCCCAACTCGGGAATAATGTGCTAAATTAATATTTCGCTAAATTTATAAGATGATAATACATATATGAAAATCCATATAGGCCCCATGCCCCATGCAATATATAAATTAATAATTCTTTAATGTGTAGTGCTTTTATAATTAATCTATGAAGACTTTATAAAAATGACTCAATTGTTATCGGTTTCTTGATGTCACCTTAAATCTCATCTTCTACGTTTGTTCTTAAATCTCATCTTCGACGTTTGTTCTTAAATCTCATCTTCGACGTTTGTTCTTAAATCTCATCTTCGACGTTTGTTCTTAAATCTCATCTTCGACGTTTGTTCTTAAATCTCATCTTCGACGTTTGTTCTTAAATCTCATCTTCGACGTTTGTTAAGGTAGTGAAAACTTTTAGGGTCTTGTAGATGCTGCATCAGGTGTACATACACTTGGTGGATGGATGATTAACCTGTCTCACTACTTATAAGATTAGGACACTTGTAACTCATTCATCTACCAAGTGTAGTACACCGAGTGTAGCATGAATAATACCAAGTCTACAATAGAACTATTATTTTCAACTTCACAATTCGTATTTTACTCTCGATTATCTGCTCGTCGGGCAACAACTCTGCAGTTTTAACATTTGTGCGGTTGTATATATCTGCACTAAGGTTGAATCTTTTGATTCATTTGTTTACTGATAAGAAATATAACTCAATATTTTGCAACCCGTCAATTATTTTTAGATGAGCATGACTATTATTCACAAGCAATTTTTTCTCTTCAAGCCATATTTCTATAAATTAATAATGAATAAATTATTAATTTATCGATTATTTAATATCTCGCTAAATTAATAGATTTGGTGGTCCTAAAGTTATTAATTTATAAAGGTTTAACTGTATAAGTTATCATGCTTGCATATCCATCATTGATTCTCCAACAATTATTCCACTAATTACATATCTGATTATGCAAAGCATGTATTTCATTCTAGTTTGAGTACATAAACTGAAAATATACTTTCAAAAGCAAAACAGACATTGATGTGCATTCATGACCAGTCTTTCAATTGCTTCTCAAAATTCCTACAGGTTCATGCATTTCATTTTCTCTGTCAACGTAAAAATTTCAGATAACTTGCATGAAATCCCTGAACAAAATTTCACACGACAAAATATTGTGTGTTTAAGCATATCAAATGACAAATATAATCTTGTTCTTTTTCCTTTTTTATCAGCATGAAATCAGTGATTGATCGATACAACAAACTAAAAGAGGAGCATTACACTCTGCTGAATCCGAATTCAGAGATCAAGGTACCTTCAACAAACTATCTGTTACCGTGTTATTTTCATTTCCTTGAATACGAAATACTTTCCAGCAGCTTCATCAGCAAGAGTTATGTGAATGGATCATCCCAGTAACTATTTTCATCAAACTTCTGCACATTTTACAGAAAACATAATTGTGAAAACGTTAGGGCATCATATACTAAAACCTGCTTATACGTACTGATCTTATTCGATATCCATTGCTATATTAATTTTCCATTCTTTTAAGGCTTCATTTGGATTGATGGATTTAAAGCTAAGGATTTCAAAATCCATAATAACAATATCATTGAGCTTGTTCGGATAAACTCATTAGTCACAGAAGCAACATTGGGCAGTTCTTGGGGACAGTGTGAATTATCGGTTAAAGTGGTGTCAATTACACTGTGTGGACGATAAATTGGTCTTACGGTATATATCCTAGCACCCGCTATGTTGATTAAGTATTACGTTTGGAGGTTGCTACATAGTTTTGTTTCCAAACCGAAGAGCTAGGGTTGCTTATTTGTTCAGAAAGTGTTGTCTTCTAAAGATCAATAAACGCATCTTTTTAGGCTTCAAACAGAAGAGCTCTAGGGTGCAGCCAATGTTGATAAAAAACGAAGCACACAGCCTAAATGGGATTGAACATGCCAGAGACCACAACAGTGACTAAAGACCCTTTCATTTGTGTATATACGTTGAGAAATATTTAGTTCATTCATAACCTATCCCAACTTCACATCATCCAAACTTATGAAGGCTGAGCTTATGGTGTGTGACGTTACGACTTCTACATCTGAGAAAGCTAGATGTTACAGAATGCTAAGGCGCGTTTGGTTCCTCCAAATAAGATTACATTATGGAAGTGACCAAAAGTAGTTCTCATCTATGGGAAAGAGTCAAACAAGTTGAGCTATTCACGAAAGTACATTGTCAAAAGAGGAAGGGAGATGTGAGAATATGTTTGGGCTCGAGATAAACTTAAATAGCCAATAGGATGGCTCTAACCATTCAAGGATCACAAATTGCAATGTTATCGGAGTTAAATAATTCGACCTAAGATTGTTGGTGATAAATGGAAAACCCACATTACCATAGAACCTCTATAACTTATATCGTTAGATATGGTCCAACAACTTAGAATTCATAAACCCATAATGCCTGTAAGATATCCAAAACTTAAAGACTACCATGTACTAGAAAGCTCTGTAGAATCTTATTGATTTGATATACAGTAAAGCTCATTCTACATAATAGTAATACAATGAATAACCATTTCATTGCTATTCCAATTCCAAGGAGAATGGACTTCTACCCAAAATGTGTTACGTGCTCTCCACGTCAACTGTTTGGCAGCATATATAGAATGTTAGCCTCGTAATTCAGTTTAACTGGCTTCATCTAAAATTATGTTCGACACATTCTCTGGATTTCGACACCTTCAATATGAACATACAGAATAACTGACTTAATCTGAAACAATCTTAACGACGGCAGGACTTCAATGTTTTACGCATAAATATAGCAGAATAATAGGAATTGATATGACCAGTAATTAGGAGGAAAACCAAAGTGCATTGTTCTATCAATATCTAGACATTACATGTATCTCTTTGAATATAGTTCTGAATTAAATATGCCATAAGGTCAAGAATGATCAACACTTACCATACACTCAACGAAGATGTCGAGTTTCTACCTTGTTGAAAGCAGGGTCCTCAGGCTTTGGCAGGGATATTGCTATCAACTCCTTGGTGAGGAGATCTTGAATTCTCATGTTGCTGAACGAAGCTAGTCCATGGCTTTGCTAGGGAATTTGCTGTTAATCTATCTGTTAAAGGACACAATCTGTGACAAAGTAGTTCCTGACAAAGTATGTACCAAACAACATTAGCTATTGTATACCATACAAAATGTGGATTAAGCACATAAATAGTGTTTCAAATCATTTTGAAATGTATTGGGCTAATATTTGGGAAATGCAATTTGGGTTTTGAACTATACGGGAAAATATTTGAGGAAGATGCATTTTGAGAATTTAACTGAAAGTAATGTGGATAATGGAAATGTACTTGGATGAATTTTGTAAATGACTGGTGTGATGTGTCTTAGAGAAAATGCATTGTGTTTCATTTATGGA
This sequence comes from Rehmannia glutinosa, assembly GCA_016081115.2. Lineage (NCBI taxonomy): Eukaryota > Viridiplantae > Streptophyta > Magnoliopsida > Lamiales > Orobanchaceae > Rehmannia > Rehmannia glutinosa. The sequence continues at coordinate 43,108,607 of CM071929.1, read as the reverse complement.
GACTGACACTCTACTAGTATCATAAATGTCATTCAATGAAAGATGTATGTTTCATCAAATCGTTATGTTATTATATGTGGTTAATATATAGAAAATAGCGATTCAAAGATATAAATTAATGATTGGTAGATAATAAATATATAAACTCATTTAGTAATGATTATAATTATAATATACGAAAAATAATGATCCAAATATATAAATATATCAAACCGCAAATATGTGTCCCCACCAAGTTTCAATCAACAGGGTCTAGTTTTCAACTGTATTGGTTCATGTCAAGGAAATTTATGTCGGACATACCATTTCAACAAAAGGTTATATTCACATAGCACAAGACAGCTGCAGTCATGTTCAAAATGTGACTGGAAGACACAACTATCCTAAGTTTTATCTACTTAAGGTGGGCAAGAATAAGTTGCAAACAATAGACCAAAGAGTATTTGACCTTTACTAAATGCTGTTTGCATCAGCAAAAACCTACAAGCTAATGTCTCCTATTGCCTTTTGCGAGAAGATTGAACTCTTATCCTAACCACATGAGCAACACTCAAGCTTCACCGAACTTGGATACACATAATTCTATTGAAAGATAGTTCGTTTTTCAAATCAGTAATAGACTTGAAGATCATGAGTGAAGAGTCCATTCATATCTACAGATGATGAAGGCTAGTCTCGCACCATCATACAAACATGACGACTTTATAAGAGTTTGGCAAAGATATTTAGGTGAGTCATTTAGATGTCTTATGAAATCTTATGGAGCTATTTCATTCTTCGAACCCAGTGCAAATAGGTCGGGGAAGAAGCTCATCGCAATATATTTTACATGCGCGTAGCTCCACAAAGTAATGAGGCGAAATGCATGTTCCATTAAGGATCTTAATAAGGCGAAATATACGACTTGAATCGGGGACGATCCTAAAGTTTTTATAATGGGGCACAAAATAAATGCAATTATAAACTATATAAAAATAATTAATGGGGACACTTTATTTATTTATTTTACCCAATTAATATATAGATTTTCAAACTAAATAATAAATAAAAGATAAGAAAAAAAAGTTATAGGGTCACGTGCCCCATAACAGAGCTATAGCTCTGCCTATGACTTGAATTCTTGGCAATACGCGCTTATGTAGAACTATTTCAAATTTCTAGCAACTTAAAAGAAGAAATTCCAACTATTCAATAAGGGCTTTGCCACCAAGTTCTACCGTAGTGCAACATGAGAACGAAAAGATTATGATAGCAATCACCGATCATAACTAAGACAAGATCTCACATGAACTAGCCCCATTAAGAAAACGAAAAGATTATGATAGCAATCGGTGATCATAACTAAGACAAGATCTCACATGAACTAGCCCCATTAAGAAAACATGGATTCCAATGAATGAACTATTCTAGAACAAAAGGTTAGAATTTTGTGGTAAACTTCCCGATCTTCCTCCAGATGCACAAGGATTGAAATAAACCACTATATGGAAAGAAGGGAACATAGCTATATCATCTAGACAAAATCTTTGCCAGTTTCGCTTAACGTTTCCTCGGATTATGAGACACTTTTAAACATTTTATACTCTCTTGAGCGAGAATAATTTGAATAACTCATGCAAAAAAAAAAGGATCAAATAGGAGCATTGATGGACGCTGAACAAGGAACCGAAATGACATGAACTACTCACCATTTTTCATCATGGACCAAGAAGATTAGAAACAAAACTTATTGAGTGTAGTCACTTTCAGGAGATCTATCCCTTCCACATCATGAAAGCCTGTGGCAAGATAAAAACTTGGACTCTTTTCGGGGAGAAGTCGTAGTAAATTTAAAGCTCTTCTTCGGCCTCCTTCATTTCTCATTCCAATAAGTGCCACGATCGGTTGGTAATCGAATTTCTTCTTTTAATCATCCTTGGTAACTCTTTCACCATTCCTTATTCTCCCTCAGAAGACAAAATTACAGAGTGGAGGACATGTAGTTGTAAGGTGCACAAAAGGCGAATTTCTTGATCTGACCATGGACCCAATTCCCGTTGTAGAGAATCTTGGCGAGGTGGTTGGTTACTCCGTTTTCAAAGTTAATAGATAGTTGCAGATCAATCTGCCAAAGCTATCTTTCTCAAGTCTATCACTAAGTGGCAAGGGAAGCCCAGTCTAGCGCGAGTTCATAGATAACATGTACATTTCGTGTCTTGTTCTAGTTTGACGTTGGAGTAAACACGTCCATATTGACAAGTCCAGGTAAAGAAAATGAACTATACCACAACCATCAATGATTTGATTAGTGTAAAGCTTTAGTCCTCTTATATCTCAGATTATGGTTTCGGCATCAAGGCGACAAACAAATGAGCTTGATGTTGCATTTGCATGGGAGGATTTGGATTTGAGGGAGGATTTGGGAAGGATTTCAAATAACTCCAAATAGTATGGATTTGAATCCACCATAGTGACTCCAAATTTAGAACAAAATAAAATCTAAGGATTTGAAATCCGTTGTGAAATGACCTTATCCCATGTTCACACACTTCCAAAACATACAAGTGCCACAACCTTCCCCTTCAAATCCACGAAGTGTCCACAATGAGATTCAAGACAATTCAATCAAGATCATAATAATCACAAGAAAAAATAGATGATACAACAAAAGGTTGGCGAATTCCCACTTCAAATTTAACTAGGAAGTAGAGTCTCCGCATATAAAAACCACCAAGCGGGCATGTAATCATCCATCGTGGCCATAAAACCACATAGTTTTTCACTGAGGTACTTAACTTGCTACAGGGATAGGAATCCTTTAGTCACATAATTCACCTTTTAAAACGGTCAATTTATAACTTGTATCATCCAATTTTGAAATGAATCACCCATCTCAACTTTCACTTATTTACGCCTACTTTAGACTCAAAGGTAGGATATTAACAGCTTTGATTAGCTTTGCATGCCAATCATCCGTGTATTGGTCCCACTTAGCGCCAAAACAATCATAGATATTATACTTAAACAGCAGGGGAAATGGGATAAAAAAAAACCAACAAATGAGGTACAGAAATGACAAGTTGATTTTTTTCATTCGACATAAATTTGGAATTTATACCAAAACCACGAAGTACATTAGAAAGTTCAAAGAGTACTCTTCAAATGCTTCATGTTGAGGGTAAGAATGCACTTGCAGTCGAAAGTATGTGAAGCAAGTGTAAGGAACAGGATTAAACTCATGGCATAGTCAACATTGTGAAACTAACCCGACAAAATGCCGAAACCCATTGGCCTTAATAAAATACATGATGTCACATTCGTCTTTAATCCACCCGATGACCCGCTTCTGGTCCATAAATTAGTAGAGCGACCTACGACCTTTAAAATAATTGCATGTCTTACAATATCATCTCACATTGATGTGAAACACAATATTACAAGTTTAAGTTTAAAAAATGAAAGAGCCCTGAAAAGAGAGCAATGCTATTTATTCAAAATTGAAACAGAGCTTGAATCTCACTAAGCGATACAATGGTTTGACTGCTGCAAAAGAAACTTATCAATTCATGAAATACTTGATATACAATATAATAAAGCAAGACATCCAATAATCATACAAAGGAAGCGTGCATACGAACATTAACTCTTCCGGTTTATGTCAACATATACAAAGCATTGAGATTACAAGAAATAGTACCTTTTGAATTGTTGCCTTCAAGATTAGGAATAGTATTGGGTTTATATTAATAGTTGAGCATTGTATTGAGACTTAACAAGAAAGTCTACTCCCTGCATATTCGAACGCATCAATTAATTTGTCTAAAATTAGTTGTTCTTATCTGAAACTCAATGGTGAAAGAGAGCAAGAGAAATTAAAACCCATACAACCTAAGTTCACAAGGATACAAAGTTCATAAAATCGGAAGCTAGCAACAAGATGATAACTTAAAGAATCAAGAACGTGAGGTGAATAAAATATAGTCCCCTCTTCAAGATTTATGAATGGTAAGTAGGATACGATAGGCCTTCAACATTTATAAATAGCACTTGGTCCCTTTGCTCTACCAAATATATTAATGAAAGCTTAGGAATCAGTAAAGTGAAGCTAGAATTTAATATCCATAGTACAAGGCACATATTTAGCTACAAGTTAACTTAAAATCCCTCCAATCTGAATACATGATATATAGGATCTTAATTTCTTGGGAACTGCACTCTGCATTATACTGGACCAGACTATAACTAATAAATAAAAGAATAATTTCAGAATTCCATAAGCAAGACATATTGTGTTGATCAAATTAACATCTCACCTCTATGCTAATAGGATCATCTCCACACAAACAATCTATCTAAAATAAGAGATTCAGAGAGTAGGAACTGTAATTAGCCTCTACTCCAGATAAGAGACTGTCACAGCTTGCTTTAGGGGATAAGTTTAATTAGACAAATCAAGAAGGGTATAGAACATAGTTAAAGAAAAAAGTTATCTTGAACTAGAAAGTTTTTATTTCTAAAAATTAGGTCTTCTCTTTGATACTCAGCTATCATGTTATGTAGCTTCAACAAATTAAGCTTTATTAGCAATTCACCTTTTACAGATAACGTTCAAGTTGAGGGACACGAAACTGGTTGCTACAGAAGCTTCGTGATAGGAACTAGAAATTGAAAATTTAACAAGCAGAAGAAACTGAAAGAATAGAACCCTCACCTGAATCTTAAAAGTGAGAGCAGATTGAAACAGTCAGCAAACGAGAAAAATCACCGCGAAAACATCATATATTGCCTGATTAAAAGTGGCCAAGCAGCTGCAGGATCGAATACAAGTAACCACTAAAGGCATTCTGTAGCTCATAATCGATGATGGTTTACCAAGGTTTATGATTAGATTCTCATTATATTGATTGAAATGAGGGCGCCAAATTCGGCTGCTGAAACAATATTCATTTTCCCTTGCCCTGCAGTAGATGTCTGTGCATCCCTCCATCTTCACAAATTTGTCATTCAGGTTTTATAGATGTAACAAGGATCCAGTTAGAAGAGCAATTCCTTAGCAGTGTGGATCATTGCAATAAGAAGCAGAATGTTAAGATGAAATTTTTTTCGCCTAAAATGGATAGGGATAGCATGCAACACCAGAAGTCCCAAAACTAATGAAGAGCTTTGTTCCTGGAGAACTGAGATTTCGAACTGATTAGAATGCATGATTATTGCTTATCAAAAAGATTCAGGCCAGCCCACAAATGTACCAATGCCAATCTTTCCAATATCTGCCATAAGTGCATTCCAGATACCTGAGTCCACTTAAACTTGAACAGTCAAAGTTCAGAGAAATTCAAAACAACCAACAGTAATGACATACCTTGGACCTTACATGGAACATCCTGTCCTATCTTGTGTCTTCACAACATTATGATACGCACAAATTCCAAAGGTTCGTTCCTAAATGGATTTGAACATCCAGAAGTTTTTCTATCCCCATATATTAGAAACTCTACTACTATAAGCTGTGTACAAATCCCCTCAAGAGTAACTCACAAGATTCTTTTTTACTCGGTTCTGCAGGGTCCACACTGGAAATGTCAGAACTACCTCTTCCAGATGTTCGTTCCATCCACAAAAAATTGTTCACCATGAGGTTTTAATCAATTCATCCTGCTAGACATCTAGATCGTCATTGATAACTCAAATTCTCTAATATATGACTCCATAAATGAAACTGAAACCTTTCTTGCTCCAGATTTTCAATGCACGTTAAATGAAAGGAAAGGGAAACCAACGCCTAATGCAACTCACTAATCTCATAAAAATGTCTGCCTCAAATCAAATTTTAATACCCTCACACGACAATTTACACTTCAAAAAAAGAAGTAGCTATTGACCATTTCCGAGCTCATCATAGATAGTGAGATAATATGTTTTGTTAAAAAAGGAAGTAGCTATTGACCATTTCCGAGCTCATCATAGATAGTGAGACAATATGTTTTGTTAAAAGTTTTAATAACCTAAACCAGCTAGGTCCAAGAGCTCCTTGTACGAATCCAGTAACAAGGTAATAGCTTCCAATTTCTCCAAGAAAAAGTCAATATACAGCCACAATAGGACAAATTAAAAGCACTAATTAACTTGATAGGTTTGCAATTTCCAAATACAATAGCTATTTATGAGAATAATAACACCTAATCCAAAAAATTGCATGCACGTTATCTCTCAAAATTTCTACAACCAATTTAACATTCATGTGGTTGAATGATATGTACTTGTTTCATAATAAACGTAGAATTTCAGCACAATATGACGATTCCTAGACACATAGTATGTTAATCATGCATTTCTTATTTCTTGCTAGTTTTGGCAAAGGGAAGCAGCAAGCTTGAGGCAACGGCTACAGTACTTGCAAGAATACCACAGGTAAGTTCACTTGACATGTTATATAGCAATTGGACTTAAAGTTCGTCTACATTGACTTTATGACACCAACGATACGCGAGTAAAAGCATATGACATATAACCGAAAACATTAAGCTACCTCATCAATGGTGGTTATGATAACCGCAGATTGCTAGTTTTGTCCAACTGGTGCAAGAATTTTTTTCTTTTTTTTTTTTTTTGTCAAATACCAGCATATCCGGTATCAAAAATAGCACCTTGTAATTCTAAAGAAGAAATGGTCATTCAGAACAAGAAAGCATACACCATCAGGCCAAATCACAACAAAATAAGTAAATAAATCAACTTCAAAAACCAAGGGCTAATAACCCAATTCAACTAGGGAGAAATTTTGATATACCTAGATAGGATAGTCAAACCTCTTTTTTGCTCAAAGTTATAAAAAAAACCTCTTTTCTACTTTGAATGACTAAACTACCCTTTATTAAGTGGAGTCAATGTTTGATCCACCACATGTTCGACCGATCATTAAATTATGGCATATCGTTAAATTCATGAAATTACACTAAGTGCAATATATCATGAAATTCGTGAAATTACACTAACATAGTCTTATATTGTGAAATTCATGAAATTACACTAACATGGTCTCATATCGTGAAAATCATGAAATTACACTAACATGGTCTAATTTCGTGAAATTACACTAACATGGGCTCATATCATAAAATTCGTGAAATTAGTCTTATATCGTGAAAATCACGAAATTACACTAACATGGTCTAATTTTGTGAAATTCGTGAAATTACACTAACATGGCCTCATATCGTGAAATTACACTAACATGGGCTCATATCGTCAAATTAGTCTTATATCATGAAAATCATGAAATCACACTAACATGGTCTAATTTCATGAAATTCGTGAAATTGTATTAACATGGTCTTATATCGTGAAATTCAATTTTGTGAGTAAATGAATGTCGCGAATGTCTGCATGTGTGTTCATCCTAGCACGGATTTTGATTTAAAAATTTGTTTTACAATCAAAAATTTGAATCGTAATAAATTTTTTGTTTGTTAACCGTTTTCGTGTAAATGTGGATGTTTTTATGCAAGCCTATGCATCTCCTCCCATAATGTACCTCAAGAAAAGAGAGAGGACTTGGAGTCGGGGGAATAGATCCAAGAAGCTAGAGTAATATGGGGGGATCTGTTAAATAAAGTGGTTGTCATGCTGAAAAAAACTTACTCGGTAACTGTAACTGACAGTTTCATAAAGGATTCGGTATCTCATTCCCGGAAAAATCATGTCTTAAGAAAAAAAGTGTGATAAAGTAGTTTCAAAGAAAGAAGAAGAATTTTAGAGAATGTGTTTGAGTTCGGGATAAAATATAAAATGACATGCATATTCATTTTTTTATTTAATTGAAAAGGTATTTGGATATTGATATATTTTTAGAATAGTATTTGGATGAAGAATAAAAGTGTAAGGTAGCGATTGGATATGTTTTCATTTTGAAAATTTTATTTTTGATAGAAAATAGTGGTAAATAAATTTTTTAAAGAAAAAAGATGAATTTTGAGATTGTGATTGGATACGAGATGAAAAGGTAATGATGATAGTTGGTTTTGATATAAAAGAGTAAAATAATGATTGATAAGATTGGTAGTTATAAATGTGTGAGTGGGTAAATAGTGAAATTTGTGGGAGGATGTGTAAATATGATTGGTGATTTGATGGATTTTTTGAAAAATGGGTAGAAGTGATTAGTGATTGAAAAAAAATGAAAGTGAATGAATAGTGTATTTTTGAAATTTTTCATAAGCATTCATACTTTGGGGTAAAAAAAATTTCTCTAGCGGAACGAAAATGAAAAATTTTCGTAAGCAATCACTACCTAATGATTGCACTTCTCCTTAGTGTAATTTGAAAAGTAGAAAGATGCGAAAAATCACTTCTGAAAATACAAAATTGCTACGGTTTAATTGGGTTGTTCTGTTTTCTGTTTTCCTTTTTTTTATGGGGGTTGGGCTCATGGAAGAGAAATAGTGATTGATTGGTGGTAGGATGCAGAATAGGGTTGGGAAAGTAGAGAGATGCAAAATGGATTGGAAAAAATCTGAGGTTATAGAGTTTAGTATATTGATTTTCCAAATTTTAAGAAATTAGAAATAGGATATTTTCAGTAAGGTTTAAGTAAAACAATCATGGCTTCGTGCTATTGAGTAGTAAAAGCTGGAAAGATTCTATTGAAACCTAAAGAAAAGGAGCCCTTTGGGTGCGATTGGGTTACTTTCAATTTGAAAATTTTCTTTTTGTTAGAGAATAGCGGTAAAAAAAATTGAAAGGAAAAAGATGAATATTGAGAGTTTGATTGAATATGAGATGAAAAGGTAATGGTGAAAGTTGATTTGATATAGAAATAGTAAATAATGATTGAATATGATTTTGGTAGTTAAAAATATGTGACTGGATGAATAGTGGAACTTATGGGAAAATGGATAATAATGATTGATGATTAGATGGGATTTTTGAAAAATGATTGATGGGGGAAAAAGTAAAAGTGAGTGAATAGTATATTTTTTTAAAATTTTCATAAGCATTACATTTTTGGTAAAAAAAAAATCTCTAGCGGAACAAAAATGGAAAAAATAAATTCATAAGCAATCGCAGCTTTAGTTTCAGGTTTCAAAGAGAATTTTCACTATGCATCTAGGTAAAGGAAATTGGAACCTGGAAAATGAAATTAAACAATTTAAGATGCATGTGCATTTAGCCATATTGGTTTAAACAATTCACTATGCGCTCATTTCTCTAATCAAAATCTGATAAGCAAAAACAGGGTGAGAGCAAAGAAATTGAGAACATACGACATGCCTTTTTCTTGTAACTACAGGCAGCTTTTGGGAGAAGAGCTTTCTGGATTGAGCATCAAAGACCTCCAAAATCTGGAAAATCAACTGGAAATGAGTTTGAAAGGCGTGCGTATGAAAAAGGTAAACACCTGTTCTGTCTCATGTAATAAACAGTTATCCATATCTACAGTTTCCAGCTTCTAGTATAAATATGTTCTGAATGTACTTATTTTCTGCAGGAACAAATTATGACCGAAGAAATTGAAGAGCTAAACCTGAAGGTTCTTCCTCAAAACAGTTGCATATTTTAATCCATTGAATCATCTGGTTTAGCTGAGAGAAAAACTTCTTTAATCTTGTCACAGGGAAACATGATTCAGCAAGAAAACATAGAACTACACAAAAGATAAACCTTGTCCGTGAGGAGAATACACAATTACAGAAAAAGGTATTGAACAGAATAGATCTATTAGGCCAGTTAGGTAAAAATTAAAATACTTGCCATCTGAACTTAATAAACCTCTGATGCAGGTTTATGGCCCAGGGGGTCCAAGTGAAGTGAACAGAATATCCCACATTGCAAATGGCATCAACATTGAATATGATTTACATGCGCCCATAAACCTCGAGCTCAGCCAGCCGCTAAATCAGAAAAATAACGCACCAAATGTGATGAAGCTGGGGTAATTCTACTAGCTGACAAGGCACTTTATTCTTTTATGTCTTATCAATTGCAACATCATAACATTAACTGTTGCAACAGGCTTCAATTGCATTAGAGTTGGCAGCCCTAAAACCATGTTTACCGGGTCTGTGTCAACTTGCCTCACAATTCAAAAGACCGGGTTTCATCTGACTGGAAATATCATGGTACAGTGACAGGATGAATGTGCATACAGCGTCACAGCCATCAGAGTTCTGTTTCAGGAAATCATATGGAAAAGATTTAGATTTTTATGTGAATGGATCCATTGGGAAATTATGTAAAGTTATTAATAAATGCTGAAAGAAGAAAACAGGATATTGCAAGGTTTGCTCTAGCTAAATGTTGTGACAATTAATATTTGTAATACTGGTACCTGCGTGAAAATGATTGATAGCACTACTGGTTGTCCGAGGCATGCCAAAAGTTGATGACTTCACTGCAAGTGTTAAATAAATTTCATTTTTTACAGGAGGAAAAATGAAAAATAAAAAGTAGAAGTCCTGAAGTGTCATAATAATTAACGAAGTTCAATTACTGGTCGTGCAGCAATCTGTAGCAGCAAGAAACATTAAAACATAACATTATGAAACCAAGGAGTATACACATTCAGATACTAGTGATAAATAAGTCCTATACCAGATACTTCTACTGCTAAGGACACAATGCATAATTGTAACTAGCCAGTTAGTTAGCAGCATGTACTTTGAGAACCTGCAAAAAAGTACAAACTAATACACAAATAATTTGTGAACCTTCAACAACTAAATTAGCAGCCTACACAAATAACATGTTGGACTGAATTTCCTACAGCTCATGACAGAGACCAAATCACAATATGTATAACTTTGAAATCCCTAGAGGATAAAGAACTCATCAATACATGGTATCCTGAAATCTAAAAACAATAATTTGTAATAATAAACCCAAGTGTATACCAGCTGAGTTCCACCTTACTAAATCTAAAGATATATGAATCACGTCAAAGAGCAGAAGACAATAAACCTCTCATTAAATGACTCAATAACTTAATTACATTGCTCACACAAAGTAACAAAGAAAATATATAGGTGATCAATTTAATAGCACAAGATTTATAATTCAGAAATTGACCCTACCAACACTTTGTTTCAAAATTAAAGAAGTCACATTAACAATATGTTGGGTCAATTATGCACGATGGTAACTAGTGAAATCTTAGATGCAACACAGGCAAAACCAGTGGCCAAATAGAAATAGTATCCACACAGATGGTACAGGTTGATTCTTTTGTCTCGTGTGTGAAGCGGATATATGGATAAGTTATAAATTCCAAGCTTCAATTTGATGCATTATCCAGCATCATTCTTTGATGCATGCCTGATACATTTTTCATTGATACCAAGAGTAAAGACATGTTAGAACTGAACCTCCACATCAACACTTTTTTCAGCTCTAAACCATATAAACAGCCACCTTACTTAAGTTGTTCCACATCAATTTCAATTCAGAAACAGTTAAAAGCAAATTGGATACAAGAATGAACACCATCAAATTTTATGTCACATCCTTCATTTGATACTTAAACAAAAGAAGAGAATTGATAGGGCTATCAGTGACAGTAATAATGCATCAAATGATCTCCCCCATCAGTGGCGGATCTAGGAGGGCAAGTAGGGCAAGTGGTGGCTGCTGCCCCCAAAAAAAATTCCAAATTCCTTTTTTTCTTCTTGAGCAAGTCTCTTGTGAGACGGTCTCACGGATCTAAATCCGTGAGACGTACCTCCTAAGGGCTCCGTCTTGAGAACATGAACCATGAAAATAAATTTAAAAATAATAATGAACCATGAAGAAACAAAAATAAACCCTATAAACATGAACCATGAAAAATAAACCCGAAAAACAAAAATAAACCCCAAAAATAAAAAATAAACCCTAAAAAAAACTAAAAATCCTAAAAACCCAAATCAATTAAAAATAAACCCAAGAAAAAAAATAAACCCTAAAAAAACAAATATAAACCCTAAGAAAAATAAATCTGAAAAAAAAAACCTTTAAAACTTTGTGTAAGGGCTCCGTCTCACGGATCTAAATCCGTGAGACCGTCTCACGCAAGTTTTTGCCTTTCTTCTTTAATTTAGTACCTATTAGTTTATATTTATGTATAAGTTAAGGAGTAAATACATTCACCCCACTCCCTCCCCAAAAAAAATTTGAGGAAAAATTCTTGTAGTTGTCTTCAAAATAATTTTGCCCCCCCATGTCTCAAATCCTTCATCCGCACTGCCCACCATGAAACAAAACATGGTTTGCTTGTTAGATATTTAGCCCTTTTTCTCGACTTTAGACTTTTTGGTTTTAAGTGTGAAAAATCAGAGTTTTGGCCATGTAACCAACCTACTACGGCAGGTAAGTTTTAGAGGTTGGCAGAGTTTGACAGAGATATAGAAACTCAATGGAAAAATCATTTCTAACATGGCCGCCAAGGTGGACATTTTTGGGGGGAAAACTTATCCTAGTTGGCAAAATCGATAGAAAGAGAGATATAGTGTCCTTTATTTATTCTTTTATCTTTTTTCTTATTCTTCTTTTCATTTTTCAAATATTAGAACTTCATATTGTATATAATATTATATAATGAAACAAATTACAAAAAAGGCATAAACGATTCATAAATTCCATTTCATCTACTTGTGAAAAAAATGAATTCAAATTAAAATTTATTTCCAAAAATTCTTTTAAATTATTTCAAAAAATATATTTTCCGCAAAAAAAAATTCAAAATACTTGTAAAAAAACATCTTCAAATTTCCATTAAATAAATCTCCATTTATTCGAAAATAATATTTATAATTATAAAAAAATACTTTTTTATAGAATAAAGATGAGGGTAAATTGTTTATTTATGGTAAAAATGAAACCAAATTGCTAAAATAGGGTAAAAATTGGGAGTATTGTGCATTTGCTCGTTGGCGTACACATCATATGCGCCAACAATAAAAATTATTTTTTATTAATTTTAATTGGCTGGCGCACGACACACCTGCGCAACCTTATTTTAAATATAAAAAAAAATTAAAAGATGAGGGGAGTTGGTTGTGTGTGTGGGGAGGGGGGTGTTTGTGGGATGGGGTTGGGGAGTTGGCTTGCGCCAACAATTAGAATTTAAGTGAGGGGTAGGGTGTGGATGGGGAGGGGGTGGGTAGTTTATTTTATATAATAATAAATTAATAATCATCTCATTTACTTAATGTGTATGAGAAATTTATATGTAACTTTTTCGTTTTTTAATGTTTTTATCGTATAATATATCAAATTAATTATTTTTTTACGATCTTCAATCTGACATCCACATTGCATATTTTTGTAAGAAGATAAATACATAGTCATAAATTGGTCTCGATTTGAGAAGACGATTTCTGAGCGATACACGTGTAGGAATTCGACAATACCCCTAATTTTCACCCTAAATACACAGTCATAAATTTTTACCTCGATTTGATAAGGTTGAAAATTTAAGCCTTAAATTGATGAATTTTTCATAAAATATTAGGAAAATACACATGTCACAATCGAAAAAAATTCAACCTTTTCAAATCGATGTAAAAATTTATCACTGTGTATTTAGGGTGAAAACTAGGGGTATTGTCGAATTCTAAATATTATAAGTGTATCGCTCAGGAATTGCCTTCTCAAATCGAGACTCAATTTATGACTGTATTTATCTTCTTACAAAAATATGCAATATGGATGCAAATTGAAGATCGTAAAAAAAAAATTAATTTGATATATTATACGTTAAAAACAAATAAAAAGCGAAAAAGTTACCTATGAGTTTCTCATACACACTAATTAAATGGAATGATTATTAATTTATTATATAAAATAATAAAATAAACTACTCACCCGCACCCTACCCCTCACCTAAATTCTAATTGTTGGCGCAAGCCACCTCCCCCACCCCACAAACACCCCCGTCCCCACACTCCCCTCATCTTTTTAAATTTTTTTATTCAAATAAGGCTGGCACAGGTGTGGTGTGCGCCAGCCAATTGAAATTAAAAAATAATAATAATTTTTATTGTTGGTGCTTGTGATGTGTGCGCCAACGAGCAAATGCACAATACCCCACATTTTTACCATATTTTAGCAATTTGGTTTCATTTTATCCTAAATAAACAATTTAGCCTAAAGATGAAGAAAGAAAGAATATTATTAAAAAAGATGGATAGAACAAAGATTGAAAGATAAAAAGTTTTAAGTAATAAGAAGAAAAAAAATAAAAAAAATAAAGACAAACCAAAAAATTTAATGAAAATAATTTAGTTAAATTATCAAAAACTTGGAAACAATTTACTACCCACAACTTTTTGTCCTCTTGATTTTTGTCCTTTTTCTATTGTACTACTTAAGATTATTTTTTCCTCATCTTTATTCTATCAAAATAATCTTAAGCATTATTTTTTTCATCTTAATCCTATCAAAAACAATTTTATTATAACAATAAATATTATTTTGAATAAATGAAAACATAGGGACTAAATTTAAAGATGTTTATTTCTACAAATATGTTGAAAGTGTTTAAAACGGGAAATATATTAACTTAAAATCGAAAAGAAATCAGATTTGAAACTTAAATTAAAATTCATTTTTTTAATTAAAAAAAAAGGAAAAGAACATGCACATACAAAAAGGGGGAAAAATTGAAGTAAAAGGTAGTACTTCAACTTCATAGCTATAGGGCATGTAAAAAGAGAAGTAATAACTACTACAGCATTGTGGAAATCTTAACAATATTCATCTGATAATCTCTTCCAAACAATTTTATGATATCTAACAGGTATATGGTAATTTCTACCTCATAGGAGACTCCCTATACAGGAAAGAATTGTAGCATTAATAAAAAGTTCCAAATAATGCCATAATGTCTTCTAGTTTACAGAATAGTACTGAATTGACAAAGCCAATACAGTGTATTTGCACATGAAAGAAGTGAATAAAATTGGATAAAAGTTAGAGTGAGTATATTTAGTTTCCTCAATTGACACTATCAAACACAATGAAACTAAAGAGATAGAGTACACTAATGAACAAAGAAATGCACAACAATGACGATCTGACACTAAATTGAGGATGCAAACTTTCGAATTAAGCAATGATAAGAAAAATACCAAGGAGTTCCAAAGAAAGTCCAGCTTTGTGGTTCTTCACCTGTTTTCCAGAGCGAACATAATATTATGGTTTCGAGAACATTAAGTCCATTCATATCCTATCCAGCCAGGTACCAAAAGCAGATTAGAACTGTGAAGGCACATCCGCAAAAGTATATACCATTGAGAAAATAATATTACAAGATAAACAATACTGAAAAATTCAAGACAATATGTTCAATCCTTTAACTATAAATTATAAAAATTACAAAAGATGAGATTTAGCATGTATGTGAATAAAAACCTGAGTGAGTATTACCATGAGTATCACTATTTCAAGTTCTCCAACAATAAAGGACTACATCAGGAAAACAGGTATCAACCCACAGTAGAGTCCATCAACCAATGCAAAAGTTATAACCATTATTACAGAGACAAGATCAGGACGAGAAATTAAACCACAGAAGAAAAAACTATAAAAGGAGTGTAGAAAGAAAAAAGAAAAGGATCACCCACTTCGTCAAGATTTTTTAACCTATAAATACTAACACCCAAGTATATGCAACGATTTACAACAAATGCGTACAATTTTGAATGCTTGATTCCGCCTTCTGACGGAAAGGAAAAAAAAAAAAGAAAAAGTAGAAGATTCTTGAAGAACGTTTTCTTGGGAAAAACCCAATCGCAAATTCGAAAAAAACAAACAATGCAACGGTTTCTTGGGAAAATTCAATAAAACGTGTTCTCTCCCTCTTCCGAAAACAAGAAAAAAGCATGAGATTGTTCATCCCTTTTCCAATAATTAAAGAGAAAAAAACATAAATTACAATGCATGTACGTCATAGTCCAGTATAACAAGGGCTTGCAGTTGGATCATGAAGAAACCTCGAAGAAAAAAAGAAAAAGAACAATAATTACTCTCTTCTACAAGAATCTATAACCAATACAATCACCAGTATAGTAATCAACGAGTATAGTTTAATCAGCATATAACAAGGGCTTGAAGTTGGGATCAAGGAAACCCATGAAAGAAAAAGAAAAAAAGGAACAAGAATTACCACTTCTTCGAGAATCTTTAGCCGAGTATAGCTTACAATCAACGATGCATAATCCCACATCTCCGATAAATAAAACCAAAAGGTTGAAGAACAATGCAGTGTAATTGTTTATTCATCTCTTTACGAATGTGATCATTTTCGTACAACAGATACCCCGACTAATCGCCTCGCTGGCTAGAAATATGCAGAGAGAGAAGAAAATATCTGGAGCATTATTTACGTGCGCGGTTCTTTATTTATTAAGGAAAGCTTGGGCGCGGGTCAAGTGCATCAATATGCAGAGAGAGAAGAAAATATCTGGAGCAATACTTGCGTGCGAGGTTTTAATAAGGAAAGCGTAGGGGCGGATCAAGTGCAACGGGTGTTTCTTAGGTTCTTTCAATAATTCAATGTAGACGGCAAAATTGGCCCGCCCAGCCCGCACATAAGACTGAACTATATTTTTGGCGGCTCAAAAAAATCGGGCCTACTTTGATCCGCCCAAGCGACCCCGAATCCCGACAAGCCCGAATGGCGGTCAAAATATACACTTGTTGAGTTGGGTTGTGCCACAACAACGCGCCGATTAAATTTTGGCGGTCCGACTGATTTTGCATCCGAGCCGCTAGGCTATGGCCTGGCCTTGCTCGATCCATTGACTGACTCTAAACGTGGGATTATGTTTGTTTCTTTGCATATTTATATCTAGAGATGTTAAATTGGTTGGCGAAACCGCTAAACGGCCGTGTTAAATGGTGGCGACTTGGCGTTAAACGGGTGGCAATATTAAAACCTAACCCTCACCCTAGCGAGAACTAAAACGGCCACTCACTTTCTCGCTATAAGTCAAAAATTAAAAATTATATATTTAAATTTAAATCTTTTAAATTCGAACATATATAACATTTAAGTTTAACATTTTAAGTTAAACTATTCGTCATAAATAAAATTAAATTGCAAAGTTTCTAATTACATTGCATTTTCAAACTTATAAAATTAAAGATTTTATCTAAATTTTGAAAATAAAATAATAATAATTAAAGCTACCCATAATTAACATTTTTTCTAAATTACTCATATGGCTATAATTTAAAATTTCCAAATAAGATATTTAAATCTAAAATTTCAAACTTGATCATATATAATATTTAAGTTTAACACTTAAAGTTAGTCTATTCAATATAAAAAAAAAAAAAAAATGTATAGTTTATAATTACATTGCATTAATAAAATTATAAAATTAGATTTAGCACCACTTAGAAATATAATTTATATCCTAAATAATCTAATAAGACTACGTGACATTTTCTTATCCAGGATAAAAATGGAAACGTAAATTAAGCAATAGATAAAACAAATAAAAAATAAATTTTTTAAGAATTTATAGCTTGTTTAATAAAATTAAACTTAAAGATGAGGGAGGTGTGAATTTGAAAAATAAATTTACTAATAACAGGTAATAAAAGTAGATATAAAATATTAGAATTATATTTATATTTTAAAAAATAAAAATAGCGGGCTAGCCCGGTTAACCTTCGGGCTAGCCCTAACGGTCTTTGGTTTAAATGGTCCGGGCCAAAATAATTCGGCCCTAACCCTCTTTTTTTTAAGCGGTTAAACTGCCGCCAACGGCCCGCGGCTCTTTTAACATCTCTATTTATATCTCATGACTCTCATTTTCCTTTTAAGTTTTTTTAGTACAAATTATGTGAGGAAAGAGACTGGTTGGAATCGAACTTGTATTTATTTATATAGCATGTTTATTTATATGAAAGTAAAAGTTTGAAATATATTTTAACTACTCAATGAGTAATATTTACTATCTTGTATTTTAAATACAATAAATAATAAAGTCATCTCAAATTATGTTACTTTTTATGGTTTAAAAAGTTAAACAGTTGTGAAATTTATTAAATGAATTAAATAAACGTCATGTTTTATATTTAACAACTTAAATTTAGGGAAATGAAACAATTAGAAAAAACAAAACAAAAAATCTATATATATATATATATATATATATATATAACTAAGACTTCAAGTGTACAACTTTAAACGTTGAATATCAAACTACATTAATAAATATAAAAATTAATTTCTATTAACATAAAAATATGTAATAACTATAAAAATAATTTTCTATATATAAAAAGCTATTACGAATATGAATTCATATTAGATATAAATTTTGACTTATTCTTACATGAATATATATAATGTTATGTATGTATATATATATATATCTAAAATCTATATTATTTGGATACATATTTTTACATATTTTTTTCAACTTAAACACAATTTTACAATCATGAAGAAATCATCTAAACTCATATAACAATTATGCATATACATATATTACAAATAACCAAAATATATGACACATATAAATTGATATCCAATAGCCAAAATGCATAATTTTTAAAGTTTATTGTATAATAAAATTTTAGAGTAAATATATCGTATATTTTTATATTTGTTTTTTATTTTATATATGCAATAAGAGTGTCAAATCAAGATTGTAAAAAGGCGATTAATTTGATATATTATACGTCAATAAAAGTGATAAAAATAAAAAATTATTAATTTTAAAAAAATACAAATATAATAATTATCATAGTACATACATATTTGAAAAACTATTTTTTATATAATGCTTTGATATTATATATATAGATATTTCACCTACCATATTATTTTAGTATTTTTTTGTCCTATATATCAAATATAGCCTTTTGATCCAACAACTTATCAAGAATGGCCTTTGACCGGCATTTATTGCTTAAAAAATAAAAAAGGTAGAAATTGTACACTTCCCGAAATGCCCATCATAAAAGACGCAGGTCGATTACTCCCAGGTCATTTTGGGTCGATTAATCGATTGCATTGTGTACCATGCGAGACCCGGGTCATTTAATCGACCCCATCGAGTCGATTAATCGACCAAAGATTTAATGTGTCGATTGATCTACTCAAAATTATTAAGTCGGTCAATGGTCGATTAATCGATCGTTAATCGACTAAACGAATGTGGTCGATCGGGTCGATTAATTGACTAAAGTGGTCGATTAGAAATTTAAAACCCTCTGTAGGTTTATAAGCCCTCAATCGACTCTAAACGACAATCGTTCAAATCGTCCCTCACCATCACAAAGCGACCACCATTGATTGTCGCCGTTGATAGCCGCCGGTCTTGCCGTCGTTGGGGCATATTTTCTTGCGACTTAATATAAAGTAAGAGTTTTATTTTCTTTTTTTGAATTAGTTATTTTAACCGCATTGTAAAATATGTTATGATGGTTTGAGGTATTGAATTATTGAATGAATGTTATATACTTGAATGGGGTTTAGGGTTTAGTTTGAATTGAATGTTAATGTTATTTGGAATGTTAGACGATTATGGGAATGTTGTATTTTTCATTGCAAAATTTTGTTGGGAGTCTTTGGGAGGAATGTTAGACGCTTATGGGAAATGTTATATAAAGTGCCTTTTTAAGCCAAATAATCGCTTGATAATCGCTAATAATCGATATTTAACACTCCAAAATTTGTCTTTTATGTTTTAATTATACGAAAAAATGGCATACCTCACCACCATTGAAGATCGGTTTGATTCAAGAGTTACATCCCGATGTAACTTACAAGTTCTAAGGCTAGTATATGATAAGTTAGACGCCGACCACAAAGAGATGTTGTTGAACTCGACTTTCTGGAGACTTATACAAGTTCCGTGATAATATGCATTTTCTTGTAAACTTCTTCATGCTCTATTATTTATGAGGATTAAATCACCGGTGCATGATGAGGTATGGTTCCGTGTTGGGGATGCAAATGTCGATTCGGGTTCTCGGACTTCACCTCATCACCGGATTAAATCCGGAATTGAGAATGATTTTGTAAAGGACATCCCATCGATGATAGACGGTTAGAGGCAGAGTATTTTGGGGAGGGAAAAAGGGTGTGAAGCCAAATCAATTGAAGGCGGCTTTTAAGCACCATGCAAAGAATGAAGAGGACCGATATAAATTGGGATTGCCCCTCATATATGAGTGTGTTTTTGCGGTGTAAGGAGCTTACCACTTCAATTGATATGAAGATTCTGCAAGTTGTTGACAATTTGGATCTTGTCAATAAATACCCGTGGGGAATATCATCATATGACTATCTTCTACACAACTTTGACGAAAACTATGATCATAAAGTTGACCATCACGAACACCGGGGCTTTACACACGCGCATGCGTATTTATCAAAGTCATTTTCGTTAGATTACAATGTATATTTTCAATTTCGATAAATATTTATAACATTGGATTGTTTGTTAGGTATGGGCATTTGAGACCTTTCTGCCGTATGCCGAATGTTTAGAATTGAAAGAATCCGAACAAAGACTTTCTAGGATGTGTGGGTGGAGGTCCACAACCACTTTTGGCTTTTTGGAGATTATTGCCGTCTTGGACAAGCTATGGTAATGTTGAGATTATTTTTAATTGCGTATAATTTTTAATCGATATTTTGAGATTATTTGTAATAGATATTGTTTGTGAATTGGCGGGATGAAGTTTTGTTTCCATTGTCTCCCACACAAGAAGAAATGGAAAAAGAATATGTTGTGATGTTTCCCTGTGTTCCCCGAGGATCTCGCTTATCCTTTGGATGAGGAGACGGTGCCCACAGATGATCGAGAGATGGTGGAAGAGACAGACAGAGTGATAGAGACAGGCCAGAGAGAGAGAGAGAACAGAGAGAGAGAGAGACAGGCACACAACAGTCAGTCGGGCCTACAAGTGTGCCACCAGGGGATGTCCATGAGACGGAGCATGGAGCGCTTCTCGATTACCTCACCTTCCTACCCCCTTCCATCGGTATGAGGCGGAGTTTTGGATGTCGTGGGCGCGACACAAAAAAGCAAGATGATGCTTTTTCTTTTCTAAACAAAAAGGTCGAAGATGCTTTTTCTCTTATGAGCGGAAAGATCGAAGAATCGACCGCAAGATTTATGCATTAGACCAAAAACTTGAAGCAGAAGTCGGCCTTATACGTGGTTCACTCCTCGAGAGGCAAGCGATGGAGACGGGGTCGTCTCCCGATTATGGGACGGTGGTGACAAGAGAAGACTAAGAGTCGGTTGTTGAGGAGGAGGAGCATGATCGGGTTGTTGAGGAGGAGGAGCATGATCGAGGTTGTTGAGGTCGATCTTTTGAGGAGGAGGAAGATCGGGGCAGAGAAGACCCCGTCTGTTGAGGTGGAGAAGAATAAATAAGTTTGCCGATGTGGTGGATGCGGAGATGCATTCCGATGTTGAAGTGGTGGAGGTGGAGCAAGCAAACACGGGGATGATCGGGAACGGTGAAATATACAAGAGAAGAAGAGACCATCAAAACATGTAGAAAAAGAAAATGTTCTACAAACGGGAGTGAAGCGAAAGAGAGTGCCTTCAATTCATACAAGAACTCCCTTCACAACTGAATCGAGGCCACAAACAACCACCTCCAGAACCTTTTTGGACAAGATGCAAATTGATTTCTTCCTCCCGGTGGATCCATTGAAGGTCAAAAATTTAAAGAATGGTACACAAATGCAAAATTGATAGGTAATATTAATCGCAAACATCGGCAATCGATAGGTCGATTGATGGTCGGTCAATCGACCATTGATCGACTAATTAGTCGATTGATGGTCGATCCATCGACCATTGATCGATCGATCGCTTAGTCGATTTATGGTCGATCAATTGACCTTTAATCGATTTTTCGATTGATCGAGAGGTCGATTAATGGTAGATTGACCGACCACCGACCGACCCCGGTTTATTTTATGTTTTTGCTTCATTTCATTAATTAATATGTACATATTGCTTCCAACAAAGAATAATTGATCATAAATGGGGCCACATATAAAAATGCTAAAAGATGGTTTACGTTGATTCTCGATCCGGGGCTTGGCTTGAAGATGATGTAAGTCCGATTTAATATGTGCAATATTGCTTTAGTATTATGTGAATCTTATAACAACTTTCCACTTTTCAAAGACGTGGATTTGGCGATGACCTTGTTACGGGAGAGACATACAAGATATCCTGTCCTTCGGCAAGTACACCCGAAAGCCATCCTGACAAATGTGTGTTCTATCAATCATTGATATTTGCACTCAATGATTACAAGCGAGAACCCCACTAACTTCGAGTTCGATAATTATTTGATTAATTATACGAATGGGACTTGGAGTAAGTTTGGGAGGGAATGGGTGGGTGTACACACTTGTACTTTCCAATTTGCTATAATAAGCATTGGATTGCGGCGAAATTGTATTTGAAACATCGGAGGTGAATATCTATGATCCCGAAGAAGTACGCTAAGAGGGGCAACTTAATCGATTACGCTTGAACCTGATACCGCGATGTTACCCTTACTTGCACAACAAGTTGGGATTAAAACAAACGGCCCCCTCAAAGTGGTCAGATCTGACAAGACATCCAAGCAGGGCACGTCGTAAGTCATCTAATCTTAACTGTGTTATTTAGCTTAATGTTTTACTTAAATGCTAATTGTTGTTTTAACATATCATAGGGGTGATTACGAGTCTTCGTGATCAAATATATTGAATTTCTCGAGTGCTTGGACAAGAAGTAAATCTAAATAAATGCCATCATATGCTTATGTGGAGGGAGAAGTTGGTCACGACATATATGCTTTTAATTATGATCCTTGATTGTATTGATCAAGTATATTTTGAATACTTGTAAATGATATACTTTTAGATTTTAAGTGATGTAGTTGAGTAATTGTATTGATCAATATATTTTTAAGTGATGTAGTTGAGAATTAGTCGATTTTTAAGTATATTGTAAATGCTATGATTAGTCGAATTAGTTGAGAATTAGTCGATTAATCGACCATCTGAACGATGCGGATGAGTCGATTAATCGACCATCCGAATGATCTGATATAGTCGATTAATCGACCATCCAAATGATACGAGATATAGTCGATTAATCGACCATCTAAATGGTATGAGTCGATTAATCGACCATCCAATGATACAGAGGTTGATGAATCGACTATATGAACAACGGTGAGTCGATTAATCGACCTCTGATCGCTCGAGGTCGATTAATCGACTAATTGAGAACAATGTATTTATGAGTCGATTAATCGACCATCTGAAAGACACAATTTGTAAAAGTTGTCATTGTTTAACAAACCACTGAATCCGAAGACATAATTTATAAAAGTTGTCATTGTTACAAACCACTGAATTACATGCATAACAACTAAACAACTGAATTACTTCCTACGTAAAACATCCTCATTTGAACTTTTCGAGTCAATCACTCTTTGGATTGTTGATATGATACCCAAGTACATCTGAGAAGTCAATCTGAGCAGCGTTATGTGTTTTGAAGACGTTGTAGGCGATGTCATAATATTGAAACCCAGTCGTCCGAAACTCTTTTTCTTCAATGCTTTCCTGTACAAATGACATGTAAATTAGAATGTCAAAGTGTAAAAATAACCAACTTAACCATATTATGTTCTGGTTAATTACCTCTCCAATTCGATTAAAGTAATTGCCATCCACGTATACGATGTTCCGTTCCTTGTCAAATCTAGCTTTTGTTTTGTCAATATAACTTTCAAACCTCTCAAACCTGTCCCGGAACAACTGAATTCGAGTTTTAACATCAGCAACACTAAAATCCTTCGCAAATATAGATCGAAGTATTGGAGCAATTAGACGGATGAAGGAGTTCCACTCAACAGCATCATGCACTGCATTCATCTCGATGCGACATCAACAATCTAGCATTTTAAACAGGTAGCTTTCCTCTGCAGGTTCCCAGTTCACTAGCATTCAAAACAAGTAGTCTTAAAGAACAAAAATACAAAGTAGAATGCATTCTAATTAACAAACAATAAAATTTGGCATCTACTTACTTGTAAATATGTAATGTCAAAATCAATGCCTGTAGAATTCTAAATTTGTTTGTCAAGCTCTGCATCATGTCAAAACAACCAAAACAGACATTAAGAACCGATATATATTAAAACCCTAACCCTAAACCTACACTAAAAAGCAACATGAAACAAAATATGAAACAATTGATTAAGAAAATCAACAAAGCATGATAATGTAAAACAAAAGAACAACATTTACCTCAAGAATTGTTAGTTCGTCCCGTTCGCTTCTTCTTCGCTTTTTCGGAAAGTAAAAATGAAAAATGACAAAGGGGTCAATTAAGAAACGCCTTTTTAACTAAACTGTGGGGGTACACGAAACGTCGACAGTGGTCGATTAATCGATTCATGTGTCGTTCAAGTGGTCGATTAATCGACCACGGTTGTCGTTCCATGGTCGATTAGTCGACCATTTGAGCGACACATTAATCAATTAATCGACTCTTTGTCGCCGTTCGCGGTCGATTAATCGACCATGTGTCGCTTACGTGGTCGATTAATCGATTCATGTGTCGCTCATATGGTCGATTAATCGACCAATGTTTCCTTCAGATTGTACCAGAATCACACATTCAAAACAAAAACAGTAATCACACATTCAGAACAACCATACATAATTACATAAAACCTAAACTATTGTTCAACCATAATTACACAAAGCCTAATCGTAACTATTCAACCATACATTCAAAACCTAAATTAAAACATTCAACCATAATTACACAACTTTAAAATTGTTCAAGAACATCCATACATAATAGAAAAATTTAAGGAAGACCACCCGACTCAACATCCTCACAAGATCGACCCTCGATGGATCAACACCATCAACCCCGATGGACCACTCCATCACCACCATCAACCCTTGATGGACCAGCCCCATCTCCACCAAGGGACCCCATCCAAAGACCTCGGGGTAAGGGATCGAAACCTGGCGGAACATCACCATCATATACAGAATCGAGGTAAACTGGATTGTCAGGATGGTAGCCGTGTTCGTTGGATAAGTCAACCGGGCGGCATTTGATTCTACGAATATATTATGGGCGATTTTGAAGTATTTGAACCCATTCGTCCCCGGGAATCGTTGCTCAATGGTCTCCTAAATGACAAAAATACAAAAAATATTATTATGTATAATTAATTAATTCAATATGAACAAATTAAATATTTCTTACCCCTATAACATGATCCCAAGTAAAGCCCAAGAATGTAAAACTATGTTGTTCTCACGATCATACGTCACACCAGAGTTTTAATGAATCGCACAAATGACTCGAACTTTGTTCTAACAATTGAATCGGACTTTTAACCTTTCCGAGGCTAAAATGTTTCTTGAAATGTGCACCAAGGTCAAAAGCGACAAGACGCAACAACGAGTTGAATTCGGATTGGATGGACAAGATGATAAAAGCGATTAACGATTAAGATATTCATAGAGCCATTCCTCTTCTTTCAATGGTCCAACCGATTGGTTTGGAGCATTTGCGATTATTTGATTCCTGATACGAGGCATATCTCTCTATTCAAGGAAAATGACAGATTAGTAAAAACAACCTTCGACTTTTTAATCGTAGGGTGGGGTAAACGAAACGTCATTTTAATCGAAAAGTAACAAAATCGAAACGAAACGCGTCTTTTTAATCGTAAAAGTAATAAAAATCAAACGCGTCTCTTTTTAACTACTTTTTAAACGAAACGCGTCATTTTACTTATGTCGTTGCGGGTCGATTAATCGACCCATGAACGCATCAAGCCGTCGTGCATAAGTCGTTCGGTGTTCGATTAATCACCTACTTGAACGCCCGCCATGTGCATAAGTCGGTCGGATGTCGTTCACCCCAAATTTAAAACCCTAACCCTAACCCTAAACTAAAATCGATATTATAAAACCCTAACCCTAACCCTAAACTAAAATCGATTAAGGAACAAAATATGAAACAATTGATTAAGGAAATGAACAAAGCATAATAATGTAAAACAAAAGAACAACATTTACCTCAAGATCTGTTAGTTAAATCGCTGCTTTTCTTCGCTCGCTTTTTTTTGGCAAGTAAAAATGAAAAATGACTCTAAATCGTCTTTTTAATCGTAGGGCCAACAAATTTTTAATCGTAGAAACGCCGTGGGTCGCTTAACGCGACCATATGAACGATACGGTGGTCGATTAATCGACTTTTTGAGCGGCATTGGTCGATTAGTGGTCGATTAATCGACCAAATGTCGATCGATTAGTCGTCGGTCGATGTCGCTTAACCTTACTTTTAGGGTTTGTTTAGCGTTTAGGGTTTAGGGTTTAGGGTTTAATTAAACTTGTGAAATATACCATATAAGTATAATATGTTATAAAATCTCTCATATAATTTAGTGTTGATCGGGATTACAATAATCACGAGACTATAAATCACGTTGCCTTCGTATGTTACACTTTATCATATGTTATCAATATGTTGCCGATTTTTCGCCAAATTGTAAAATATATCATACTATATGCTACATAGTATCATCATATGTTATAAAATCTCTTACATAATTTAGTCTTGATCGATTACAATAATCACGGACTATAAATCACGTTGACTTCGTATGTTACACTTTATCATATGTTATCAATATGTTGACGATTTTTTTTTCGCCACAATTGTAAAATATATCATACTATATGCTACATAAGATCATCATATGTTATAAAATCTCTCATATAATTTAGTGTTGATCGGGATTACAATAATCACGGGACTATAAATCACGTTACCTTTGTATCATAGTATCATATGTTATAAAATCTTATATAATTTAGTACTATATGCTATATGATCGGTCACAAGTCGTACCCCCGACCATGATCGACCGTGGTCGGTCACGGTCGTCGCGAACCCGACCATGATCGACCCCGTGGTCGGTTGCAGTCGTTGACCCGACTGACCGACCCCCCGTAAATGTCGGTTGTAGTCGTCACCCGACGACCGACCCTGATTGACCATGTAGTCGGTTAAAGAATGACCATGTTGACGAAGAACGATTACTTAACATTTTTTTGGTTATTTTGACAATACAGAGAGGTTTGTCCAAATTCATGAATACAACAATTACGAAATCGAAGATTTAAATACAACAATCACTAAATATGTGATTGTCTTATCGCTCATCGGTCTTTGATCACGACAATTCAATCGGTTGTGCCCCAATTGTTGGCACCTCACGCATTTTTGTCTTGAGCGGAACTCTCCTATTGACGGTATTCAGATCGTTCTACGACGCCCACCTCGTTGTCCGACAATAGGTGGCAAGACAATCATTTCCTTAATGTTATCGGGAATCTCCCATTCATTTTCGCGTTAGGCACGGGAAGATAGTCTCCGCATATGCTTTCCTCCAATAGTCAACGGAATAAGACGGTGAGCACATGGGGTATATTGAAAAACCTCTTCTTGGCCGCTATCGCATGCTCACAGGGTAGGTGGTCCAATTGAAACTTTCTCGCAAGTGCAAGTGTTCTCGGCAAAGTTAACGGTGAAATTTGTGGCCCCACTCCTCACCACATATAAACTTTGATCAATTGGTTCAACCGTGAACTTCTTGGCTTTTTCATGAGACTTGCGTAATTTTTCTTCCATTGCGGGGTTAGATTGCCTGTACAACTTCGTGCAACCTCACGCCTCATAGAACCAAGATCGCAACTTTTTTCCAATATTATCAAACAATGCAAGTATAGGAGTTTGTCGGGCTTTTTTAAACACTGAGTTCGAGACTCTGCATTGTTTGACGTCATGATATTATAACGGTCTCCCGAAAATATGACCTCGCCAAGTAGCAAAATTTGTATCGTTAAGATACTTCCAACCTTTCTCGTCAATAGCTTGAATTTGTGACATATACTTGTGAAATTCTTCTATTGTATATGCCTCACTTTGTTAAAAAGGAGATAGTATCGATCTTTTCGATTCTGATCCTCAAGTTGCCTTTGATATGATAAATACAATGAGCATGACATGCATTTTGAAAAACAATTTGGACGCACCGATAAGACTCATGTGTCTGTCGATATCACAACAATGTCTTCTTGGTCACCTGTAATTCCTTTCAAGTTCATAAAAAACCAATGCCACGAAGATCGTTCTCGAATCAACAACGGCCCATGCAAGAGGATAAATCGCATATTTGCATCTTGACAAGTAGCGATAATCAACGTACCTTTTATATCTTTCGATTAAAAATGTTCCGTCCACAACAACTATCAAGGGCGCATTGAAGAGTGAAACCCACGAATGCAGGGCCCGTATGCCAAGAAAAAGTACTTGAAGCGGTTTTCACTATCAACCTCTAAAGAGTATATAGTTCTTGGATTAGCTACTTTCAAGTTATGGGCCCATGCGGCCAACTTAGTGTAACTATCCTCAGGTGAACCCCTTATGTATGCTAAAGCGCTTTCTCTCTAGACCTCCTCGCTTTTTGATAATTTATTTCAATGCCAAAGTCTCGGCGAATTTCATTCGCAACATCACAGGTCTATATGTAGTGTTGCATCCTCAAACTTTGACACGATATGTTTTCCAATGATCCACGATCTTGCTTGTCTATGATCATTGGTGGACAAATTTAGAGCGCAAGTATGTTCTCGTGCATATTTTCTAATCAAAAATAATCGAGTCTTTGAACTTTGTTGCATGCAAACGCCATTTGCAATTTTCATCAACACAAACAATTGTGTACACATTCTTGTTCGATTTTTTGTTTTGAACTAGAAATTGTATTTCAATGCGATCATGTGCACAACAACTTCAAGCTCTTTCTTGGTATCGAATACTTGGTCAACATTTAAGTCAATATCAACGGTACAACTCGTGATGTACTTCCACCAGAAGAAAGAAGATGCTCATTTGTGAACCGATTTTCTTCTCGATTACCTTGATTAAAATCGCTTCTCGGCGGTGTAGTAAACGCATCACCGTTATAATCATTGGAAGGAGATTCTCGAATTACCTCCAACCCATCCCAAATATCATTCACATTTCGATCATCATCACCGTGATTATTTTCTTCCACCTCAAAATTATGATATCCATCTTCCCGTTTGCACGTCACGATCAACTACATTATGCTCGCCCCAGTAGACGTCACAAATAGTTTTCATCACAAGGTTACACACAAGGAATAATCAACCTTGTTTATTTAGAGCCAATACCATTGCACTCCCTCGTCCAAAGTAATCCTGGATAGAATTTGAAAAGATCAGTATGCTTCTTTGGAGAAATAAATCCCATCTCCATATCATGCAAATTGGGATCAACTTTGCAAATATTTTGTTCCTTAGAATATAGCTCTTCATATGAAGTTTACGTACTTATTGGAACTCCTGATGCATGCATTCCATCATCACTAAATACCCATTGCCATTTTTCATTGTTATTAACAAAATGTCCAAAATAATACACGGTAATCAAAACGGAAACGGGTTGTCCGCAATTAAATTGAAGATAAAAATGTCAAGTAATAGACTATAGTGCGATTCATTTAATCTTTGGTCGATTAATCGAATGTTGCGTATTTGCGAGAATCGGGTCGATTAATCGACTTCATCTACTCGAAAAATGAATGAAATGACAGATAAATTGAATAAAACAATGCCATAAGGTCGGAGGAACTAAATTCAAACCTCGAATGTTGATTTCGCTTTAATGTCGAAGATTGGAAAGGAGGAGATGTACGGATTTTCGGTTCGTTGAACTACAAACCCCAAAAATTCGGTTGATATACACAAATTTGTGGAAGAAATAAAAATGGGTATTTTAGACTTTTCGCAATTGGAGGGTTGTTGGTATATTAAAGTCTTTGAAAGGGTAATTTGGACATTTAACATGTAAGAAGCGCCATTATTGAACTTTTGGAATAAGTAAGGCCATTTTTGAACATCTTCTATTTGACCAGCCAAATCTTCAGACAAACCCCATTTTTTTCCGACAAAAATTATTTTGGTATTTTACAAAATAACGATTTTCATTTCGAAGGCGTTTATAAATTATAAGCTCCAATCTCAATGGTACATCGCGATAGTTTTATCCTGTCCAATTTTCTCCAATTTCAACTGAAAGTGGTCGCACAAAAGTTAATCTTTTTGCATTTATCATAAACCATCACGCTGGATGCGGTTACAATTAAAAGCCACGCAGAGGTTGCACCGGCCGCCGATCGATCGCACCACCATTCGAATGGCTCTATCCGTTCCGTTTAAACGGCGGTTCACCGTGTTTGGATTGCCATCTCAATTTTCTATGCTTGTCCATCAATTCCGATCAGACGCCTCTTTGGAAGCAATACGCAAGGCGTCGGAAAACAAAACCCCGAACTTGGTCTTATACAATTATCCCTCATTCTCCGGAGCTTATGGAGCATTGTTCGCGCACCTTTACCACTCTCGACTAAACCTCCCTTGCCTCATTTTACCTTTCTCTGCCGTCGCACCCTTCAGGTGTTTGTGCGTTTTTTTCACTTCATTATTATAATGTGGTTATGCACACTCGACTCGACTGGTGATTTAATTTGAAAGCTGAAGTGAAAACAGTATGTCCGTAACTCTATAGTAATTAGTAGTGAAGTAAAATAATACATTGAACGCGTGCTTTCTCTCTTGTTATACTTCAAATATTTTGATTTCAGTGAGATGTGCCGACCATGAACAGGAAGATTTTTTTGAATTAAGTAGGAGTTTTGGGCATTTTCTGTTAATGGGTCTTGTAACTTTGTCATCTCCTTTGCAACTTCGTGACTTGTTGCTCACTGCAAGTAGTTATCTCCTGTTTTTGAAATGGTTAGAACTATTGAGTTACTACATTCTCTTTTGCATTTTCTGTACTTGGACTTCAATCCGTTCGGAGAATAAATGGCTATGTTCGCGCCATGGAAATAGCTTCTTCTTAAGGGCAAGCACCTATAGAAAATAGATATGCACAGTTTCCATGGCGTGCACAGACACTGCACTCAAACTCATGTATCTTGAATCACGAAGTCTGGGTAGATTTTTGGAGTGATGTTTCAATGGGACATTGAGCGTGAGATGCATTGTGGGTGTGCTAAGTAATATATCCATTTATTTGCGAAGACACTCAAACCATATTAATGTTAAACAACCTTAGTATCTATTTACCTTTGAACTGCTAATAATTTGTAAGATTTGAAAATAATTATATTTCTTCTTTTCTTTCGTCCTAATTGACAACGTACACGTTTCTTCTTCTTCTTCTTCTTCATTTTTTTCCTTCTCAGTTTCTGCCCTGTCATTTTGGTTATGACCTTCTTTTTCCTTAGGGTTGACGACTTATGCATCGAAGGAATGAAGACATGCTACTTTCTAGATTTTTTAGGTCCAAAAGGTTTTGCGTTGGAGCTTTCCAGGAAAACGTCATCCAAGTAACTGCATTTTGGACATCTTATTCAACAACTTTTAACCTCTTTATACTATGTATTTTTTAGTTGCTAAGTCAGCAATTATTGCATTCAGGGTTATTGGATTTGATCACCGAAAATCAGCACTTTCCCAAATTTCTTCGCGGGAAGATTCCGAAAGGAACCCTACATTTTATGTGAATGTTGAGAAGAGTAGCTCCACTTCTGCATATGAATATTTCTCTGCTAAACTTTCAGAGACAAAATTTAATAATGTAAGTGAGAGTGATGAACCAGATATATCTGTTTTTTTCTGTTTTGTTGGCTGCAATTGTGCTACCTTTTCCACACAACATTCAAGTAACTTTGCTCCTATGAGCTATGACTAATGTTTTGAGTCTGAGGTGTCACTGCATAAATTAGTAATGAAGCTTTGTCTACATTGATGTATAATAGGATGATAGAATGAGACTGCTAAACTGTGAAGACAGTGAGCGGGTTGAGATAATTCTCAAATACATTGAAGATGGGGATCTTCGCCATTGGAGTTTACCTGATTTTAAAGCATTTAATATTGGACTAAGAGAATGGCGCTCGAAGTTGAACTGCATCACCAATTCACGCATGTATCAACAGGTTCAAGTTGAATTTTATTTATATCACATACTTATCCATATATTTTCTTCATTGCTAATCATTCATAAGAGGTCATTTTTGGAAAAAATGTTAGCAGGAAAAACAATTGCCAGTAGCTAATGAGCATATTACTCAGGTGATAAATATATGATAATAGGAGTTTTGATGGAAAATTTAATTCTACATCCATTGAAGGAAAAAGGGTTCTACCTATACCTGTGTTTTTCTGTAGTTGAGAGTTGAGACTGTCTGAATCTAATTTTGTTCACTTGTCTGTATCAACAGTTAATGGAGATCTGCTCTGTAGACTTGATCACAAAGGGAAACACCTATCTTTCTCGTCGACTCACTGATGCAAATAAATTGCTGCACAAGGTTTTTAGAGTCCAGTTGGGCCGAGGATTTTATGGAGAGTGTCTGGTAAAGGCATTTTGCTCAATAACACACATTTCAGGAGCTTTAGTTAGTTTGTTAATCCATGGTTCAAACTAGAGACTTTCATTCTTAAGTTAATGTTAAACTAGTGATTTGGTCACATTGCTCAACATTCATTCTGGCCGCATATGGGGGGCTGGATACAGTTGCAGAATATAATTACCTTTTAATTGTCTGACATCTATCTTGGTTGTTGTTAAGGGGGTTAGAGCTGATGGGAACTCAGATCTCAGTGATGAAATCGGCAAGGAGCTCAGCCGAATGAGTGCAGAAGCTGGGCTAACGTGATTTACTTTCATTGCTCTCTTTTTATCTAATTTCTTTTCAAGGTCAATTTATGCCTTATGTGCGTGTGTGCATTTAGTGTTTGTCAGCTGGTCCCTGAACTGCTTTGTGTGTGTGTGTGTGTTTGGAGTACTAAGTAACAATTTACCTGGAAAGCCTTCTCTGATAATGATATTGCAAACATTATGTATTGTATTAACAGTTAGCCTTACAAATGGACAGCTCACGCATGCTAGAATACTTTGCTCAGACGAGAGTTTCTGTTGGCAAACATACATTAACATATTTACTTAGGGATTTGCTCCCAGAGAGTCTTTCATGTTGTGGATTAACAATAGATAGATGAGATCGTGATGGATTTTCACAATGAAATAGACATTCTCTTCCAATGTCCTTTGGTTTCCATATTTCTCAGTTGAAGTAGGATGCATGAACTTAAGGCATTATTCTGCATCTGGTGCAACTAATATATGAACTTTATGTTATTTTACTCTCCTTTTTTAGGCATAGCAATTTTTAAGATCACTCCTGTTTCCAGGTAATTTATATGGTCTGTGCAAGCCTGGAAAAGATTTGACATGGGTTTTTAATGTTGTTTGACGATTTAGTCTATTGATTTTGTATTCCGTTGGTACCACAGTTATATCCTCTCTTAGAGTTATGATGCTTAGCTCAAGTTGTTTTATTACATAACTTTGTATAATTGAGTGGCATCTCTGCAATAGTATGCTAGGCTCTTTTCAGTAAGAGCACTGGCCTTTCCCTGACTCCCTTAAATAGTAAAGGGCCCAAGATGATTGAGTGTTTCCGTGTCTCGATATAATTAAATTGAGGCTATTGCTAGGTAGTAGTTCGCTGTCATTCTGAATTTGCCTACTGATGAAACAGGCCTATTGGAGCTGTTATTTACATGCAGCGAAATAATCTAAAAATGTGCCTGAGGACTATAGACAGCAGTATTGATACTTCTGAAATTGCAAAGGTATGCAGCATGGTGAACAAATCAGCTTGTTGATCCTTCTTGCCCAATAATTTAGAAATGGTCCCAGAAGAATGATTTCAGAAAGAGCTTCACGACTTTTTTTTGTATATCTGAACCTTGCAGGCATATGGTGGTGGGGGTTCCGCAAGTTCTAGCTCCTTCATCATTCGTATGGATGAGTATAACCAGTGGCTTTCAATGCAGTCGTCACCAACACGGTAAGACCTTAAGCATTATTTCACCATAAGGAAAATAGTTGACACTTTGTTGTCCATATCATAGTAATCCATCTATTAAATGACTCACATGATTTCATTGGTTCGCATCAATGTAATTGGAGGAAACCTTAGGAATCTGATGCAAGCACTTTTAGAAACTAAAACTTTCGAATACATAACGGCTGCATTTTATGGTGATTGACTTGCACATCTGTTGAAATATTATGGTTTTATTCTAATTGTGACACATTTTAGGTTGGCACTCTTTATATGTTTTTAAGAAGTCAAGTGGTATAGATTATCTTCTGAACATCAAGAATACTGTCACCTTGCTGATCTTAGCATATTAATATATTGCTCAATATAATATTTTGTTCTATTCCACTTGACCCACAACAACCTGATATAAGTTCTGACTGGTTAGACTTGACTCTTGAGATTAGTGAGCAGTTGACTGAGAAGTTGCAGATTTTATTAATCTCAGCTGCGTAATAGAGGGTGGGGGGATATATTGTGCGATTTGGAGTGCATCTTATGATTGCCGACTTCATATATGTGGGAGATTACAGTTGGAGATTTGGAGCGGGGTTCTTTTCAACACTTCACTTCACTTTTGTGTCTCTGATTTTATTTCTTCAAGTGCGGCGATCTCTACGATTGTTAGATTTTATCAATGTTGTGTGTGACTTTTTAAGATGGTTGTTAGATGTCAGTACTGAATTAGTTAGTATGCTAACATATGAAATTTAGGGTTAATTTTGTGTTGAAAGTCATTATTTGCAGATGAGATGCAACTAAGTTGTGGAAAATGACAACAGCGAATGAGGATTGGTAGCAGATTTGAATGGTTCACTCGAATCGTGTCTGGCACTTTCGGTCACTCCATACTCTCTTTCTCTTGGTTTCATGTTTTCCAGTTGACAAAGGCACTGTGTGATAAATGAGATAAGCACATACTAATGAGAGGCCTAGAAGATTTATGATTGAAATTGAATTCACACCTTGTAAAAAAGGACATGAAAATGATGCAACATGCAAGTGGTAGGCCCCTTTCATACAAGATAAGCATCAAGCTTTTGGATCTGGTGTCAAGATCTGGTACCAGGACCAGGCTTGTTACCAAGCAAATGAGATTTATAATCGGCATCAATATTTTCAAAATATTATATACCAGAAAAAGATTACCACCCCAAGGATGATGGAACTTTTTATCAAAGTCTTCTTTAGACTGATGAGTTCCAGTAGTTGATTCTTGTTGGGTAATTCTTGAGATCACTTACAGAAAACAGGGGAGACTTATAGCAAATAGTGGAAAATGCTAAGTACAATTATATTAGTATACTGGACAGCCGTCAACTTGTATGCCTTTAGCAGTTGGACAAGTTGCCAACTTGCAGTGTTCGCGCTCGTACCCCACCAATCTATTCCTTTGCCCTCCATGCTCAATGAGAAATAGAGCACCACTGCCATGAAAGCTACTCCGGCATCTAGAGCTGCTGAAAGAATGTAGTTGTATCTTTGCCACCAGTTTTTTCGATAACGGAAAACAAAGAAATTGAAAATTGTTCCAATGATGATCCAGGCATTGTAATTTAATGGTGTTGCTGGCGGCATAGCACCTGTTGCCCCTAGAAGGACAGGCAGGTTAATTAGTGGAATCCAAGATTGTTTTGGAAATGCCTTGTGGAGGACCCAAACCAGGACGGGCCCTAATGCACCTCCAAGAAAGAACCAATTCATTGAACTATAATTTCCAAGACTTCCAAAAATTCTTTTCGGTCCCACTAAACCCCATATGACTGATGCATCAAAGAAAACTCTATCTCCTGGGCATGTCCATGGACTGTCTGGTGGAAGGAGGTCATCTTGGCATATGTTGGTAATAGATGTAAGCAGCCACCAAGCGACAGCAATGTTGACTGTTCCAGCTATAATTGTTCCTAAGAACTACAAAGCAGTTCGAAACATAATGTAAGAGTAGTGCACAAGGGCGTATGCTTTCAATTACTGTTTAAACAATTATGACCAGAATGTCATTCTAGGTATGAATACAGTACTGCATATGCTCCAAACATCAACAGTGGAAGAATTGCACTAAGTATTAGAAGACTCAGTGTCAGTCAAGTTTCTCTCTACTTGTATGCTCGACCTATTTTGACATTTAATCCATGTTTATTTGGAATGAAAAGTGTGAAGAAAGTAGGAAAGGAAATGTAGTGTGTTCATCTTCTCTGTAGGTTGGGAACTTAGTAGGTAGTAGGCATACTATCCCCTTCGAGACCCATATTATCTTGCCTTCGTAAGTTGAGGTTAAAAGAGGTAAGGTACTGACAGATTAGAATAACCTCGGTGAAAATAAGTTGACTGGAAAAGGAAATCTTTAATTGTAGAATTGATATTCTCTCTTTAATCTTCCTCTCCACCTTGTCATTTTCTTTTAGAGAAAAACTGTATCTGTCAGGAATAATCTCCCCCCTCCTCCCCATCTTTCCTTCCTATTTATAAACCAAATAGAGAACTAATGTTGCTTGTTGCCAATTACTCTCCAAGAAAACATTATTTTCTTTGTATCAAGTATCAAGATGGATCATCATCTCTTCATTTAACTAGTGGCATTTCTCTGTGTTAAAGCTCGTCCTGAATTTTTGTAGTTTGTTGGCAATGTCTCAAAGCTTCAATGGGAAAGCATAATGATGGAAAATGTTAGGCAGTACTCTCTTCAATGGGAAAGCTTCAATGGGAAAGCTTTAATGGGAAAGCTGATATTTTGCATAAGATTACATAAAAAATCTGAGCATATACATGTATGGCAGTACTCTCCAAATGTTGTTACCTGTCTACGATCAATGTATTTAAGTAAAACTGGATGTACCTATGTGTTTGTGTAGAAATATATTCTGGTCAGCTGTTATCAGTGTCAAGAGTTTGTGAAATATTGGTAAACTTAGTCGAGATGCTGTAACAAGTGGCGACTTAATTTGTTATACCAATAAAGACCCATCACATATCTAAATCGAACAAGGAAATCTACCTGAACGATAAACATCGATCTGGGAGGGATCTTCATGTAGTGGCCTAGTTTGAAATCGCTGAGGAAAGAGACAGCCTGGGCCATGCTCATGTAGCCATAGGTTTTGAAGCAGACATTAGCAATTGGCCTTCCTGGGTATATGATACCCATAACATATTCTGTGATTATATTCAAGCCCGGTGTCTGCAAACAAAATATTTTTAGTTTTGCATCAGAGAAGAAATATTATGAAGATGTCAGTGACTTAGGTTAAGAATCTCCTTGGAATGGTGGAAGCATTTGGTATTTACTTCAGTCAGGGATTTTTTCCTTGTGGTATCTATGCTTGTAGATAGAGTACATTTTATGAGTCTGCATTTATATGTTAGCTGCTGATCAGTTCTTAATTTTCTTCTCCGAACCTCTCTCTCTACTGTATGTATCACTTTGTGCGTGTGCAAGTGTGTGCATTATATGGGTTTGGGGCTGATGACGCAACTGTTTTTGTTGTCCAGTCACTCAGGCGATCGTCATTGATACTGGCAATTTTGAGTCTACAAATTAAAAGAGGAAAGTGTTGAATGTGGTCTCTCAATCACCTGGTTTGTTGTGGCTGTAATGATGCTGATTGGAAGTGTGAACATAAAGGCAATGACACTAGCAAATACAAGTCCCCACCATGGCATCTGAACTTGGTCATTCAAGAAGATGCAGAGTATTAGAGAAGCTGCAAGTGTCACTCCTAGTAATATATAAAACCACCAGGAAGGTATGTCCTTGTATCTGCGCATAAGTCTTGTATGAATGTCCTCCTTTTCCTTGTATGAAGCACGGAATCTTGCATAGATTTCTCTGTGGTTAACAAATTTACAACTTTATTAGTAACATATTACTCATGTTTGGATGATGAAGAAACCAGATGAAATGTTTCCTGGTTTTTGGGTCTTGCAATTGAGTTTGTCCATATATGAAGTGCCAGTCCATTCTTTGTCCGGACTTAGGGTGTTAATTGGAGTGGAGGGGAAACTTATTGAAGTTGTCCCTCTTTATTTTAGTTTACAAAAATGCAAAATGATGATTTTTGACACTGACTTCATAGAATATGCAAAATAAATTTGGCAGAAGACCGAATGTCACCATTGTCCATTTTCCTTACTTCTTTTTGACAAGTAACAAACGGTTCACTAATTTTGTAATCGAAAACCCTGCTTAATTGAAATGGTTTACAGGTTCTGTTCAGAAGATTAAAATTTTAAATTATTCTGAAGTTTTCAATCCATGACTATTTACAATCCTTTGCTTATTTTGTGTCCATAAATTCTTTAATCAACCAGCAAGTGATCTCATTTTATAATGATTGCCTACATCAGCAGATATGACTTGTGTTTGTGAACAGTTTGACCCCTTCTATTTGTAACCAAATGCAATTTACCTTAAAAAGGATATTGTAAAGTATTTTAAAGTAGTACCTTCCATAGAAGCAGCCCACATGTGTTAGAGTGGCCGCAATAGTTGCAAAACCAAACCCATACGTCAGGGCAAAGAACATGCTGAGATGTATTCGGCCTTGCTCTTCGTAGTGTTGCAGATCCAACTCGAACTCGTCATTTACAATTGCAGATATATTATACTTCTGACCTTGAGCCGTAAACAAGTGTGAGGAGAAAATAGGAAATTTGCTTGCACCATATAAGTCGAATCCCCAGTAGGCTATAGGAAGTACTAAGTAGATTATTAGCACATAACCCGCAAAGACATTCATTATGGCAAAAAAGGGACATATGAGTGGGCTGAACAAGAACGATGCTACAGCCGTCCAATCTAATGTTAAGGCTCCAAGGCCAAGGCCTCTCAGGCCTGATCCAATCTGGTGTGCAGTGACTGACTTGGAGAATGTCCAACAGACCCATGAGATGCTAGTAAGAGTTGGGAAGAGGTAACCTGGTACTAGGTACCAAGAAAAGCTGCAAATTAGTGCAATCAGGAAAAACTTAGCCCTTGACATGCGTTGCTCATCTTTTTCGTGCAAGGCCCTGCAAAGTTGAGAGAAAATATTAGTAAAGATTTCTTAAACTTAGGTCGGTGAACAAAATTTCTGTCAATTTGGAACAAAGTCGGTGAAATGTAATTCATCTTAAGGCAAAGCCTTACATTTGAAATTTTCACATTAACATGCAGCTGAAATGGATACATTTGTATTTCAGCTGGAAAAATAATTTAGGCTTCGGACAATCAGACCAGTTAGTCTATCCAAAAGACAGAATGGCCATTAGACATTGTGAGTTTTGCTTGCTTTCCCTCTCATTTTTCCTCTTTTTTACTTTTGAAGTTCCATATAAACTTGATCTTTAAAGTCTACAGTGCCTTGGGGTGGCGTCTTTTTCATGAGGTTTTCCAGTAAAGAGCATATAAATATTGATTTAGCATGCATTTTAAAACACTTCTCATACTATATGTTTTTAATGCAAAAAAAT
Organism: Rehmannia glutinosa; assembly: GCA_016081115.2. Taxonomy (NCBI): domain Eukaryota; kingdom Viridiplantae; phylum Streptophyta; class Magnoliopsida; order Lamiales; family Orobanchaceae; genus Rehmannia; species Rehmannia glutinosa. Next base: position 43,069,130 of record CM071929.1, on the reverse strand, counting down.
TATATAGAATTATTGGGAAAGTGTCGTCATGTCAAATACTGAACTAAAAAGAAACCAATGTGTGTGTCATAGTTGCAGAAAGAATTAAAGAAGAATTGCTTATATCATGCCTGTGCAGTGAGTGTGAAACTACTAAGCGCATGAGATGCAGTGATGTTTATAATTTCAAATATTTGATGACTTGAGAAGAGAAAAAAAGACCATGTAAAATTTGTCATATAATCCTCATTTAGTTTCAAAATGTTTGTCCTCGTGATTTCACATTGTTCTGACTATCTTTCTTATTTCAGGATAGATTTAGTTGTTGCAGCTACGCTACCAGAAATCGTCCAGGTTATTCTATCAAGAGCTCTTATTCCATGGCCAATTCTTTCCACCTATTCATTCCGGTCAGATAATCTGATGTTCAGCTAAATATTATGCTTGCAAATCATCCCGAAGCAATGATAAACACCTCAAAATTTGGGATTTCCTCGTGGAAATTAGATGGGGGCATGACAGAAATGTCGATTTTCCTTGATCCATACACCGTAAGTGGAAATACATCGAAGAGAGAGATTCTTTTCTAGTTTTTATTCGATACAGGGGAATTTTCAAAGCTTGAACTTGAGATTGATTAACTTTGAAGGGATAATTACAAAAACTACCCTTTAGGTTTAGCTTAATTACAAAAAACTCCAATTATCTTTTAACATTACAATACCCATTGAAGGTGACACCTTCAAGCTTTGTCTTGATGTTTGTATATACCTAACAAATACTTTCCCTCCTGGGGTTGCCACAAATGTAATGGGGGTATTTGTAATTTTGGAAGACAACTGGAATGTTTTGTATTTAGGCAAAACGTTAGGGGTAGTATTTGAAATTATCCACAACTTTTAATAAGAAAGTCAAGTCACTGTCATTTAAAAACCTTATGAATTAGGTCAATGATTTAATGACTGTTGGGTACGCAATCAGTCCATGAATCTAGCCGGAATCTAAGGTTTGTTATGAACAGAGGAATCTTGCTGAGTACATTAATTAGTTATGCATGACATGAAAGTTGAAAGTGTAGTTGAAGTTGATGAAACTAGTAACTAGTTGCAAGTTGTTTCTGAGCTGTATTAGAAGAGCAAAGACTTTGCACGTGAAGCTGATGAAAAATAGGCATCTCCAGGCTGTACAATGTGAATGCAAATTGTTGTTTGGACTTATTGTTTCCTAAAGGCATGGCAAACATATTATGACATTCTATTTAGGTTTGAGGAGATTCATAGAGAAATAGATAAGAATGATTGAGACATCAAATGATTCTAGGTAAAATCTCATGTAACTTTTTTGTATACAATTATGTTAAGAGATATGGGAAAGAAATACTATTATTTTTTCAAATGTGAATAGAGATATTATTATTGCTTGTGTTGTTGTACAGAACTTTGTAAGTTGGAATTAATGCAGAATTCCCATTGTCAAATAAAGAAAGATATAAAAAAAAAAAAAAAACCTTCTCAAGATATATTGGTTAAAAATATTCCCGATATGCAAAATCAGATATAATCAAAATAGAAAATAAATATAGTATTATTATTTAATTTCGGGGAATGGCATATAAAATCGGAGATGAGCCACTAGAATAATAAAATAAGTTTGGGCAAGCACGAAGCTTTTCTGACCTGAAGAGGGAAACCTGGACCAGGGTGCCGGGCCACCACATGTGGGCCGGCTCGATTACGTACTTCCTCAAAAGCCCAGCCCAACCGTATCCCAATACCTGCAAATTGTTCGTATAAGACAAAATTTACTACCAATATTGTAATTATTATATATTATATTTACTATAAATGTTCAAACAAAATATCCACAAATCGAAAAGCGATTTATCTAAAAGGAAGAAAAGACAGTAACTTGAAAGAGACAAATTCAATTATTTAGTAAGGTTTTGCTTCTTTTTCTTCAATTATTACTCCACGACTCAGGCGAGATACAAAACCATTGGAAAATGTATATATGCGCACCTTCTCAGTCATCGGTTTAAATCCCTTTTTCTTTTTTTTTTTCTTTTATATATATATATATATTAATAATATCATATAATATTAAAGCCATGTACGGACTTTGAGATTTCTTAATATTCTTTAACTACTACATACATTTTCTTTTAAGTTTTACCTAATTCAAGAAAATATAAACCGAGTCAAGGAAGTCAACAAGACTCAGAGGTGTAGAACTCAACACACTATTGACTATACTACAACATGCATTAGAAATTATTAAAAGGACCTTTCAAAAAAAAAGTTATTAAATGGGACGCCAGTTAAACTTGTCTTATATTATTTATTTTGTATTCCACTTCAGAAATAATTGTTTATTGTATATGATTCAACTGAAATATATATATATATATATATATAGTTTTAAGAAATATTTTATTAGAAATACCAAATTAAAATAAATAATCCAAAAGAAGATGCTTCAATAGGAGTGTTTGCAATCACTAGAAAAAAGTACTTCTTAATTTTTGATTGGAAAAAAAATAATCAAACTTTCTTCTGCTTCTGATTCTGTTTTATTTAATCAGAATCTAAAAGTATGGAGAGAGTTTTACTTCTGGTTTGATTTTTATAGTACAAATAAGCATTTTTCCAACTTTTTTCACAAAACACTCTCAACTTTTGATTCTCAAGATTCTATTTTCAAACACTACCAACTCCTGATTTTCAATTAATTTTACTTTTGCTATAATAAATCAGTTCATCTAAAAGCAGAAGTTCTACAAAACACTCCCAATGTTAGAGAGAGAGATACAATTACCTGAGTGGTAATAATAAGCAGCCAACCAGCCAAGAAAGATATCTTCCTCCCATAAAATGCTTTCACAATTGTAACAATGCCAACTGCATAAGCTGACCCATTCCCAAAAGCACTTCCCGCATTCGCAAATATAGAAATCAGCACATGCTCCTTCATGTTAAACGGGCCCGGGTTCAGCGAAAACAGCCTCGACCCGAACCCGGGCACCCGGAACTTGCCCGCCGGCAAAACCGCCGCCAGAAAATGGCCCACGGGTAGGGTGGCCACTTGGACCGTAATCTGGGTTATGACAAGGGGCTCGGTCCGGTAAGAGAAGAATTGGTTGAGAAAAGAGAGAAGCCCACATGAGAGTAGGCCCAAGAACCACATCCTGAATGTCCATACGGGTAGGGTCGGGTCGTCGGTGTTGGTCACGGTTAGGCGGACTTCTTCGATGGGGGATTCATCATCATAGTCTTGATCTTCTCCATCGATGATGAGATTTTGTTGCTTTGAGGTATGGTTATAATTGGGATATGGAGTAGTATCCAATTCTAAAGTTCCCATGAGGAGGAGGGAAACTATAGAGAAGAAATTTAGTGTCTTTTTGGCCAAACTTTAGGTGTATAGTTTAATTTAATGAGGTGAGGGCTAAGAATAATATAGAGGGTGGGGTGCGGTGGGGTGGGGTGGGGGTTGGGTAAGTGAGAAGTATGGGATATGGGATGTGTATAATCAAATAATCATGTATAGGGGTGGGGTGGGGTGGGGTGGGGTATAGGATATGGGGTGGGATGGGAATATGGGATGATTGTGACATAAGTTAAGGAAGTTCTATTCTTTTAATGTTTTTATTTTGCCATTTTAATTTAATAAGGTGAGGGAAAATATAATATATGGGATGATTGTGACATAAGTTAATTAAGTTCTATTTCTAATGATTTTCTTTTGTCATTTTAATCGTCGTGCAAGGCGGATCTTTTATTTAGTGTTTTAATTAATTTGAAGAATGTGACGTGTATAAGATAACGCCATTATTATGTATGTTACGACATTCGTGTAATCTATTGAAACAATATATAAAATTATAGATGAGGCTATAGATGTTCTTACGGGCATGTACCCTTCATAATTTTTTTCTATTATTATTATTATTATTGTTCTTGAAAATCTATATATTAATAAGGTTGAAAAATTAAATTGTCCCCATAGTGATTTTTATATAGTTTATACTTGTATTTATTTTATGAACCTATTATAACAAAAAAAAAAAAAAAAAATCTGGATCCAACTCTGAATAAAATATTATATAAAATACAAGATTGGGACTATGTTTCAGCTTATATAGGATAACCAATGGACGAAGAATGTTGAATTTAGTGAGCATTCTCAAGTGGGAATAGAGTAGTTGCTACTTGCATGCTAGTAGATTTTTTTACCTTATGCTACTTAACTGTATATTGTTTGATTGGAAAAAGTCCATGTTCGTCTTATTTTTAAGCTTCACCGCAAGTGTACGGTGTAGTTTATAGAATAGAGTTAAAGCCGCCAGATCGTATCGGAGACTAATAAATTAGTGCGCTAAGTATTGAACTAAGATAGCCTTATTTTTATTTAGACGATCGAATGGATAATTGTTGTGGAAGTAAAGACAAGAATAACTACAAAAACACAAGATGAAAATAATAATGGAATTATCAAGGAATGAAATGGATTCCCTGGGTTATGGTTTCAATTAATATTCCTCTTGTTTTTACGATTTAATGAAAACCAAAGTTATTATCAATACACCTATAAGACGATCACAACGGTATTTTATCCTCCCTCTCGAGATGTATATAAAGCGTAGATTGAAATATCTATACTAAGATCTCTACTCAACATAAGATACACAACTCCCAAAAGACAAAAGATCATAAATCCTCACAAATATCACAAACCTCACGATTATGCAAATATTCATGTCAAGTACTTCAAGATCTAATATTGAAACTCATCTCTCGAATTATGAATCAATATATCAAACATGCTAAATCATTGGCCAAATGATAAAACAAGGATAAGCATAAAGTACTCAAATAGCCAAGACAATAACTTCAACTACGACTAAAATATTCAACAAGAGTTCAATTAATCTACTTCCAAAACCCGAAATCTCAAGAATTTTAGCTACTCATTACAAATAAACAACCCATAGACAAATTGTGCATATTCATGACAAGCTAAAATGAAAGATTAAAGCACAAAAATGAGAAAACTTAGGGAAATGGATAATCTCTCGACAATCTTCAATCCTCAAGCTCCGATTCGACCCGATTCATCCCTTGATTCTTCCTTGATGAAATTGATGTGTTTCTTGTGTTCTTGGGTGTATTCCCAGCCTTTCCTTCCTTGGTGTACGCCCAAAAAGTGGTATTTATACCCTTTTAGAAGCTGGAGTCAATTTCTTTGTCATTTTTGGAGTTTTCAAGAACGCACGGGTCGTGCACCCATGCACGGGCTACCCGTGCTCAAAGCCGTAGGAAAATAAATTTTCAGCGATCCACGCACGGGTTACCCGTGCTCGGCCGTAGGCATGCTCAAAAGCTTCGTGTGCCTTCAGTGCGCCAAAGTCTTATGCACGTCGTCGCGTCCACGCACGGGTTGCCCGTGCCCATCCAAACGTCCAAATTTGCTTGCGGGGTCTTCATACGAGTTGTAGCCCTCTCTTTAGCTTTCCATAGCCACTTGAATCAGCTCAATATCAAATTTGTGGAGAGAGTTATGGCCAAAATACTAAACCCTCGCCAAAGTCTTTGGAAATTCCATACGCGTTTGGATGTTCCTCGAGATAAATCTCCTTGTTGTTTGATAATCCATGCTTCTTTTGCCACACGACTCATCACTATGACTCTGACTACATATAGTTGGCTTTCAATTGGGTGTAATCGCCGATTCTTGATTATTTTAGGTAGCAATGCTCGTATTTGTCACAAAATCACTCCAAATATCGTTAAATTCCTACAAAACAAGCAAACGTAATATCTTTTCCACAAAGAGCGAATATATACCATTTCATACGCGTTCTTGCATGTTTATAAACAATTATAGCCATAAATATGCCCTAAAATACATGCAAAACTCACACTCAACAAACCCCAAACTTAAATCATGTTGGCCGTCCCAAAAACGCTTAAAACTGGACAAAACATGATTGGGAGTAATGAAAAGTAGAACGTACAATAACTCCATAAAATTCGCATTGTTTATCGTAGGTCTCAAGCAACGAATCAACCAAGCCTCAAACATCTAACATAGAGCACACATCAAAAACCATGGTAAATGTTAAAAATTACGCCTCACAAAGATCAAGTGTATACTCATCTCAAATGAATATAGGATGTGTTTACGCTCAATTCAATTCAATGTTGAAGAATTACCATAGGCTTGCAAATCGTCTCATATCTCCGCCACTAGAATGTATGCAATTTGTGAATCAAAAAGGACTTCTCTTTTTGGTTGTAATGAAGGCTCTTTTCGTTAGGGTAGGAAAATATAGATAGAGTGACTCAAACTCGATCAGATAGACCGGTGAGCATATAAATCATCTACGTTAAAGCTTAATATGCTACCCAAACCATCTCTCATTTTCACCAATTCTTCTTATCTCCATCCCCTTTCTTTTGTAAACATTATCACCTCACATACAATTCCTAGCCTCCAAGTTCATTCAATGAAAACTCACATCATAAAGTCAATTTTTTTCTAACTCTTTTATGAATTTTCAACCTTTCTTTTCTCCTCCTTTTCTTTTTTTTTTTTTTTGTTCCCATCAACCAATTTTGCACAATTATCCAACTTTTCAATTCCAACCCATTCAACCTCATTCAATCCTCTACTCAATGCTATACGCTCAAGTGTGGGTAACAAATATATCAAGTTAAGGCTTGAATTGTTGGCTATCAAGAAATTAGACAATAGGCTCAAGTTGGCTAACTAGGATTTCAATATCATCTTAGGTAAGCAAAAGGCTTGAAGGGCTAACAAAAATGGTCTTTGATCATTTTCACACCGCATACAACATGTGACCTTGACGAGATACCGGAGCAAGTTCTAGAATTCTAACAATATGAATGATACACTCAAATCAATCAACAAGATCGCATATGATGAAAGCAAGAAAGGCTCAAAAGCTCACAGCTTGCAAATACGTAATTCAAGTATCAAACCATGTTCTCAATATCCACATGCTCAATATCATCTATTCATGGTTCAATCAACTCATGCTCAACACCCAATCCAAACAATACAAAATTTTCAAAATCAAGCACAAGTTACAATCAAGAGATCAACTCACTCCCTACAATCTATGAAAGCAATAAACGTGTTTCTAATGCAAATGCAACCTAAAATGCTCTACATGCAACTATATGAAAACACACAAAATTAATGCAATTTTTGTTATCCACACATTTCAAATCAAAATAACTATTTCTCCCCAAACTTAAATGAAATTATATCACACGTAAGAGAAGATAGAATTTTAATATAAAATCATGTGGATTTACCGATTCATTGTGCGGGTGGTGGTGGATAATGGCCCTCCTTGCATCTCCTCCTATCGCTAGGACTTTTTCTTTCAACCTTCACTTCAAGTTTTGTACCTTAATATTATCTCACCCTGACGGACGCATGTCGTGCGCTTTGCGCACGGGAGTCGCCCGTCTTGTCCTCGGCCACATTATTCCTCCCTCCAGGCATGCACGGGCGTGCAGAATTTAGCGCAGACGGTCACCCGTGCGTGATGCCGCATAAAAACACTCAAGTTTTTTTTTAAAAAAGAAACAAACAAAAACAAAAATCACACCACAAACCGTCACGCTTCCCAACAAGCGCTATATTTAACGCCTTTAGCTTGACGCCTATTAATTTCGATTCGTACCACCTTTGAATGCGATATTAGCCGCTTTGGATCGTGGTCAAGAACTCGTTTTTCCATTGTTTGCATCTAGTAATGCATAATTGGGATTTCCAAGCAAGTATTGGAGTCCTGATGTTGGAACACTTTGATTTGAATTATGCTCATGTTGTCCGTGCGCATACGCATAAATCCAGGCTTGTCTCATTTTGGAACAACTTTCTTATGATATCTCGCACGAATCGCTCATTTGTACACGCATGAGTTGTGTGTTCCTTGTCCTGTTTTTGTTCCTTTTCGCACCACACACTATTTGACCATACATAGACACACAACTGCAATGCGTGGTTCCTCAACTTTCTTGCTCTTCCAGATCTTCGACTCCTCAGATTCTGCCATTCCTTAGATGAATGGCACTATATTGTTCCTTTGAGTTGACTTCGGTGGTGCTTTCGAAAAATGGCTCTTTTGTTGTTGTTCACCAATAATCGTAGCTAATAGCCCACTTGAGTCTCAAGATTTTTTATCGAATCGCCATTTGTGTCAATTGCAACTCCATCATGTCCATCCTAGCCTCTTGTGCATCGAATCGGTTCCTTGTCTCACTTATAAATGAAGTCGTTTGATTCATGAATGAAATGAGGGCGTCTTTCCAAAGATGGCTTATTTGCTTCATCGCGAGTAAAGCGGTCCTCGACTCGCCTCCCGAACAAACTTGTTTGAATCCTTAACGAGGTGAGGGCTACTTCTAAAGATGGTTTTGCCTCCGCATTTGTAAACCCATTCATTACATTGAGCTTGATAGTGGTTGAATCACATTCTCCATGCTAGCATATGGAAAATCTTCGTAATTCCCAACTGCAGTAATAACACATAGGAGTAGGATTATTCCAATAATCGTAAGAATTCCAGCTTATTGAAATAATTGACTTTTGACTTCATCCATTCGAGCGGGTGCACCTATACCAATTCAAAGAAACAAATGAAAACATTGTAGAAGTAGAATTTACAAAAGAAAAATGAAATAAAATAATAAAGAAAATATCTAAATTAAAAATAATTCTATCTATCGCAATATTAGCACCAAAAATTGTATTAGTCCCAGCAACGGCGTCAAAAACTTGTTCGCCTTATTTTTAGCTTCACCGCAAATTACGGTGTAGTTTATAGAATAGGGTAGGAAGCAAGGTCGTATCCACGAGACTAATAAATTAGTGCGCTAAGTATTGAACTAAGAAAGCCTTATTTTTATTTAGACGATCGAAATTGGATAATTGTTGTGGAAGTAAAGAAAAGAATAACCACAAAAACACAAGATGAAAATAATAATGGAATTATCAAGGAATGAAATGGATTCCCGGGTTATGGTTTCAATTAATATTCCTCTTGTTTTACGATTAATGAAACCAAAGTTATTATCAATACACCTATAAGACGATCACAACGGTATTTTATCCTCCCTCTCGAGATGTATATAAAGCGTAGATTGAAATATCTATGCTAGCATCTCTACTCAACATAAGATACACAACTCCCAAAAAGCACAAAAGATCATAAATCCTCACAAATATCACAAACCTCTCGATTATGCAAATATTCATGTCAAGTACTCAAGATCTAATATTGAAACTCATCTCTCGAATTATGAATCAATATATCAAACATGCTAAATCATTGACCAAATGATAAAACAAGAATAAGCATAAAGTACTCAAATAGGCTTTCAAGACAATAACTTCAACTAAACTAAAACATTCAACAAGAGTTCAATTAATCTACTTCCAAAACCCGGAAATCTCAAGAAGTTTAGCTACTCATTACAAATAAACAACCCATAGACAAATTTTCCATATTTGTGACAAGCTAAAATGAAAGATTAAAGCACAAAAATGAGAAAACTTAGGGAAATGGATAATCTCTCGACAATCTTCAATCCTCAAGCTCCGATTCGACCCGATTCATCCCTTGATTCTTCCTTAATGAAATTGATGTGTTTCTTGTGTTCTTGGGTGTATTCCCAGCCTTTCTTTCCTTGGTGTGCGCTCCAAAAAGTGGTATTTATACCCTTTGTAGAAGCTAGTCAATTTGTCATCATTTTTGGAGTTTTCTCGCAAGAACGCACGGTCATGCGCCCATGCACGGGCTACCCGTGCTCAAAGCTATAGGAAAATAAATTTTCAGTGATCCACGCACGGGTCGTGCGTCCACTCACGGGTTACCCGTGCTCGGCCGTAGGCATGCTCAAAAGCTTCAGGTGCGCACGGTCGTGCGTCCACCCACGCACGGTTGCCCGTGCGCTATCCAAACGTCCAAATTTGCTTGCGGGGTCTTCATAAGAGTTGTAGCCCTCTTTTTAGCTTTCCATAGGCACTTGAATCAGCTCAATATCAAATTTATGGAGAGAGTTATGGCCAAAATACTAAACCCCGCCAAAGTCTTTGGAAATTCCATACGCGCGTTTGGATGTTCCTCGAGATAAATCTCCTTGTTGTTTGATAATCCATGCTTCTTTTGCCACACGACTCGTCACTATGACTCTAGACTCCATATAGTTGGCTTCCAATTGGGTGTAATCGCCGATTCTTGATGATTCTAGGTATCAATGCTCGTATTTGTCACAAAATCACTCTAAATATCGTTAAATTCCTACAAAACAAGCAAGTGTAATATCTTTTCCACAAAGAGCGAATATATACCATTTCATACGCGTTATTGCATGTTTATAAACAATTATAGCCATAAATATGCCCTAAAATACATGCAAAACTCACACTCAATACCACATTATAACATTGTGAATGTGTTTTAAGCCTTCTACATAGATTAATAATTGGGAGGTTATTTTACAACAGTTGATGGAAGTCTATTATTGTTTACATATATGTTTCTTGTATATTATACATGTTTCTTTAAGAAGTTTATAAATTTTTTTTTGAAAGATTACTTAAATTAAAAATATATATATATATATATATATATATATATATATATGCTCACATAAAAGTGATATACAAATGTTTTGAAGTAAAAATGTGACTTCTTAATTTATACAAGTTTTTATTAGTAAAATGGAGAGAGTGTTGAATAGGAAAGTTCAGTTTTTTTCAATAGATGAAGTTAATACCAAGTGTGACGAAATATCCCTTTGTCCCTGAATTCAAGCATTAAGCAATCACAAATTTGTTGAAAGTCCACTCAAAATGAGTCTAATATTAAGTTTTCCCAAACACACCCACACATAGTGCTTGAAAAAATCAGTTTTCCACAGGAAAATCTATAGGTAAGATTAAGATAATCGTAAAATATAGGTAAAAATATTATAGTTAATTATTTACCAACAAAATCTAAAATTGTTGTAGTTAATTATTTACCAACAAAATCAAATTATTGGTAAATATATTTATATCAAAATTTAAAATTATTGGTGATTTATTTATTGGTAATTGGTCGGTATAGTTTGAAGAAAAATAATATATTTTTATTCTCAGACGTATTCTGTAGATAATCAGAAAATTTAGTATGACAAAGAAATTATGTCTTAAAACCTGAGTTTTTTGTAGTGCATATATAGAACACTATAGAAACTACCGTTATTATCCATTAGCCGTGTTTACTTTTTTTTTAAGAATAAAAAGGAAAACAAAAAATATAGATGTATATTAATTTAAAATAACATATCGAACATATACCACTAATCATAACGATCCCCACATAAATTAAAAATTGATATATCCAAAGTTTTTGTATTCACCTTATAATTGGATTCTTTTTTTGCTAATTGCGTGTGAATATTCCTCCATTAGTGAATTGATAGGGTTTGGTTAACATATTGTCTTCCAGCCATTATCTGATTACCCCATCACAATTTTATTGACCAAAATGTCAAAACATAGTGGCCAAGGCATACGCAACCAAACTTATTTTCCATTTTTAAATAATGACACCGTGGAATTAAACTATTAACTAATGAAATCAAAATCTTTATATAGACATCTGTTTCCTTATTACTAGTGGTGTAAACGAGTCGAATGAAATTAACATAAGATCGCTTCAAACTTGTTTGAATTTTAATCGTGCTTCAAAAATTATATATGTTTGAGTTTGATTTGATTAGTAATTGAATGGATCTCGAAAGAACTTTAGTCGAGCCAAACATGAATCAGCTCGAGTAGCTTCATATTTTTACACATATTTTTTTACTAATTGAGTTGAGTTTAAGTCGAGCTTTACAACTTATCGAATGGAGAAAATATGTTCAGGCTAGCTTGGTTCGTTGTGTTAGCGAACCGAGCTCAAACAAACTTTTAACGATCAATCTTCAATGAGTATTGAGTAGCTTGCAATGGTTCGTTCCTCAGTCCTACTTATTACTTATAAAAAAAAAATCTACTTCCTTATTTCATATTTTTTTAAATAATTATTAATTACCCACAATTTCCCTTTTTTTTTAATACTGATCGATTGAGGTTCACTGATACGTGGATATTATCTTATAAGCTCGTATATATACGAGTGTTTTCATATGATTATCTATTGTATAGGGTATCTTCTTGATTATTATTTATTTTACTATCTCTCAGAGTTTTATTTTTTTTTTTATATATTTATAATTAGGTCCTATATCTCAAAATAATTTTTTTCCTCAAAAGTATATTTTCATTTATTAAAATAATATTAATTTGCAACGTCACTGTTAAGTTAATTCCAACGATAACTATTAATTGTAGAAATTAAAGATATTCTAAAAAAAATTGTTTCTAATCCTGATGTAATATTGTATGCCCATCAAAAGAAAATGGATATAGGTATCAAATATCACATCGAGCCTCCCACTTCCACTGCAAATTCTAATGCAAGTAGATCTTTTATTTTAAATAATATATTATTGTGTGTTTTTCAATAACTTTTTTTTTTTTTTGAGTAGTGTTTTTCAATAACTTCACTATACATCAATTGTGTCAAATGATACTATTTTGTGTATGTAATGTGTATAAATATTATTAAATAAAATATTAAAATAATAGAAGATCCAAAATTGCATATTACCAGTAGTGTGAACAATTTTAAAAATTCCAAACTTATTAGTCAACTATATACATACATGAAAGTCAATTTCACAGGTATGGAGAAGAATGAAAATTTGAAGATGGGGCCATCCCGTTGATAATATGTCTGTGTATTTTATTTGACTTCTAAAATGTGCGCTAGTATAAGCTGTCGGCTGTCCTATCATTTTTTAAGAAACAATCAATTTCATTCGTTAAAACACTTTATGAACAACTGATAACAAATATCAAAACCTACAAAATCCTAATCTATATAAATATAAAACATTGACATATTTTAAATCTATACAGATTTAATTAATCCATTAATACTATCAGAAAATCACTAAGCGCGGACAAATCACGAACTCGCATCTCGTACTAATCTTGGTCATCTAAATCTTCTTCAAATGACAAAATCATATGAACGAAAAATTAACACGTGGGACAAACCCCAATTATTAAGTAGAAAAAATTCCACTTATTAAGAGACAAAGACTACCATGGAAAAGACTTAAAAACTTCCATAAAATAAGAGAAACAAACAATTAATTGGAAAAAATAAGAAAAATAATATTGCTTTCGCCATCTTCCGGAAGAGAGAAATATATGGATATTACTTGCAATGTCGAATGCCCAAGTTCAAGTACCTACATGCTACAATGACAGGTTGAACTTTTCCAAAAAAAAAAAAAAAAAAAAAGAAAAAAATGAAAAGTATACTTGCTAGGGTTAGTTATAATGGCGTAGTTAGGGGCCAACCCGGCACCGACCCTCCTTTTTAATTTTTTTTTAGGTTTTAGAAAGAAAAAAATTATTTAATTTTTATATGATTTTTCTTTTAATCTTTATGTAGCCCATTCCAATTTTGTATATCTACCATCCCATTTTATTCTTGGCTACGCCATTGGTTAATTAGAGAGAGTTTTGTCACAATCAACTAAAAATTTGAGAAGGTACTTTGTCCTTGTCATTATTAATGACAATAGAAAGTCAATTTATGAAGGGAATCCAAAAAAGAGTAAGATTAATAATATTCAACCCAATGATATAGAATCTTGATAGGCATGTGATTCAGTATTCTTAAAGGTGTCATTAGATTATATTATGGAATCGATCTTTCTCAAACTTTTATGTAGATTGAGGAATCTCTTGAATATTTAATGTTTTCTTTTTGTTTTGGTTTTGTTTTTAATTTGTTCTTGAGGAATAATCTTGCGATGGATAAAGAACGAATAATTGCGATTGATTCCCTCAAAAAAAAAAAAATGCGATTGATTTGCTCTATGGCAGTTTCAGTGGGATGATGCATGTCTTGATTAAATTAGGGTTTAGGGAAGTAAAATAGGATTAAACTCATTGAGGAATAAATATATTATTTGGAATATCTTAATTAAAAGTAGGATTTTCAAAAAAATAATTAAAAGTATGGATAATTGCAAAAACACCACTGAGGTTTGGGCTAATAAATAAAAATCTAGACATTTTTGAAAATTGCGAAAAACAGAGGTTTGATTAGTTTACATTTTCCTAAGAAAAAAATATTTCAAAAAACCTCCTTACATTTATAAAAATATTACAGTTATCCTATTTAATTTAAAATATAAACAAAGCTGGAGTTTTTTTCTTTTTGTAATTTTGAAATATTAGGTTTTTTGTAATTAACCCAAACCGCATGGGTGTTTTGTAATTATCCCTTAAAAGTATTTCAAACAAGACTTGCATACATACATCAGGGATGGACCTCAAGTGAGCATGCGCAGTTAACAAATTGGTCCATAAATTTGGCTAAAGACTCCAGCAATTTGTTAGAAATGGGAGTATACTTTTTGACCCATTACCCCAACACTATATTTTATTTTGTTTTGAAACCCCCAACATTATATTTCAATTTCCTAGTTAATTGATTTTTTTAGCATCAATTGGTTATTAATTTCATATAATTTTGACTAGTGAATCTTCTATACACAAGACTTCATTAATTCTCTCATTGGTTGCTAATTCACTTCACTAGCACTCTATACAATAGACATGTTCACAAGATATTTTATTTGTAGGAGAGTTTGAGTCTAAAACACTTAATTTGGAACCCACTACTCTTTTACTTGTCATCATATCATTATTCTACATTAAAGAGTCGCTCATTCTTGAAGTAGTCGCAGATACGATTTTGCATTGTGGGCTTTAACTGTGTCTTAAACTTTTTAGGGTATTTTATAAAATATTTGAGAGCTTATAAAATATTTTATTAAGTTATAAATACGAAATTATAAGATTCAAAATTATTAAAATACTGTAAGTTCCTTTAGAAAAAATAAAATAAATTAGCAAGTTCTATTTTTGTTTATATGAATTAAAATATGCCATTAGTAATATGTTATAAGTTATATAATATTATTTTATTTGAACACTTCAACAACTTAAATTTTTTAGCTTTGAACAAAAATGTAGTAATTTAAGAAGCTCCAAATTCATCTAAGATATAAAAAGCTTATAAAATATTTACTACATTTATATTATTATACACCAAAGAGAAAGGCAGATCGTTATTCGTTGTTCGTGATTCAATCAAAGAAGACTTGTAGATGAGTTTAATCTTGGATTAAAATGAGTCTTGTAAATGGACTTAATCCTAGCTACGTGGATCGACAATTCCACCGCAAATAATTATAATCGGTTACTTTTTATGTGCGGACTCATATCTCACGAATTTAAATACAATGTTGTGAAACTTTTGAGCTTACATCTTTCCTCGAATACCCTTTGATGCACTGTGCGACGTTTAGAAGGTAGGGAATCACTCACACAAATCAAAAGAGGCAGAGGCCTAAAAAGACTTGGAAAAACTATTAACAAGAGACATGTTATACCTAAAATAAATGAAAATATGACGCTTATGATCAAACGATGATGCGGTATAATCAGATAAATACTCCCCAGTGGTATTAAAGATTTGTTGTTATGGTTGTTGTAGGGAACTTTCTGAATACTTCATTATAACTGCAACGCTTAAGATTTCATATTGGACTACTGTATTTGTGTAAAAAGGTCCTCTTACACCAATTATCGTGGGCTTTTCTATATCCGTAAAATGGTAATACAGGACCCAGCCCAATAGACACCATGGTGGGCTGGGCTGCCCTTAACATTCAATTATGAATACATATGTTTCTTTCTTTTTTCTTTTTTTTTTTTTTCTGAAAGGGATTACATATGTTTCCAACATAATACAAATTTGAAGGTGGAAATTATAAGGAAACGAAAGAAATCCTTTAGTTCCATAACCATTAACCCAAAAACAAATCAAGATTGAGTCGAATTTTCAAAAAATATTAAGCAAAGTTTAAATTTAAATTAATTTTAACAAATTAAAACTGGAGTTTGAAGTGATCGAGCTTGAAGATTTAGGTTTCACGTTCAGATTTTTTTTTTTTTTTTTTTGAGGGGAAGATTTTTTTATTAATACTATTTTATCATAATTAAAAGAGGTGATTTTTTTGAGAGATTAAAAGAGGTGATTTTAATTTGCCCAAAACTATGCATTTTTCTACTTTACCCACTTAATTTTGATTTATTTTATTTTACTCCCTCGATTTTGCATTTATTGTGCTTAACCTATAATTTTCAAATTTATCCCTTTATGTAATTCTATTTTGTGATCTCTAAAAATGGTATCATAGTCTGGGTTTCTCATGAAAATTACTATTATTTAAGACTAGTTGTATATTGACTAACAATGAGGAGATTTTAAGAAAAAATGGATTCAAATAATTGTTCGAGATATAATAGTTAGAGACAATGAGACAATCCACTAACAATAAAATGAAACTTTGAAAATTATAGGTTAAGATCGTGATGACAATAAGGTGGGGCGGGAAATTGAATACCCACGCTCATCCCGTGCTATTGACCTGTGCCCGCCATGAATCTAGAATAATTGCCCCATGTCCGCTTTGTGTAAAAGTTAAATATATTTATGTATTTTTATAACATCCTATAATATTATTATTTATATATATAGCTAGGTGGATAGAACAATCACAATATCCGGACCGCTCTATTCCTTATGCGGGTCTAGTTCGATCCGCCCCATCCTCGGACATGTCGGTTTGGCCCGCTTCAAACGACATAAGTCAGTCGGGCCAAGTTCACATTGACATTTTCCTCAAAAAAAAAAAAGTTCACATTGACATCCCTATTTAAGTACAATAATTTACAAAGTTGATGGGAGTAAAGTAGAATAATTCAGCCGTCTCATATTAATAACAGTTTACCATATTCAAAATCTTATTTAACCCCTCGATTATAATTTCCCAATATAAAAATTATTCAAATCTACTGCTCAGTATTCAGTTCAGATAGTATTGCAATAAAAAAAAATAATTTAATTGTCTTCACGGGGTTTTGGTGGTGCATGAAGAAACTTCAAGGAAACCACCTTCAACATGACGACTGTTTGAGTTGATGTTGAATATTACTTTATTTTCCTAATTTGCCTCTGATTGCTCTGTTTTCGCCACGGCTGGATTCCCGCTTTTGTATATTATTTGTGAATAAAAGAAAGAAATATTTGATTTTCTTCTTATTTGGTTTATCTCTGTTATTGGAGTAGAGTAGGACTCTTTCGAGATTTGCCGAATTTTCCAGGGGCGCGCTTTGAATAAGGTAATGTGCAAAATTGGGGATTATGCAACTTTTTGGCTCGATTCTTTGAGATTTTTTAGCAAATGTGATGAATTAATGTGATCTAGGTATTATATTATTGGGAGATGTACGGTTTATGAGTTGGTTATCTAAATCCATTGGCCGTCACTGTTTTCAGAATTTGGCAGAGATGCTGGTGATGAGATCTTTTTGAATTTTGAGTGATTAAATACTGAGATTTATTGGCCATTGGAACTGGGGTTTTAGATTGAATAACAGGTGTACAGCATTGGAGATTTCTTTGTTCTCATAGTGTATTATTGGATTAGTCATTGAATTATAGTTTAGGAAATTAATGGAGCTTAATCATGTAGATGGTGAGACAGAGGATGTGGATAGAGAAACATCTCCACAAAGAAATTTTAGGGAAAACGGTTTTCACCACTCGCGTTATCCTGGTGCTGTGAGACAAAAGGCATACATATTTGATGGGGATGGAAATTACTATAATAAGGAATGGGATCTTGTGCAGGGTAGAGGCAAAGAATTCTGTTGGTATCATGTGGAGCTTCCAAAGGGGAATCAAAAACTGTCTCAACTCGCCCAATACCTCATCGATGTTTTATGCCCGCCTCTTAAGCTCCAGGACATACTATCGCTCGTTAGCAATGGACCCTTTTGTGGCCATGTAGATGGTGCTCTTGTGTTTAGAGTTAATTCACCAGGTCCTGCTTCTAGCAAATTTACATTTAGAATCGCAGCAAGAATTACCGAGAATTCAGTTATCACAGTATCATTAGGTCGAGTCCCCAGATTGGGTTTCTCACCGGCAAATGAATCCTTGCTATCGGAGATTCCAGTTGTGGAGAGTTCTAGTTATAATGGTAGTCAAAACAAGGATAGGGGTGGGATTGTAATTAGGGAACATGTTTTAGATTTTCTCTTGACGATGAATCACTCAGAGGAAGCTGATAATCCTGTGCCTAGATCTGTTTCGAATCTTGTTGTTCACATAATTGATACGCACGTGGATCACCTTCAAGATTTTGTGACCAAGCTTGAGATTGAACTGGACTCAGTCGAGTTTGAACTGGACAAAGGTATGTTCTTTGGAATGCGATATGTGAGCTTGTGCATTGAAAAAGCTAATATTTCCATGTTGTCATTCTGCTTAGTATCTTAAATGAGTTTATCCTTGCTTTATTTTCTCACTCCTCTGTTATATAAAGTTGTATATTTCTCTTGATTGCTATATCTGGATGGTTATTCTGATGGACTAGATTTCTTGGTCTAAGTGCTCAGAATGTGTCTTCTTTCTCATCATTCATCTTATTATTATTACTGGCAACTGTGAGCTTTAAGTTAGAGGAAGAACTTTATACCAGTTTGTTGGTTACAAAGAACAATTGATTATGAGTACTTATTACCCCATTATGACTCCTTCTATTTCACACATTGATGTTTCAAATACGTCTTCCGCTGTTTTTTTCCTCCCATATGTAATACCTTTTCCTAGAAAACATAAACAGGACACATGACACTAAACATGAAGTTATTATGTAAGCAAAAACTAAGGGGATGCGGTGTTCTTTTGATGCAAGTGAGGAGAGAAATGGGAGGTAAAATAAGTATTGGAAACAAGAGGAACATAGCTCGTGCTCGCCAAAAATATACTGAAGCCAAATATATTACCTTTTGTGGTTGATTGCTTCAAAGTTCAACCAAACATAGTTTAATTGATATTCAAATTTTGAGCTGCATTTTTGAATTACACAATTTGTTATATTGATGTGTGACCTTTGGAAACTTCTAATATGGAATTTACTTGACAAAAATTACTTTAAGATTAAACATTGTTGATTTACACATCAAACAGTATAAACAATGCTCGCGTCAATAATGAGAATTCTAATATTATTTGGTAAAGAGAGAAATAAACGAGTGCATTTATGAATATGTGATGAAGATGATGGTGAGATGAAGTAGGGTGTGGGTAAAGGGGTATGCAGTTGGCAACAAGGTCAGTGGGCAAGAAAGAGTTAGTAGCTGGTCAGGTGGAGAGAGGTGGGTTATGTCAAAGCTAGGGGATGATGAGGTAGGGTTTGTGTGGATAGAATAAAGGTATACGTTGACATGGAAATAATAGGCGATGAAACGGGTCGATGACAGGGCTAAGTAGGCTGAAAGAAAAGATGTATTGGTAAATGCAATCATAGATGAAAATAAGACATTGCAATAAATGATGCTGTTTCAAGGAAAGTCACGATTATAGGGGAAAATGTGAGCAACTTAAAAGTTAAATGTATCTTCGTAATATGCTATAAGCTATTCGTTAGTTATCTTTTAACAATAAGATCTATGTGGACTTAATTCCAAAAAAAAAAAAAAAAAGATATATGTGGACTAGTAGGCCGTTTCACCAGTCTGATTATTCATCCTTAAATGCCTATCTTATGGTCAACTTCTTGAAAATCACTTAAAAAGAGTAGGACACAATATTACTTCCGTACTAACTTAAGGGTGAGAAAATAAATTGAAAATATAAAGTGGATGTGAATACGATAACGAATCAAAAACGTCACGGTACTCAACTGATTTGATTGCTTGATCGTTTCACATTTATTTCCTTCATCAATGTGATAATTCATGATCTGTTTGCAGGTGGTTTTGCTTTGAAAAAACAATTGTTAGATGACAGAAAATTCCCGAAAATGCATCTTGACTTGCAGCGCCTATTGCAGGTACCTTACTGTTTAATGCATGCTTTCAAACCTTTTTGAACGTCTGTAGACATATGTTTCTGCTATTATTCATTTCAAAATTACGGACCATCCTGGCCTTCGTGCCATTCGGAGGTTTAATCTGGTATAGGTAAATAAAAGGTATGATATCATGATGCTGGGAACTTAAATAAAGGATTTCTTCCAGAAAAATGGAGAAAAATAGTTCTGAACCGAAGTCCTCTTTTTTTGAGAAGATAAATCAATAAATATTCCTGCTGCATTATGATCTAATATGTGTTGCCCAAGTGCAGGTGATTGCACACGGTGAACAAGTGTTCCCCCGAGTTAAGGAAAAGTGTTCATCAAAAGAATGGTTTGCCAATGAAGATGTCAATGCCTTAGATGAGTTAATTGGGCGAATAAGGAGACTCAAGGAGAATGTTGGTTTTATAGCTAATCGTGTCACAGCAATTCAGGCTGGCCTTGACAGTTGGCAGGCTGAGCAAATAAATAGAAAATTATACTATCTCTCGTTCCTTTCCATCATATTTCTCCCTTTATCCATAATTACAGGAGGTCAGATTTTTCGCATCGAGACTTTTAGGCTTTATTTGAATTGATGGATTTCAAGCTGAAAATTTCAAATCTTTAAGGGATGATTACAAAAACCACTCCTGAGGTTTGGTTTAATTACAAAAATTCCAGTTATCTTTTAAATTTACATATACCCCCTTGTGGTTTGTATTTGTTATACAAACTACCCCCTCAATTCCACCTGATTAGATGCAATTTGTAAAATACAAACATATTTCAGGGGGTATTTGTAATTTTGAGTATTTGTAATTATCCCCATTTTTAATGAAAAAATCATTGAACTTGTTTACAATGAATTTCAAATCCTTAAAAAATCCAAATTTAAACTATTTTTGGAGTAATTTTGGTGGATTTCAAATTCATGTTATATGGAATCATTTGATATCCTTCTCCCATCGTCACTTCAAATCCAAATCCTTCAATTCAAATGCAACCTTAAGTCATTGTATTCATATCTGGCAAAGAAATCTAACATTAATGACATTATTTATTGGGGTTTTGTCAACAGTGTTTGGGATGAATGTGGGTGGAGTTCCATGGACCGGACAAAGAAACCCTGAACTGAAAGACGGTTTTCGAAACGTAATGTTGCTCTGTGTGGCCATGCTAGTGATTGTTCTCTTGTGCTTCCTTTTCCCAGCTCTTTATAGACTTGTAACGGCCTGGCAGAGAAGGCAAGTCTTTAGGAAAAGTTGGTCTCTCAATCGGAGGTCCTTTATTAGGAGAACTGGAATTGCCGGAGAAAGAACAGAAAGAGGAGGATACCTTCGGCTTTAAGCCGTAACATATATACCTACCTGGTAAAATAACCGATCATTTCTCTCATTTGCCATCTTCCAAGAAATTCATCCAGCTGAGGCTTAACAAATTCTTTTTTTGTTCAATTTACAGTTATCGTTGATCGTCAGCTAACTTTATTTTTACTTTAATTCTTAATTGCTAAAATCCAGGTCACTCGTGTATTTTTTTTCAAAAGCTCGAGTCGCTTGTGTAGAATTTTTTTGCTTATGAAGCGAGGAGCTGTAACATTATGTCTTCCTATATTTTGGACTTCAATAAAATGGCTTCAGTTCCTATGTTTTCTCTTTCTTTTCTGTGGAAATCTTTGGGTGTTCTCAGGGGTTAGTCATGCTACCCACTTGGGTAGCTACCCAACCGAGTTCTATACCATTGGATTAACACACACCCATGTGGATGTGTGTGTGTATGTGTTGATCTAACGGTATAGAACCCGGTTGGGTAGCTACCCAAGTGAGTAACATCTACTTACCCTGTTCTCGAGCTTATCATAATATTAGCCAACTTTATTTCTTCGATCTATATATATATATATATATATATATGGGATTAGTTCAAATGGGACACCCCCTTATATGAGACGGTGGGGACTAATCCAAGCCATTAAATTTTTTTGATTGATGGTGTAGATTTAATGACTAAAAAAATAAATTAATTATTTAAACTGATAATTATAAGGGTAAATTAGTCAATATATATGATATCCAAAACTTCCATAAATCTTTCCTACAAATTAGGGATTTAATTACTAACCTAATCAAAAAAAATCACACGTCCTCTATCTCTCTTACTCTCCTTTCTTTTCTCCTTTCTTTTCTTCCTCACTTTTCTTTCTTTCCCACTTTCAACAGCACACCCAACTCTTCTTCAATCTATTTTCTTTTTTTTTCTCTTTCTACTTTCACTCCCTCTCTCTGTTTCCGACTTTCCGTCACCCATCCCCCAATTTCTTTTTTTTTTTCTACTTTTGTAAACCCGTCAACAAGAAAGAAGGAGGAGGGAACACGACGCAATTTTTTTCAGCAAATTTCGTCGACTTTGGGACGAGAAAGGGTTGGTTTTGGGCTTAACGGGCTCGGTCCGTGAATCGAATCGGAGAAGTCTGAGTCGATTTTGGGCCGATTCGGGAAATTTTGCCGCGGTGATCGGGTTCGGGATTAGTGGGTTTTCTCCGATTTTGATTTTTCCGCAACGGCGTCGAGTAGCTCATGGTCGTTGTCCCTTATATTTTCGGTATATTTCTTGATTGGTGAAAGATGAACTCGGTTAGAATTTTGGGTTTGGGAAACCGATTTTTGGTTTGGAAGGGGTTAGCATTATGTTGTATACTTAGTTTAGTTTTAGTGCTTATTTAATACAGTTTTGTTGTTTTGTGCAGTACAATTTTGTGTATGTCTTCAACATAGCTTAATTTCCATGGTAGCTATATAATACCATTTTGTGTATAATTAGTGCGGTTTTATTTTTTGAGGGAAAAAGATGTTTTGATTTTTGTTTTGGATGGAAAGGCTATGTATATATCCTGTAAAAACCAAAGCAAGAATGTATGTATACTCACTATAGATTTTATGTGTGTTTAGTGAGATGTTAATATAACATGATGTATAATTAGTGCAATTTTCTCACAGTAGTAGTATTAGAATGTTGTATAATTAATGCGCTTTTTTTTTGTGTAATTAGTATTAGAATGTTGTATTGGACGAGTTTAATCCTTCCAAATAATTTAGGATGATATATAGTGTACATATTAAGTCAATAAAAACATGTTTAATCCTTCCAAATAATATTGTTTAATCACTTTAACATTCTTTGTGTGGTTAAGAGTGTTGTCTTTGTATAAATGTCGAAATTTCACCGTCTATATGTTTATTTCACTATGTATTGAAGTGCATTTATTTTATACAAAAAAATAAGAATATGTTTAATCCTTCCAAATAATTTAGGATGATATTCAATATAAATACTAAGTCGATAAGAACGTGTTTAATCCTTCCAAATAATAATGTTTATTCACTTTAATATTCTTTGTGCCATTAAGGCCTCATTAATCGTATAAAAATCTAAATTTCACTCACTATATATTTATTTCACACAGTGTATTGAATTGCATTTTTTATGGAAAAAATAATACTATAATTTAGGAATTGTCTGCGTTTTTTGGGGCTTATTGGGTTTGATTTGGTAAGATTTTTGTTGACATTAATTTGTGTTTATCACATTTTGAAAGGATATAACCCCCTTAAATTTAGTAGCCGAAAAAGGTAAAATAATACCTACCTTCTACACTAAAATATAAAAGACATATTTGCCCTTAATTAATAACTCGAAAATAATGTAAATTACCATTCTAAACTCTTGCATTAACTAATTGCCTAAAATAATGGGATTAATCAATCATCCAAAAGATCAATCCAATGGTTATAATAAATCCCCACCGTCTCATGTAAGGGGGGATGTCTCATTTGAACCATCCCCTATATATATATATATATATATATATATATATATATATATATATATAATTTCTGATATTTGTATTGCCAATTCTCTTGGGATTTTTCACTAAATAAGTTTGTAGTGAAGAATATATATCCTCTCAGATGGATTAGAATTTAGACATGTTTGAACGTACCTGCTCAAGGAGCCATATTTGGATTTGTTAATTTATAATTTTTTTCAAACTTTTAACTTTGAAAAGTGTATGTTTATTTTGGCGAAATATTTCAAAGAACACATCAAACTTTCAATTACATTTTAGTGTACTCTATTTTTAAACACATAAACTTGTTTAAAAATATTTTTATAATATTATTTAAAACTAAGTAAACAAAATATATATTTTTATTTTATTTTCATGAAATATGATATACAATTGATATGCCTACTCAATCAGTCAAAATTTTGACGTTGGTTAAGTCATTTTTATGTTTGTATAAAATTGAGAGATTTTAGCTCCCAAAAAAAAAAGAGAGAGATTTTCTACTATTAGTTTTACAAAATAGATTACTTTTCGGAAAATGAATCCAAGCATTATTCATATGCTTTATTTTTTATGAATTCAGTGTGGTAGTCTACCTTGGGACAACTAAGTAATAACGATATTTTAATTATTTGTGATTAAAGAAGAAAATAATAGAATAAAATAAACTAAAATAAAAATAGTGGTGACCACGAAACAAACCAGCAAAAAGGGTGCTTAAGCGGTGGCAAATGTTTCGAGCATTTTCAGTTTAATCTAGAGACTTGCAAAATAAAGATCTGTTATGTTGCATTATGTACAAGTTACAACTTACAACCACAACATTGCTGCTTTGCCAAATTAAAATTTATCTTAAAGTCCAAAATGAATTTTGAAAATTGGAGCTCGTTAGCTTTGATATAGTTTAATTTATGAATATAAGATTTTTCATTTTTTTTAAATAAGTACAATTTTTTTAAGTACAATTAGGGATAGTAGGGGATAGAACACACACTCTTATCTTATGTCATCGAATTTGTCTGCCAATTTCTCCGATAATACTGTCTCTACCGACGAAGATAATGTTGATGCCAAATGCAACAAAATATTGTTTCAAAAATGTGCATAAAATGGACATTTATTTCTATTCGAGTCCCATATTATCAAGATTGATGAAAAAATAATATAAAACTTCCCACTATACATAATGTAATTTAATTTTGTTTCACTATAATCAGAATTTTGAAACTTAAAAGGGAAAGACCAAAAAAAAAAAAAAAAGGTTTATCTTGGGGAACAATCCACTTGTTTGGCAACCAGATATATCTAGAACTTTCTGACCTAGTACAAATTTTCCCATCACCCCATTTTTTCTTTTTTATTTTTAGTCGCCAGAAAAACCCATTTCCGCTATTTCTAACCGCCTCCTTTCTCACACCAGCTCTCCTCCATAAACCCTAAACCCTAGCACCATCGCTGCAGAATAAAGGAGAAACAAATTTGAAACCAGCTCTGCCTATCTCTCTTATCAATGGCGACTGCCGTTCTTCTCAGATCTCTCCGTCGCCGTGAATTTTCCTCTGCTCCTGTTACTGCTTTCAAAACTGTACGTCTCTTCTCCTGAATTTTGTTTTCTGATCGATTGTGCTTTTTTTTTTTTTTGTCTCTGTTCTGGTGTCCATGTTTGTGATCTAGTGTTTTTGTTATTAGTTTAGATTGTCTGATAGGTATGTTATTCTCCAGTAATACCCAATACCCAAGTGTTACTGGGGAATCTATACATGATATGTTTGCTGGTGCTTCCTATTACTATGTTGTGAACTCGTTGATTTCTGTTTGGCGGTTTTTAAATTTAGAGCTAGCTGCCAATCAAGGGAATAACAAGTAATAGTAGAGGGAAAAAAAGGATAAGTATGCATTTCAATTTTGTTTTCATCAATTTTTATCAGCGATTGATATGTAAATGGTTTTTCTCTGTTACATATGTCTAGAAAATTTAAGATCTTGTTTTATTTGTTATGGTTTTTAGTAGTATGGGTTTGTTTGATTGTAGTATGGTCTTACTATATCTTATGCTAGGAGATTCAGCAAGTCACAAATCTGTTGTAGTTTTTCTCTTTTTTACACCCTGTTGCTTTGGACGATAACTAGTCATATCATTTGTGTGCTTGATGAGCATCATTTGGCAAACTATTTCCAAATCTGTGGAATCTCATTAATATGACGGACTATGGATTTTGGTGCTGCATGCTTTTTTTAAGCTGTTGTACTTTAATGATTTTAAGCACTTCAAGACACATTTTCTGCTCTTCCTGAATTGTATGCTTTTTTTCATATCAGTTAACTGGAAACACCAAGCCGTCATGGGCTTTGAGCAATAAGTGGTCCGGTCTTGCAAGGCCATTCAGGTATACTTCCTGTTCAGTGTGTTAAAGTTAGTGCTAGAACATTGCCTTTTGGAGTTCTAAATGTACTTTCTTTTCTTCTGATACAGCACAAAACCAGCTGGAAATGATGTAATTGGTATTGACTTGGGTACTACAAACTCTTGTGTTGCTGTCATGGAGGGAAAGGTTGGACTTGTTTTTCAGTTAAGAATTTACCTTGTACTGCTTGTTATAATTAGTTTGCTAACATATAAATGAATGTTTCTTTTAGAATCCAAAAGTTATTGAGAACTCTGAGGGTGCTCGGACTACTCCATCAGTAGTCGCTTTCAACCAAAAAGGAGAGCTATTGGTCGGAACACCAGCGAAGCGACAAGCTGTCACAAATCCGACCAACACAGTCTTTGGAACCAAACGTCTAATTGGTAGACGCTTTGATGACCCTCAGACGCAGAAGGAAATGAAGATGGTTCCATTCAAAATCGTCAGGGCCCCTAATGGGGATGCATGGGTTGAAGCCAATGGACAGCAGTATTCCCCAAGTCAAATTGGTGCTTTTATTTTGACAAAGATGAAGGAAACCGCAGAGGCCTACCTTGGAAAGTCTGTAAACAAGGCTGTGATCACAGTACCAGCCTATTTTAATGACGCTCAACGGCAAGCAACCAAAGATGCTGGTAGAATAGCAGGCCTTGACGTTCAAAGAATTATTAATGAGCCTACTGCAGCCGCACTTTCGTATGGTTTGAACAACAAAGAAGGTCTTGTTGCTGTTTTCGATCTTGGAGGTGGAACATTTGATATCTCTATTCTGGAGATATCAAATGGTGTTTTTGAGGTACTCTTTTAAGCATTTTCAGTATCCATGCTTCGGTTATTTCCTAGTTCCAACTTCCATTGTGTGACCACATGTTTACCATGCAGGTGAAAGCCACAAATGGTGACACATTTTTGGGAGGAGAAGACTTTGATAATGCTTTGTTGGAGTTTTTGGTGAGTGAATTTAAGAGAACAGAGGGCATTGATCTGTCAAAGGACAGGCTTGCTCTGCAGAGGCTTCGGGAGGCAGGTGAGAAAGCCAAGATAGAGCTTTCATCTACATCTCAGACTGAAATCAACTTGCCCTTCATCACCGCTGATGCATCTGGTGCAAAGCATCTGAATATAACATTGACCAGATCTAAGTTTGAGGCTCTTGTGAACCATCTAATTGAGAGAACTAAGGCCCCTTGCAGAAGTTGTTTGAAGGATGCTGGCATATCGACCAAAGATGTTGATGAGGTGCTCCTTGTTGGGGGGATGACCCGTGTTCCAAAGGTTCAGGAAGTAGTTTCTGAAATCTTTGGCAAGTCTCCAAGCAAAGGAGTGAATCCAGATGAGGCAGTTGCTATGGGAGCAGCTATCCAGGGCGGTATACTCCGTGGTGATGTCAAGGAGTTGCTTCTCCTTGATGTCACTCCACTTTCGCTTGGTATTGAGACACTGGGAGGTATCTTTACCAGATTGATCAATAGAAATACCACAATTCCTACAAAGAAAAGTCAGGTGAGCAACACAAATCAAAAAGCTTTTCATGCACATTGTCTCGATTGTGATGGTTATTTGCTGAGTTTTTAGGGTAAATTACGAAAACTACCTCTTAAGGTTTAGCCTAATTACAATAAATTTCAAATATCTTTCAAAATTACAAATGCCCTTGAGGTATTATGAACGCCCCCTTGAGGTTTGTATTTTTAATAATAAATATCTTGGGGGTGTAATTTGTAAAATGCAAACAAATTTCTTGAGGGGTGTATGTAATTTCAAAATATTTTTTTAATGTAATTAGGCTCAACCTCATGGGTATTTTTTGTAATTAACCCTGAGTTTTGTTGTTGAAAGATATTTTCATCTTGCGCCTTTGATGTTTGGTTTAGAGTCACTATTCCTTTCCTTGATTTTTTTTTCCTTTTTTTTCAGACATTCTCGACAGCTGCTGACAATCAAACCCAGGTGGGTATTAAAGTTTTGCAAGGAGAGCGTGAAATGGCTACAGATAACAAACTCCTCGGTGAATTTGAACTCGTGGGTATCCCTCCAGCTCCTAGGGGCATGCCTCAAATAGAAGTCACATTTGATATAGATGCCAATGGAATCGTTACTGTCTCTGCAAAAGACAAGTCCACTGGTAAAGAACAACAAATCACTATTCGGTCTTCCGGTGGACTCTCGGAAGATGAGATTGAAAAGATGGTCCGAGAGGCCGAGATGCACTCACAGAAGGATCAAGAGAGGAAGGCATTGATTGATATCAGAAACAATGCAGACACCACAATCTACAGTATTGAGAAGAGCTTGAATGAGTATAAAGACAAGATCCCAAGTGAAGTGGCGTCAGAAATCGAGACTGCTGTTTCGGATTTGAGAACTGCGATGGGCACAGAAAATATTGATGATATTAAGGCGAAGCTTGATGCGGCAAACAAAGCTGTGTCGAAGATTGGACAGCATATGTCTGGCAGTTCCGGTGGTGGTTCCTCGGGAGGTTCTCAGGGCGGCGGTGATGGGGCGGCACCTGAGGCAGAATATGAGGAAGTAAAGAAGTAGAGATGATAGAGACTTGAGAGGTGATAAAAAGTTATTTTTTACTTGTTTTTAATGAGTTTTAAGGGTTTTTTTTTGGCGGTTCTTGTATTTAAGTTACTCTAAATCTTAGTTGTATTAAAAGTTCCGAATTTAGAAACTTTTTCTGGTGGAACTTACTAGTAAGTTTTTTTAATTTTTAAACATAAGTTTTGTGGAATTAATTCATGCTTAAAGCTTCTATTGCTCTAATAAATTTCACGTTGGCGCTTAGAAATTAGATATCTTGTATGTAATTTCTTTTGTACTTTGGTTGTGCGTTTGATACATTGTTAGTGGAGATTGAAGTTTACAAGATCTTAATTGAGCTGTGATCTATTTCCAAGAAGACTGAAAATACAGGTGAAATGTAGTCAGAAGAAGGTTTAAAAGAGGGGGTTTTCTACCATATTTATGGACATCCCAACTGATTTCCTGGAACAACCTGGTACATTATATTTTTTACGGTTTCGCTTGCTTTGCTTGCTTGTGAGTGCTATGTATAGAAAAGCTCTATATAACGCTGCTATTACGCTGCTATTGGTTATAAACTGTAAACTAATTTTGCAAAATTTTCCCTCAAATATTATTTTTGGATCGATATTTTCAATGAGCATATCAATCAAATTGAATCATTATTTATATTAAAAACATCATTATCAACCGATATCATTATACAATTACATCATAATTGTTTTCTACACTCTTATTTTCACATTCAATTGCTATTTTAATTAGAAAAAAATCGTCACATCAATTTATCATCATCATAATTTTATATGTAGTCACACTTCCTAAAAACTTTTGCAAACTTTCCAAAAATAAATTTTCATCACTATTAATTTAAAATGAATAATGAACTGAATGAAATGTCACCCAATCATAGTTTCCAAAAAAGTTGCAACTTTTGAGAAATAACTTTTGCTATAATTCACTTAAAAATGAAAATAAATGGAATTAAATGTCAACTTTTCAAAAATACGTTTAATCACTATTGCCATTAGATGTAGATTTATTCTTCCCCTAAACCTCCCCTTTGCTCTCGGTGCTTTGCTTGTGTTTAAGCTTCTCTTTAATCTCATATGTCATATGGGCCTAAGGCCTTTATTATGACCTTGGT
Organism: Rehmannia glutinosa; assembly: GCA_016081115.2. NCBI lineage: Eukaryota > Viridiplantae > Streptophyta > Magnoliopsida > Lamiales > Orobanchaceae > Rehmannia > Rehmannia glutinosa. The sequence continues at coordinate 43,039,091 of CM071929.1, read as the reverse complement.
CTGTAAATGGTTAAAAAGTCGATGAAAATTATTTTTAATGATAATAACAATTATCTTTAGTTTCATTTATTTTTATATTATAAATATGGACATATATTAGAAAACAGGGAATTTTGTTCCAATCTTATGAAAAAAATAGACAATCTTCCCGTTTCCCTTCAAAATGAAAAAGCACTGCCACATATATAAACTAATATATTAAATATTAACAAGAGAAAGCTTGTAATATAACTTCTTATTTTTATTCAAATTTATTGTTACAACTTGTTGGTTACAAATAGACCATATTTTTTATATCAATCAATCTCCGCTCCATCTTATACTACTCCTTTTTGGCCTGGCTAGATAGAAGCAGAAGCTTGTTGGTGGTCTCTAACTAGTGAGTTCCTTTTTTTTCATTTTTTTTTTTGAAATTGTAAATATCATTAAATCTGTTGGAAAATCGTTAATCGTCCAGCCACGAATGAACAAAGGAAGGAGAGATATTATCCCAAGAAAACTCGCGACTAGCCATAGTTTTAGCGTAGAAGGCTAGCTCATGAGCTAACAAATTTGATGATCTACAGGTCCATTGAAAACATAAGTTTGAGAAATATTATTTCAAATGAACAACATCTTGAAACACGGATAGACAATGCAACGGGCAGGAAGCCTCTCCATGTGCGGTGAGTGTAACTGAAGTTGCGTCGCCCATGATGGAAATTCGAGTGAGGTTCATCTGTTTAGCCGTCATGAGGGCTTCCTTGAGGGCAAGGAATTCAGCAATTTCAGGATTGGTAATGTCCGTATTGTTGCAGGTTGATCTCTTAAAGAATAAATTCGGGTTTGATGACGCATTCAATTATAAATTGTTGTATAAAATGGTGTTTTAAAATATTTACAATCCCACTTTTCAATTTTATTTGTCTAAGAATCTTATCTTCTATTTTTATCAACTTTTTAAAATACCATATCCTACCTTTTTAGTGGCTCAATATATGCCATCCTTTTACAAAAGAAGATTCCTTTAGTTTGCTTCCTATAAAATGCTGTTGTCCTACGTTTGGAGAGATAGAGACATAAAAAAAAAAACTTCACAGCTTCTCTGCTCTTCTTGATTTTGCTGGGTGAACAACAATTTTGTCATGGGTGTCCTCTTGAATCCTGGGGGATTATGCAAATAAATTCTTAAGGACAATGCTAATATTTTGCACGCCTCAGGAATTAATTCTTTCTATTTTTCTTCTATTTTCGAACTTCATCAAATTTTTCCAACATAAAAAAGAGCGCAATTATAATGCAGCTTTGAAGAGGTTAGTTTTTTGCCCTTCTTTGTGCTTCCAAAGATAAACTATGGTAGCTCCACGTGAGATCTCAGTGTGAATAGATCTTCCCCATGATCTTAAAACAAGCAGCTAGTCCATATTTACAGATACTAGTTAAGGCGGGCGTAAAGCGGCACCTGACTGTTCTATATAGCCGATTTTTCTCCTTAAAAAAACACATAATTTTTTTTTATTTTTTTCCACGTAAAAAACGGGACAAAAAAACATTTGGGGTGCGCGGGGGGCCGGAGTGCCCCCCTAGCTACGCCCCTGAGTTAAGGTGTAATCTAATTATAAAAAGACTCAGTTATGTTTCAAATTACAAATACCCCCTTTGACTTATGTTACTGTTTTGCAAATTTTACCTATTGAAGGGTTAACTCGGTATTTGTAATTTTGAACGATAACTGATTTTTTTTTGTAATTAGACTAAACCTCATTGATTGTAATTATCAAATTCCTTAAAAATCTTTATAAAATAAAAATGGCGCATAAATCTGGTTTTTATTAGGTATTTCCCCTATGGCATTGACATCTACTTTGAGAATGTCGGAGGGAAAATGCTGGAAGCAGTGCTCAACAACATGAGAGTCCATGGGCGCATGGTTGCTAAGTAATACAAACTATTCAAGCTTTGTGCTTGTGTTTTACTTATTAGTGATGATAATAACATATAACAGTGATTACAGGTTTTTCTATCTGAATATGAGACCATATACTAGAATTTGGCAATGGACTTTGCCTTTTTTTTATGTTAGATTCTTAAATATATTATTATCAACAGTTCAATTTATGATTAAATATTTAAAAGTACTAAATTTATACTAGTTTGTTCTTGCCAATTAATAGTAATAACCTACTAGTTTATACATTTATTTAAAATTTGAATTTAGGCAATAATCGCTAACCTTTTCAAACATTAAAATTTGTTAAAATTCTGAGTTTCTGTTATCAAATTGTTTGAAATATCAAACGAAACTGTATAAAAGTTAATTACCAAACATATTTGTATTCTAATTATGTTAGTTTTTTCAGAAAAGTTTATTGATGAAAGAAGAATAACTTCACATTCTCTGAATGTCGAAGTCCTTTCTACAACAAATTGGCATTAAAGCAATAGATTAGTACAATTTGCATATTGCTCTATGGTCCTATGGATATGTGTTAAATTTGGGGACTTAGTACGGTCCCACACAAGAAATGTACCTAATATAGGAGAGAGATCAAGCCCACCAAGTAAGGTTTCATCCTAAAACCAATTGGTGATAGGAGGAAGTAAATTTCACTTGGCTTATAAAGTGGACTATATTCCCTTATTTAATCAATGTGGGACAACTCACAAGTGACATATCTCAACACGCCCCCCTCACTTGTGAGTCATTCATCAATTCATTAATCATCATAACAGGATCCACCATGCTCAATCACAACATGTGATACGTCCCACTTTGGGCCGAGCAATGGGTCTGTTCTGATACCATGTTGAATTTATGGAGCTATTTGCAGAAAAAGAAAAATGCATGAGAGAGAGAGAGAGAGAGAGAGAGAGTAACAGATTTCTGTTTTCATATTAAATTCAGAGAATGAAAAAACATAACCTGTGTACAGTCACTGTAGCCTTCATATAGGAAAAGGAAAAAACGACTAATGAATAATAGCAACTTGACCCAGCGACAAACCATAACTACCAAAAAGACCCCACTATGTTAACATGATGTAATCAGGGTAAAAAGTAAAAACAAATTGGTTTTACTTTTCGGGATAGTTGAAAAATAAAATGAAGCCGAACGAACAAGCTCTTATTCCATGTTCACCTAAACAAGAAGCAATTTACTTGTTCTCCAATTCCAACAGCAGGAAATCCAAAATCCTTTTTCAAGTGATAACCTCAAAAATAATTTGCAATGTTTAGAGCAATATTAAACCCCAAAGTAACAAGAACACATTATTTACCTTGACTCCAAATTGAAGAAAGCACAACAGAACAAGTACAAAATCCCTCCACTTATCCTAAATCTTTCTTCTAAGACGAGCAGTTTTGTAACCACACTTAGTAGGTTTTCCCCAAGGGGTAAGTGAGCCTCGGCCATGTCTACCACTACTCTTACTCTTTCCTTCACCGCCACCGTGGGGATGATCAACGGGATTCATTGCCACACCTCTCACCACCGGCCTCCTACCCAACCATCGGCTTTGCCCAGCTTTTCTTAGCTTCTTCGCTCCGTGCTCTGGGTTCGATACCATCCCGATCGTCGCCCTACATTTTATGTCTATCTTTTTCTTCACCCCAGATGGCAGTTTTATTTACCTACAACAATAGTAGGGTGAAGAAAAAGACTTGCTGACAATAAAATGGAAAGTGCCGTAAAAAAAAAATAAAAATGTGCAATTCAAATGTACAATCCTGTACAGCCGCTCTCCACTTCTTTTCCTTCTCAAAAGAAAATGCAAAATATGCAGTCAAAGTGCTATAGAGACAGTGAAGGCAACTCTATTGTGCATCCTCCATCATAAAAACAGTTTTTTTACAATATACATCTCTTGTTTATTTTCTAAGGACTACACACTCTGAAGGCACTCTGCATTGCCAACTGCCATAATCAACCTCAACGAAAGAACAGTATGACTTCTGAAGCATAACACATGGCATAGCTGGTAGTGTTACAAATTATCCTTTACATCTCTAAAGCCCTTGACGCCAACACCCCTACCTCAAAGATAGGTACAAAATGTTATAGCACAAAATTCACCAATATCACTTAGCTCTTATAACAAAAAGTATACGAGTACTACAGCTTAGCACAATCCATAAGTCATTATTGAACATAGACACTATAGGCATGTACATCTTAGAAAAGCATTCCAACAAACACTTTCCAACATTTTGTCTCTCTCTTTAATCTCAACATTATACAAGAATCTAACTACATTTTTTTTCCAAAACTAAGTTTTACCTGGTTGACCTATTGGGCTCAGTAAGAATCTTTGCGGACGTCCCTGCAGCTTGCACGAGTTTCCCACCCTGCCCTGGACGGAGCTCAATGTTGTGAATTTGGGTCCCAATCCGCATATTCGCTAGAGGCATACAGCTCCCAATTTGAGAGCTTATGTCAAGTGTGACCATCTGACTCATCATCGACGACTTCCATGACGACACTGGTTTGGACTCGACCGTCTCAATAGCACCTGCAAATGAAGACATATAATACCACGAAAAGTCATAACCTGAAGATAATAACCACATTTACAACCACACCAGGTCCAGAAATATATAATTGATTTGAATGAAACTTTTTCTAATTTTAAACTCCACGATTCAGTCTTTCTTCTATTTTCATCAGTAATTCTGCTTTCAAAATGATCTACGAGTTTACTTATAAAAAAAAAAAAATCCATCAATAGATTCCTCAATCCATATTAAACCATTCACAGTACAAATCAAGACCTTAAATGAAGTTTTGCAAAAAAATCCATCAATAAATTCCTCAATCCATATTAAACCATTCACAGTACAAACAAGACCTTAAATGAAGTTTTGAACTACATTAGAGCAAAGAGAACTGCATGAGATATATGTATACAGTTATACATATATGTCGACGGAGAAACAGCGGTTACCCGAAGAGAAAGAGCGTGTCGGAGCGTGAAGAATTGAGCGGAGGAGAGTTGAGGAAGCAACGCGAGCTCTGAAGAGCGCCATTTTCAGCTTAACAAGCTCTTGTTAATTCGGGGCTTAGGGTCTTGCAAATTTGTAGGATTTAGGAAATAGGAATTAATCAGATAGAGAAAAAAGCGATGTCGTCTTAAATTGGAGAGAGATGTAGAGAAAACTGAAAAAGGATGATGGGCGCTGAACAGGCTTCCGGTGAGGGTTTACATTTTTATAGGGATGGAATGGGGCGGGACAAAACTCGTCCCGCATTAACCGCCCCGATGGGCCTAGTTTAGACCCAAATAAACGGGTCTCAAGGCGGGTTCCGTGTCCAAAATTACAACACAAAAACTACTATCAGACCATCTAACGGGTCTGACCTGTTAGACGGATTTGACCCGCGGATCCGGTGGCATTTTCGTAATATTAGCAGTGATGTTTTAGTAGTTTTCAAGGACCACTGATATTAGCAGTCATTCTGAAAAGTGTTAGTCATCCTTCTAAAAAGTATTAGCAGTTCTTCTGAAATGTATTAGTAGTTTTCTGAAAAATATTTTAGTATTTCTCCTGAATATACTCCCGAAATGTATTAGCAATCCCTCAAAAAAGTATTAGTAGTTCCTCGAAAAAGTATTAGTGAATATAATTAAATTTTTCTCCCGAAATGTATTAACAGTTCATCTGAAATGTATTAGTCGTCCTTCTAAAAAGTATTAGCGATTCTTCTCCAATGTATTAGTAGTTTTCCGAATATAATTAAACTTTTAAATGTATTAAAAATCATTCGAAAAGTATTAATCGTCCCTTCAAAAAGTATTAGTAGTTCTTCTAATGTATTAGTAGTTCCCTGAAAAGTATTTTAGTATTTCTCATGAATATAATTAATTTTTCCCTCTATTAGTAGTTAAATAAGTATTAGTTGTTCCTGAGAAAAATTTTAGTAATTCCCTAATATAAATAATTTTTTTCTCCCGAAATGTATTGGTTTTTAAAAGTATTAGTAGTTTCTAAAAAGTATTAGTAATTTTCTAGATAGTATTTTAGTTTTTCTTGTAAAATGTATTAGTATTTCTCCATAAAAGTATTAGTTGGTACTAATACTTGTATCATTTAGTGTTTCACAGATCACCTGAAGAAAAAAAAACAGAGCAAATCTAAAACCATGAATTTCTTTGCTTCTTTTTGCCTTATACTCTCTATTTTTTATCAGCTTTTTTCTCTTGTAAGTACCTTCAAATGCCCTTCTCTTTCTGCAACTTTCATTTACATTTACTAATTATATTAGTAAATATACAACACATCAACTTCATTTATATTTTCTGCAACTTCATTACCAATCACAACAACTTTTTTTTTTGGGGGGAAAATCACAACAACTAAAATATACTCTAAATCACAAAGAATAATGATTTTGGGAGCGAGAGAAGCGCATCATCGGCACTTGTTGCGGCATGTCCGAGTCTTCATCTTGGTGGACTAGAAAATAGGCAGCCCCATATTATAAAGGATCTCATTCCTAAAATCTCCACCAACCAAACCCTAGCCGACCAATGAGTCCAAACAAATGTCGTACGTTTTACCCCAAATCAAAGATCCGTTACCTACTTTCGTCGGCAATGAAATCCTCAAAGAACCAAATAGAACACAACCTGGTTCAAACTCGTCCCGCCATGCGCAAAATCGAAGCTCGCAAAGAAATTCGGTCTCAACAAATTCAAAGTTGGAACTCCGTTAGCTATGGATTGTTTGGGTCTTCGTACCGTTTTTTTTTTATATTTTCGCGGATCCGGGTCAGGTCTGCGAGATGGGTAGGATATTTAGACCCGTCTAACAGATCTAGATCCGTTAGACGGTCTGACAGGAAACTAGCTCAGATTACAAAGCATGTCCGGGTCTGGGATGGGTCCTGTGTCCAATAGGACACGCCCCACATATTAATTTTTATTGTACTTTTAAATATATATTGAAATATTTTTGCATTATTTACTTTTCAATTTATGTGTTGTATATTTAAAAATATTAGATGAGTACTAAATAATATTATTTTTGCCTTGCTTTGAATTAAGGGCAAGTCATCTGGTCCCTTTCTGAGAATGGACTATAATGAATCAATGATGTCTAAATTTTGTACTCTGTTGATATCTATTATCTAGTGAGTAATGGACTCGTATTGTTTGGTTATTGGTTTCCATTATCAATATATAATGTTTGTCTAATGTTACTTTCAGTATTTCTTGTCCATAAGTTTAAACGAATTGTTGTGTAAAAATTATATGGAAATTTAATGGGTGTTTATTGTTTACCAAAAATTAATTTATTAATATAATATCTTTTAATATTCTACTTTAAATATATATTTTGAGTATTAGTTGAGTACTATTGCAATATCCTTATAGTATTTTTTCTTTGAAAAAAATCTTAATAGTAGCTAAATATAAAAATGGAAGTTTAATGGGTGTTTCTTGTTTAACAAAAATAAGTTGCATGATTAGAATTATTTTTCTTTAACCTTTTTGCTTGTTTTTGAAAATTTGGCCACAAATACAAAAATTAAATTATTGTAATTTTAAAAATTTATTGGCGGGTCTAACGAGGTTTTGAGGCAGGGGCGGATTTTGAGGCGGGTGGGACGGGTCCGGGGTCCTACTTTTCCTTGACGGTGCGGGTCTCAGGTTTGGCCAAACCCACTCCTTTGCCATCCCTATATTTTTAACTCTTTTTCTCTTTTTTGTTTTTTGTTTTTTGTTTTGTTTTCCCTTTTTTCGGCAAACTGGCCGATTTAGAGAGTGTTTACAATTAGTGGAAAAAAAAAACATTTCTTAGATTTTAAATTTAAGAAACACTTTGCATAGTATAATTCTGTGGACAGTGGACATAGCATATTAGAACATATGACATGTTATGAGAAAAAAATATAATAACATTAACAAACAACGACAGTGTTGGCTATAAATTAGAAGTATTAACAAGAGAAAGCTTGGAAGATAACTTATTTTTTATTCAAGTTTATTGTTATAACTTGTTGGTTATAAACGAGTAAAAATGTCAAATGAACTTTTTATTAACGAACGAGGGTTGTTCGTGTTCGTTCGTTTATAATCGAACATATTCGCGAACATTCACGAATCGGTTCACAAATATGCTCATTAATTGTTCACGAACAACTATATGAACATGTATATAAAAAAGTTAAATATACCTTGTTCAATGAACATTCAACTCAAAGTAAATGAACATTATGATGATTGCAAATGTAAATAGCTTGTAATATTAAACTAAAATAAGCTTATTTTTCATAATAAAGTAATGAATATTAAGAAGCAAATGTATAATTAATAATTAAAAAATGAATAATAAAAATTAACATCAAATGACTAAATGAACATGTTCGTGAGAAGTTCATGAATATAAACGAACAAATTTTCTTGTCCGTTTATGTTCATTAAGCTTAATAAATGAACATAAACGAACGCTAACCGAACTCGTTCACGAGTTGTTTGTCGAAAGCTATACTGTTCGTTTACAATAAACGAACACTATTCTTTTTATATTAATGAATCTCTATTCCTCTTTAACTAATCAATACTCTCAACGGACAATGGAGATCGTTTTTTTTTTTTTTTTTTGAGAGTAAAACGATATTTTCATAGAACAACTTAACGAGGAGCCTCCTCCATAATAGAGTTTACAATGTGTTGAGGCAAGTGCCTCTATCAATCGAAAATGCATGGCGCACCAGAAAAATGCGCTACTAAATTGCCCGAAACCCAACTAAAAGAAAATGATGAAAAATTAAGGAGAAGACTCTTAATATCCTCAATGATGTTTCCCAAGTAGGAGAGGTCCGTTGTGTCGTCCGTTCCGTGAACAAGCGAGTGGAAAAGCCGCAAGTTGTCCACTTCTATTACCACCTAGTATTCCGATTCATAAAATGGATCCCTTAATAAGTGCTTGATCACGATTTTTGTTTCTTCCTGCAATCGTTTTGATATAGTTCCCATCGCCATCCCTTTGTTGTCTCGAATGATTGCTCCTAATCCCGTTCCCTGTCCCTGTACGATAGAGGCATCCGAATTAATTTTGAACCACCCAGGTGGTGGTTGCTCCCGATCATCTGCGCGCCTCTTGAGTGGTAGTCGGTGGTCTTAATTTGTTCATTTTAATGTGCTGCGTCTAGCCTCCCGCATGCCATTTCCATGCACCCCATGTGGTCGATCGATTTTTCTTTGGTAGGTGGCTAAATTACGTCCGTACCAGACGCACCAAAGCATAATCCCAAAAAATTCGCGAGATTCGCGAGGAATTGACTCTGCAACCCAAGTGATCCAATCCGCAAGGCCTCCCCTCCCACTTTGCGTCCTAGTACATAGACGAAGCGGGCCGGTTTCCCAGAAAAATGCCACCCACGGGCAATCCCGAAGCGCATGTATCTCCGTTTTCGTCTTCCATTCCGCACTGCACAAATTGGGTCCACCCCTCACACCTCTTCTCTATAGCTTGCTCTTAACCTTTCCTCCGAGGCATTTCCAAATAAACACTTTAATTTTTGGGGTTATATTTAAGTTCCAAACCCATTTCCAAATTCTGTTGTCTTTTCCAGACGAAGAAGACATATTTTCAGAATCTTCTTGAATTTTTTTCGCCACTTGGTATCCGGATTTTACGCTATAAACTCCATTCTTCGTATAGTGCCACATCACCTTATCGGGTCTCCTATGCTCCATTAACGGGATAGCTTGGATAGCTCGAACAACATGTGCCTCAAACAACTCATTTAACAGAGGCACATTCCAAAGGAACATCATCAATCATTAATTCCCTTACAGTAAGATCACTCCCATGGTCATCGGTGGATAATAAATTCGAAAATTTGGAAGATCGGGTTACCCATGGATCCTTCCAAACTTTAACCCCATCTCCATTCCCAATATTCCATCTATATCCCCTAGTAATAATTTGTCTCCCCGCAACAATGCTTCTCCAAGTATATGATGGATTATAGCCAACATTGCTTGAGAAAATTATTATTTGGGTAGTACCTCGCTTTAGAGATTTCGCCGAGGAGGGATGTATCCTCTTTTAAGAGTCTCCAACTTTGTTTTGCCAACAAAGCCTCATTGAAACATTTCAAATCTCGGAATCCCAAGCCTCCTTCATTCTTGTTTCGAGTAAGATGATTCCAAGAGCACCAGTGGATTCGCTTCTCTTCACGCTTTTGGCCACCAAAATTGCAAATGATGGAATTTAACTACTGGCAAATTTCTTGAGGAATTAAGAAGCAACTCATAATGTATGAGGGTATAGCTTGAGCTACTGCTTTAATGAGCACCATTTTCCCCGCCATCGAAAGAAGTTGGCTTTTCCATTGTTTAAGTTTTTTCCGAACCCTGTCCACCACAAGTTGGAAAACCTCCTTCTTTGATCGGCCCACAACCGTAGGAATACCCAAATAAATGGCCTGTTTCGTCACCAAATTCACCCCCATTTTTGCCGCAAGCTGCTGTTGTTTTGACATTTCCATATGCCTACTGAATGATATCTCGGATTTATCAAGGTTTATTTTTTGGCGGATGCCTTTTCATAAGCTCGAATGATTCGCCTGCTCTTCTTCAATTTCCTTCTCATTTGCCCTCCCGAAAATAATACTATCATCGGCAAAAACAAATGAGAAATGTAAGGAGCTTCGCCTACATATCGAATCCGTGCAAATTCCTATTGGCCTCGGTTGTCGGATCATGGAGGAAAAGCTTCAAAATAAAAATAAATATGGGGATAGCGGGTCTCCTTGTCGAAGCCCGAGAGGGGGTGAAAATATTACTTGGGTTGGCCATTAATCAAGATAGAAAAAGAAATCGAAGATATACAATTCATAATGAGCTCCACAAAACCATTATTCATCCCCAATTTTAACATTACATGCCTCAAAAATTCCATTCCACACGATCGTAAGCCTTTTACTCATATCAAGTTTAAAAGCAAAATTTCCCTTTTATTTGCTTTGTTTTCATGGCATGAAAAATTTCAAAAAGCGAGTAGGGCGTTATCGGTGATAAGACGCGACTGGAACAAAAGCCGAATAAGTTGGGTATGCCAAATGAGACGTGGTAAGATATTCTTAAGTGCTTTGCAATAGTTTTAGTAACTAGTTTGAGAATCACATTACCTCTTTTAGGGCGATAATCGCTTTTTTTCTTTGGAATTAAGCAAATGTACGTATGGTTCGGGGAATTGGGATTTTTGTGGCCATTAAGGATATCAAGCACCACACGTAAAACATCGAATTTACTAAGGACCAAAATTTATGGAAAAATAAAGCGGGCATACCATCGGGTCCAGGAGCTTTGGTGGGATGCATTTGCATCGATCTTGATGTTACTTTTCTTTTGTGAAAGGTTGTGCCAAGGTATCGTTCATGTCCGCCGTCATTTTGTTGTCGAGTGCATTTAGGACTTGGTTCATATCCAGGCTCGCCTCGGTGAACAACTCCTAAAATAATTTTCGAACGCCCGGAGATTTGCGTCTCGCCTTCCACCCAGGTAATCGCATCCCGTATTTTTCGATATTGTTTCTTACTCGTCGGCCCGATGCTACTTTGTGAAAGAAAGTTTGAGTTCTTATCTCCGTCCTTTATCCAGATTAGCCTAGATCGCCGATGCCACATTGTCTCTTGTTTTTGTACAAACTTTCAAGAAGTTTTTACGTGTTCAATATGGGCTTGAAGGATTGTTTTTTCCTCGAAATGTCTTTACACTCATTAATCCGATGACTCGAAAAAAGTGGTTTCTTTCCCATCCTTTTAAACCTTCCCCACACCTTTGGATTTTTTTTGCAAGCGTTGTAGCCGCATTCTTTGTTATCAAGTTGCCATTGTCTCAAACCGTTTTACACGATTCGTCTAATAGCCACATGGATTCGAATAGTTTCCTCCGTTTCTATTTCGATTTATTCCTGTGGGCATGTATTTATTCCAAGAGATCAAGATTGGGCAATGGTCCGCCACCCTAGGTAAATGTGAGACTTTGTATGCGGAATGCATGGATCCATTCCAAATTCCCGGCTTTGTCTAAGTCGCCGAGGATATTATCCGTATCCGCTTGCCCATTCGTCCATGTATATTCGAAACCGGTAAACACGAGGTCCACCAACCGGCCCCGTCGCATACTGATTTTGAAAGCCTCCATCTTATTGTCATCTTTTAGCCGCCCCCTCTTTTCTCGTAATCGTATAAAATTTCATTAAAATCTCCCATGCAAAGCCATCCGCGATCGTTGTTCGATGTTGCCAATTCACTAATAAGTTGCCATGTCATAGCTTTTCCCCTCTTCCGGCCATCCGTAAATACTGGCAAAACGCCATTCCATGTCTCCTTCCACAATCCTTGCGTCAATATGGTGTAGCGGCGAGATAAAATTGTACCGTATAGGTCGTTTTCCACAATAGACATAAACCCCCTTTTTCGCACTAGTATCACAATCAACAATACACTTTCCATCGAGTTCGATGTTTTGAAAAATATTGTCCCATTCCTCCGTTTTGAGTTTTGTTTCCATCGGAAAAACAAAACCGGGATCTTCGATCGGAGAATTATTTTAAGCGCTTTAATCGCGTCGGTGGGTTCCCAAGCCCCAAACTCGTAACTCAGCAACTCATTGATCTCGGCGGGGTTGCTCCCTTGCAACCTCCGCCGTTGGGTTAAAATTGAACCGCACGTCAAAAAGCCCGAACTCTTTTTTTTTTTTTTTTAGAGGTTATTCTCTTCTCTAACTCAACCTATGTTTGGGTTGGGTCTTTTAGATGGTAGGGTGTTGTTTTGCTTTGGCTTTTTTGATTTGTGTTTGAGGCGGGACCATGTTTTTTGGTTTTTATGGTTAGTTTTGTTTTAGTGAGGGGGAATGTAAATGGTGAAGACGGATGTGGGTTTGTAATGGGTGGTGATTGTGTAGAGTGGGCGGTGTTACGTGGATAAGGTTGTTAGTTTTGGTGGGTCATGGTTTGGGTTGTTGGTGATGTTGGTCTTTTTGGTGGATGATGAATTGTTTTCCTCTTCAAGAATAGGCAAGTTATTGGGCTCTGTGATTTGGGTATCCAATACAGGAGATTTGGGTTCATCGTTGCTTTGTCGGAGAGGTTACGTAGTTGAAAGTTTTGGATTGGGTGTTTGTGTTTATTCATAGGGATGAGGATATCGATTGAAGGGATCGACTTAATTGTGAGTTCAATGGGGATGTTGATGGGTCGTTAGTAGCCACATGTTCGATAATGTCGTCATCGATAGGTCGGGGTGGTTTTGGGTTTGGATGATTATTGAGGGACGGCTTTGTGGGGTTTGGGTGGGTTAAGAAAGTTGGTGTATCGAACGATTATTGATTTCTCTCGAGGAATAGGTTTGGACGGTGAGGTGCAATGGAGTTTCACGGTTAGCTAAGTACTTATAAGAGGTGAAGCTTTTAGCCACGGCCCGTGTTGCATACTCACAAAATCCAACCCCCGTTGCGGTCATAAGCCTTCGCATTTACGATAGAAGTTAGTGTCCAATTATCCCTAAAAAGCAATAAATTGGTAGTGATTCATATTTGGTAATGTCGGATGATTTCCTTTCATTTTGATCGTCATAGCCTCTGTAGTGGTTTTGTGATATCTATTTGAACTTTGAATCTCGAAATTTTCCGAACATGCCTTCGGTCGAAAGATCCAATGCCACTACTTTCCGATCCTCTCCGCAATCGTTCTAGCTATTGTAGGGTTCATACATAATAATGCCCTAACCCAGAATGCCGCATGATTAATGTGATAGAGGACGGTTGTTCATTATCTTGTAATCCCCTAAGCGCCAATGGAGATCGTTTTAATTAAACGGTTGAGAGAGATTTCTAGATTTCTCCATGAATTTTTGGAAGATGCCTGTGAAACTTGCACAATCCTTAAAATTTTCCTATAATATCCTATAAAAAAAAAACTATACACAAATTTGCCTAATAGTTGGGCTAAAAATGGGTTGGTCTTAACTGGGCCAGGTCAAAACAAACCGAAGTTGGACCCCAAACAAAATGTTTAGATGTACAATTAAATCAGTCTCTCCTTTTGCTGTTGTAATAGTGCTATGCTTCAACTATAACACAAATAAGTTCTCTCTAAAAAAAAAAAAAAAAAACACAAATAAGTTGGCCCGAAAATGATTAGACGTGGGTTTAAATCTAGCTACATGTCGCCTCTTTTTCGTTCTCGCAATGCTTTGCTTCAACGTATTTACAAATGTCGATAGTGTTTGTTATAACAAGTCATAAACTAAAAGTATTTAAGTATTTGGAATTGGAAAAGAAAGCTTAAACAGATAATTTCTTATTTTTTGATTCAAATTTATCATCACAAATCTTTTTAATAGTTAAGATAAATGAATTAATTTATAACTGCCCCCAAAATTTGATAAAAACTTCAAACATCTATCTTTTACAATATAAAAAACTATTAATTATGGTTAATACATTAACATTTTTTTCGTATAGTTTAAATTTATAAACCCATAATTTTTCACCCCTTAAAAATCGAAATCTGCGTCCCGCCATCGATGCCATCCCCATTCATCCCACAGGATGGGACAAGTGACCCGTCTCGTGGATTGCAGCCTTGCAGGGGCAAGATGGGTTGAATCGTGTGGAACAATTTTTTTTATCATTATATGATAATAATACACAATAATTCAAATAAAAGTAAAACAAAAGAAACAAAAGAACAAGAAAAATAAATTGTTATATACTTGCAATATTTTTATAAGCATATTTTATTATTAATATATATTATTTATAAGAATTATCATTATCAATTAGATATAATATTAATACACATTATCAACCTCGTATTTTAGTGGTTGAAACATGTGTTGTAAGGATGAATGACCGATCCTGAGCTGATCTCATACGTGCGTGTGTCACCCAAAGTTAAAATTATTGTACTTAGAAAAAAAGTAAAATATACATTAAATATATTTTTAAAAACAAAATATTAGGCAGGGCAGGTACTATGGGCCTGTTCTACAACTAATAGAACATGGGCCCGAAATGGAGCCTAATAAAAACTAGGTGTAGGTTTTAAACTCAATGCTCGTACATATTGAATATGGATCCAAATTTGGAGCCCAAAAAAAAAAGTTAGGTTTCAACCAAAGCCTAAACCTTCGCCACTACTTCTTCGGCTCTCTGAGGTGAGGTGCTCTGTTGTGTTTAATTCTCTTTGCATTCGCTCTCATATTCTTATTCTATTTATTCCTTATTCAATCATTATTGTCAACAAGTAAGTCGATATAATTGTGGTAATGCTTTATTTGTTTTCCACTGAGATTTAATAGTACGTGATATATGTATTGTGGTTAATATTTGGAATAGGTTTTGGTTGATTAATCAAGTTTTGAGTTGAACTATTTTTTCGTTTCTATTGTGTGTTTCTATATTACGATTGTTTTTGTTTTTCCTTGAAAGATTAGAAGATGACGATGTTTATTGATATGTCTACAGATAAATAATTTTTATTTTTGTTGGCGCAAATGGGTAGCAAAAAGAGAGAGTCGAGTTCTATGCAAGAATCTGGAATGGAAGTAGCGGAAATTAAGCAGCAAGTGAACTTGGGCACTGAGAATGCGGGTGTAGAACCCTCAAAAAAGAGAATGAAAAAAGAGAAAAAGCAGAAAGATATTGAAATTCCCGAGTGAAAATCAGAATGACATTACTGCTGCATCTACGTCGTCCAATGGTCACAAGCCTTCATTGAATTCGATGGAAAGGAGAAAACATAGGAAGTTGATAGATAAGGAAAGACACAAAGCAGAGACCAAGAAAATCGAGTCGGCAACTGAAAAATGGAGGTAGAATTGAAAAATGATGGCAATGTGAGTGCTAGTACAAGTAATAGTTGTGGCGGAGTATTGCCTGAGTTCCATATTGGGGTATTTAAGGATCTGGCTGCAGCTGATGCGAGCATAAGGGAAGAAGCTGCTAAGGCATTGGTTGTGGAGTTGAGGGAAGTTCAGAATGCGTATGATAAGTTGGAGAATAAGGATGAGGTGGAGGATAAGTCGAAACTGGAAGCAGAGAAAGACGATGGCTTGAATAACTGTGCTCCGTCTGTGAGGTATGCTGTGCGGAGGCTCATTCGTGGGGTGTCGTCATCAAGAGAGGTGCGCATTTTTGTTGTTTGGTTCAAATCAAATTTCTTGATAGATTGTCAAGGAAGAATCTTTTGGATAGTTGAATAAGTAGCAAGTTTATCTCTTCATTTGCAATGGCTTCTATTAGTGTTGCTGTTTCTGGTTTTTGAATGTCAAAGAATACTTAAATGTTTAGAGGACCGTGGTTTTATGTCATTTTGCTGATTAATTTGTGTTTTCTTTTTGCCCTTGTTGATTTTCAACCATATCTTGCTTTTGTAACTTTATGGGAACTCGGATGTGAGCGAATCCTGTTACTTTTGAGGTGGCCAAATGGGTAAATGTGAACGTAAGGGTAAAATTTATCTCATTAATAGTGAGAGTTTTTTATAAAAAATCTTGTTGAGTAATAAGATTTCTCCATCGGTTCTCCTTTGCGTATAAATCTTTTCTTTACTTATCTGAGTTTCCGCATAATACAGTAAATGTTTATGTTAGTTTGTTGTATTGCTTGTATAATGCTTCCGGTTTATGACTCAGAAGGTTGTAATTTGGTTAGTCTAGAATATCAAGATTGAGGTGCAATATTTTTCTACTGTTTTTCTAAAAAATCCATGGTCAAGAGGTGGGAACATGTCACAAAAATAACATTGTGGAGAACTGGAGAAGTTTTGATACATGCCAGTAAGTTTGGAAGCTTTTAACCAGTTATCCCTGTAATTCCATCGAGCCAATTGTTTTTTGAGACTTTCCGCTGTTCATTATCCTTTCTGATACGAACTCACTGAAAAATGTTAGGAATTTTATATGTTACTATTACTAGAAGAAACTCCCAGTTCTTTTGGGCATACACTATTCATGATGGTTTATATTCATTTATTGATTCTTTTTTTTTTGAGGAAGTATTCGTTTATTGATTCTTGGTAAGACATAATGGTGAACTGGCTCTTGTTTTTTATTATTTTAAATATCATGATTCTGGTATTAATTTCTGAAAGACTTACGTGAACGTTTCCCATTATTGTCTGTGTTGTAAAGTCCTTTGCTTCACATATATTCACAAATTGAATATCGATTTTGGTGATTCTTGCATTTCCTTTTCTTTATTCTTCTTTCATTGAGATTTTGATTTGTTTTTGCAAGAGATTGTAGTGTGGCAGGCTTAGTGTATACAGTTGGGCAGTTGGCACTGCAGGGAAACTGCTTTAATAATCAGAAGTTTGGTACTTTCACTTAATTATGCATGTGAAGACATGTTATATGGCCAGTGACAAAATTATGATCATTATTAGTAATTTATTATCACACTGAAGATATGATCTTTTGACTAGCATCATTTATATAGGTGACACGCGTCTTGTGAGTCCATTGTTTTTCTTGTATCTCGAGGTGTATATTTCCTTTAAAGCCTATTTGCTTTTTGCTGTGTCTTCAGTTGTCTGGAAGTTTTGAAATTTCCTCAAATTTTCATGGATTATGTGTAATTTTTTGTTTTTCCATATTTCTGTTGCAGTGTGCAAGACAAGGATTTGCATTGGGCCTCTCCATTTTAGTTGGCACAGTTCCTAGCATTAAATTGGAGTCGTTGTTAAAGCTAATTATTACTTTGCTGGAGGTCACTTCTTCCATGAAGGGTCAGGTGAGTAGATGTCCCTCAATTTGGTAATTGATATTTGATTTTCTTTATATTAACTTCATCTGATTTTATAGGAGGCTAGGGACTGCTTACTGGGTCGCTTATTTGCATATGGAGCTCTTGCAAGATCAGGAAAACTTACTGAAGAATGGATCTCTGATAATAATACTCCTCTTATCAAAGAATTTACCGGTTGTCTTATTGCTCTTGCTGCTAAGAAACGGTACTTACAGGAGTCTGCTGTCTCAGTTATATTGGAAATGGTTGGAAAGGTAATGTATCCTACAATCATTACGCAGCACATTCTTGTTGACCCCATATACTTGGGAATGAAATATTTTTGCAGTGAAATGTGATTTTCAGTTCTGATGATCCCAATGATGTGGTGGCGCATTCTAATCTTTTAAGATTAATTCTTTGATATTTTTAATAAGCTCATGATTGCTAATGGTCATCGTGTAGGCTTACCCTTTTCTCTTCCATTAATTCCATTGTAGAAAATTCAAGAAGTGCTTTTTCCATAAAGCTGTTCATCAAATGCCTGTTGCAGTTAGATATAGCATTTGTCTTTTCATTGGAATAATTGAAATGCCATAACAAATATGTTTCTGAATGTTATTTGTCATTTTTTAATTAAGAAAAATAAAATCATACGTTCTTCGTCTTGGTCAGTTCTATCTGCTGATCTTCTGGCAGTCTGCATCTTTTATTTTGTGCATTGTGATAGCCCTGAAGACGCCATATCCTTTTTTATTTGCTGGCAGGATATTTTTGCAGTTGTCACAATACACACCCATTTGCATCTGTACTAGAGTATATTTTGCAATATTTAGGGGCTACAAATTGAATGTGCTAATCATTTCATTTGAAATTTACTATATTTATCATTCCATTTTGCCCTTCTGTATTGCCTTCTATTCCCAGTTTTGCTCGATAATGTGTTCGTACAGAATTTATTGACCTTCATCTAAACCTTGACGTACAATGTTGTTTTAGTTGCCCGTTGAAGCACTGTTGAATCATGTTCTTGAAGCACCGGGGCTTCAGCAGTGGTTTGAAGGAGCAACTGAAGTAGGAAATCCAGACGCCCTACTTCTAGCTCTTAAATTGCAAGAAAAAGTTGGTGTTGACTATAAATGTGGGAAACTACTGCCTTCCCCCTATAGCAAAAGCGCGCTCTTCGCTGCTGATCATTTGTCTACGATTGCCAGTTGCTTAAAGGTGGTATTCATATTTGTTTTGGTACCGTGTTTTTTATTAGGGTTTTTTTCATGTATATATTGATCATTGTATCTTTGATATATTGCAGGAGTCTACCTTCTGTCAGCCACGAATGCATAGTGTCTGGCCTGTTTTGGTTAGTAATCTCTTACCTGATGTTGTACAAGATATAGATTCAGCATCAGGTATAGCTTCCATCAAGAAGCACAAAAAAAGTCGCAAGTTTAGCTCAGCTGAGGAAGATACGGAGAGAAATCTTCGGTGCTTCTGTGAAGTAACAATTGAAGGATCACTTTTACCCTCATCTCATGATCGCAAAAAAATAGCATTTGATGTGTTGTTGCTTCTACTTCCAAAGCTTCCTGCTTCTTGTGTGCATGTTGTATTGTCCTACAAGGTTGTCCAATGTCTAATGGATATACTTTCGACACAAGATTCTTGGCTTTATAAAGTTGCACAACATTTTCTTAAAGAACTGTCAGAATGGGTGGTGCACGATGACGTTAGGAGAGTTGAGGTTATTGTGGCTCTGCAAAAGCACAGCAATGGCAAGTTTGATTGCATCACCAGATCAAAAACAGTGAAAGATTTGATGTCGGATTTCAAAACTGAGTCTGGATGTCTCCTGTTCATACAGAATTTGATCACCATGTTTCTGGATGAAGGTCATTCTTCAGAAGAACCTTCTGATCAGAGTCAAACAACTGATGACAATTCCGAGATAGGTTCGATCGAAGATAAGGATGCTATTGGGGCATTAGGAACTTCTGAATTCCTTAAAAGTTGGGTTGTGGAATCCCTTCCTAATGTTCCAAAGCATTTGAAACTTGATCAAGATGCAAGGTTCCGTGTGCAGAAAGAAGTGATGAAGTTTCTGGCAGTTCAAGGTCTATTTTCATCATCACTTGGGACTGAAGTGACATCTTTTGAACTACAGGAAAAGTTTAGGTGGCCGAAATCAGCCATTCCAAATGCTTTGTGCCAGATGTGTATTGAGCAGCTACAGTTGTTGCTTGCAAATGCTCAGAAAGGAGAGGGGCCTCATGCTGTGGCGAGTGGTCTTGAAGCAAACGATCTTGGATCTTATTTTATGCGATTTCTTAATATATTACGCAACATTCCATCAGTTTCTCTGTCGAGGGCCTTGAATATCGATGATGAAAAAGCCTTTAAAAAACTGCAGGCTATGGAAAGTCAACTATCAAGAGAGGTACTCTGCTATTCTATTGTTCGACACTGATAATGTCCTGCTAAGGGGATGGTTATTAACAATTTGATTTTTACCCTTGAAATTTTGTATAATTTGCCTTTCTTATTACATGTCTTCCCTCGGCTTTCTATTTTCCTGTTCCTGTTTCGGGTGTGTTATTCGGGTTGGGTCGGGAGTGTTTCCTAATTGTTGAAGCCTCCTCTGATCTTTCAAATCAATGGCAAGAATTTTTTACGCATTCCTCTCTAGAATACGTTTTGATGCACTGTTCTTTACAATTTCGGTGATTGTAGGAACGCAATTGTGGTCTTAGCATGGATGCAAGTAAATTACATGCTCTGAGGTATTTACTCATCCAACTGCTGCTTCAAATCGTACTTCGACCCGGGGAATTCTTCGAAGCTGCCTCCGAACTTGTCATGTGCTGTAAAAAGATTTTGGCTCTTCTGATCTTCTAGATTCCTCTGGAGAAGATGAACCTGATGGGGACGGTGCACCTGAGCTTATGGACGTACTTGTTGACACAATGCTGTCTCTGTTGCCTCAGTCATCAGCTCCCATGCGATCTGCCATTGAGCAGGTAAGTAGCAGAGGACCATTTATGTTCGCTTTACTGGTTACTGAATGCTTAGTAAATATTTTATACCTCTTTCCCTAAACATCTTTAGGAGGTATAGCTCTTTCTAATCAATATTTGACAGATCCGAGTGATGCCGTTATTTTACTATATTAGGTTGAGCAGATTCAGTTGCACATTTTAAAATGGTCATTTACGGTTATTCTCATATGGCCTCCCTAGTCCCAGTACGTGTCTAGTCTGCTAGCATTGCTGTTGTCCAAGCCTTTTAACATTTTGAATTAGTTGTGATTTGAGATAGAGATCCTAATTGCTAATAATTTATACTAAGATGCACTTCATGTTTACTTAGTGAGGCTCCATTGTGGTTTCTAGTCGCTATATGTGTGGAGATGACGATGAGCATGAGAACACTTGACGTGTCAAAATGAAATATGAGTTCAAGTTACAAATCATAGTTGTTCCCGCAATGTACATAAAGTTGGATTGGCTGGTGAGAAAAAAAATATATCTGCAAGAAGTTAGGAGTTCAGGGTATTGGAGGTTTTGATGCTAGACAAAAGAAAGAATATACATGCTTAGGGAATAGCATAATTTGAATCCCAAAAAAACCTATAGAAGTTGAATAAATAACAGCCTTTGATACTGAAGAAGAAAGGGCTACATGTATAACCCTTCTATTTTCAGTCCCTAAAACAGGAGGCAAAAACTGGTTAGACAATAGAGTTTTGGTGTTAAGAACTGAGCTGGAAATGGAGTAGCAGTTGATTTAATTTCTCAATGGTCAATTCTAATAATACTGAGAGTGTGAGAGGCCGTATAAGCAAAATAAAATTATTTACCTCGGTGAATGCAAATATAGTAAAAAATCCTGTCTTTTCTGTGTAATGAGTTTTTCACATTTTTTCTTTGTCAAGTAATTGCTCTGCCCCGGAGAGGATGCGACTGCTTGCATAAAAAATAATGATGTTACTTGTCGAGAAAGGATTCACATTCGGATTCTTTGTCGTGAAGTTATTAAGCATTGCTATTTTACAGAGTAATCATTAATTATATCTTTTATAGGTTTTCAAATTCTTTTGTAATGACATCACGGATGATGGGTTGCTCCGAATGTTGCGGGTCATCAGAAAAGATTTAAAACCAGCTCGACACCAAAAGACAGATAATGAAGATGATGACGACGCTGAAGACGATCTACTTGGTGTTGAAGAAGCAGAAGATTCTGACGAGGCCGAGACGGGTGAAACTGTTGACAGTGATGAGCAGACAGATGATTCTGAGGCAGTGGGTGGAGTTGATGCAGTAGCTGTTCAACTTCCTGAGGGCTCTGATGATGATTCTGATGAGGGAATGGATGACGATGCAATGTTTCGAATGGATACTTATCTTGCACGGATATTTAGGAAAAGAAGAACCAAGCTGGAGGAGAAACTGCACATTCTCAGCTCGTGCTCTTTAAGCTCCGTGTTCTCTCTTTACTGGAAATCTACCTGCATGAAAATCCAGGCAAGTTTGTTTACGAATTATTACTGTGTGGTTGCTCACTTATGGGAATGAATTATTCATTAGAGTATCGTGTCATGTCTGGTTTGGCATTGCCAATTCTTCTTATCAGTGGTTTGGATATGCTGTTTAGAGCACCTTTCAAACTTTTTAGGGATAAATTACAAATACTATCCCTGAGGTTTAGCCTAATTTCAAAATAACCCAGTTATCTTTCAAAATTACAACATTTGTTTCTATTTTACAACTTGCACCCTCAGGAAGAGGGGGGTGTTTGTTGGGTAAAAATGTAAAATGGTAAATACTTGGGCGTTTGTAACACCTTAAGGGCGTATTTATAATTTTGAAAGATAATTGGAGCTTTTTGTAATTAGGCTAAAAACTTCAGATCACTTAAATTTCACCAATATGCTGTCGTTTAAAGATGTGTCAATTGATTTACGTCAATTCTTCTCTATGGTTCTACTTGTTGTGTCTCACATAAATGGTTCACTCAAAAAGTGTTGACTTTATTTATCGTGTATATGCAGGTAAACCGCAGGTAGTGACAGTGTTTTCAAACCTAGCTCAAGCATTTGCTAATCCACAAACAACAGAAGGAAGCGAGCAGCTTGGCCAGCGCATATGGGGAATTATACAAAAGAAAATATTCAAAGCTAAGGACTATCCAAAAGGTGAGTCAGTGCAGCTTGCAATACTCGAACCTCTCCTGGAAAAGTACTTGAAGTTGGCAGCAAAGCCTTTCAAGAGGAAAAAATCCGCTTCTAATCCATCGAAGAAGAAACAGTCTGCCTCCTGGAATCGGCACAAAATGATAAATTCGCTCGCTCAAAATTCAACATTTTGGATCCTAAAAATCATCGACGCTAGAAACTTCCCAGAGTCTGAACTGCAAAGGGTTTGTGACATATTTCAGAATATTTTAGTGGCCTACTTTGACAGCAAAAAATCCCAGATGAAATGCGAATTTCTGAAAGAAATATTTAAAAGGCGACCGTGGATTGGCCGTCACCTGTTTGGCTTCCTTCTGGAGAAATGCGGTAGTGCCAAGTCACAGTTTCGGCAAGTTGAGGCCCTTGATTTGGTGACTGAGATATTAAAATCATCTCAACTTTCTTCAAGTAATGATGAAACTGCTGTAGATTCAACGAAGATGTTGAAAACCCATCTTCCCAAGCTATGCCATTTGATCAAGCATTTGTTGACCAATATGCCCGAAAAGCAGTCTAGACGAGCTGATGTGCGCAAATTTTGCGGCAAGGTGTTCCAAATTTTAACAACTTTTAAACTGACCCCTAGTTTTCTTAAAGCTTTGGAACCAGATGGTCATAGTGCTTGTGAATCGCAACTTGGCGAGACATTTCTTGCTCTGAAGAAGCAGAAAGATTGAAGTTTTATTTCGGACATTGGTGGATTCGTATTTGAAGCTCTCAGCTGAGGAAAGATCAGAGGCAAGTTTCATCATGTGTCATCGATTTTGGAAAATATGTTTCGACCTATTAAGGCATTGGATATTTGTTTGAGCCTTTTTATATTTAGCTTTCGTTCTGTTCGAAAGTGTTCATACCGAACAATATGGTGGTGTCTTTCGGTCCATTACAATTAACAAGCTATAGGACCAACACAATTTTGAGTCAGATCATAGTGTTGTCTTTTCTTCTTGTGACCATTCTACCATTGAACTTTTTTATAGGTTGATTTCTTCTTCTGTGTGTCATTGTAGAATGCATATGTTTTTCTGGTTTTTATGTAATACTTTTCTAAAACTATTCGCGTTCTATATTGTGCCACTCTCTCTATTTGCAGACAGACATTGCGGCAGCTGATATCTTAGACTTTAGAGATATTTTAGATCTTTGTTCTGAGGCAGACTGGAAACTTTTCTCATTTCATGGTTTAAGTTGATTAATGAAAAAATTTATGCTGGTGGCCTTATCTTTGGATCATTAAATTAAATTTTATTTATTAATATTTGATCTAAAACAAGGTTACTGACTAGGAGACCAGACACAGAATACCCCAAATCACTTTATCTTGAAAGCACTTGGGACACTAATATGAAGTGATTGAAGATCAAGACGAAGTTCAACTTCGCTTTTTCAACAGATGAATGATTCTACACTATTTTATGGATATTTTTTAGTGAGTGGAAGGTGTCATTTTCAATTCTCAGTATCCCAAAACATTAAGGGGGGGAGCTAAGGGCATTAATATCACACTTATATTTGACTTCAACCAAAGAGAGAACATATAAAAATTGAAACTTTGACAAGTAAGCGAAGGAACTGATCCACAATCTGAAAGATCTAAACACCAAGGTAATGCACATGCCAAAATTCAGGTGATATATATATAATTGTTGCTTTCGGTTGTGTATCAAATATCCCCACAAAAACATGCCTGGCAACCTCATGACCCACGTGCTTTGTCTTTCACTTTTGTTCCCAGGCTGCTTAACCACACTGGCGGTGTAATAATTGTTTTCCTCTGCAATTGCAAGAGCATTCATAGGCATATGATTTTCTGTTCGCCAGTTAATGCTATCCCAGATTACCAAATATTTGGGACTTGATTATAAAAGAGAACTGGAAACAAGACCAACAATATTGCACAAATAAAAGATTAGTTTCATTAGAAATTTTTGCCCACTAGTTTATGTGGTAAAACTGTACAGAGTATCATCATCTATCCCATCAGGCTATCTACATTCCTCTGGGGCTCTATCCCCTACTATTCTTTTTCCCTATTCTACACTAAAATTCCATGATTTGACAATTTCAAACATATGCCAACAACCATATGATTAATGAAATATATGTGGTTTGACAAACTTCTACAATCATCACTTCCCAGAGCAACTTGGTTACATTTGCCACTCTCTGCAAAAAGAGGGATTCAAAGCTTGAGAAGATTGAAGAATGGACTAAACAAAGTAGAACGAGAACATAAAGATCAAAACCACTCAGTATGCAAAATTATACCTCATCAACAAACATGCTTATTTATTGAAACATTAAGAGAGACCCAGTTCCAAGTCCATCATCAAATACTCAAATATTAGGAGACAGCTTAAATATGATCATCAGGAATGTGCATCATCTGCATCTGATTCACTCCCAGATGAGCTCCTGAATCAGAATCTGTAAAAAAAAAAAAAAAGCTCAAACCAATGAGCGCTGTCATGAAAATTTTCCCCTTCTTTTTTTCATACTTTCAATTCCAAGGAACAACAGTTCCTCAACACAAAGTAGAAACGCAAGAAGAATCAGTATCAATACCACTGGAGGACGACGAATCACTGCTAGAGCTGCCCGAACTGCTTGAGCTACTGCTCGCATTGCCTCGATCATCATTATCATGACCAACTCCACCACCAATCCCTTCATCCTTTTCAATTTCCACCGGAGGAAAGCTGGTTGCTGGCATATCATCATCAATATCTACATCTTCTTCATCGTTATCTTTCAATTTCTTCCCGAGTCATCGTCGTTCTTGTCGCTCATTGCACCTATACAACATTCAATTCAATAAGTAACCAGCAATCTACATGCTAAGCAAGAAAACAAACTAGAACTATAAACAATTAAAGCATTAAGTATTACCATATCATCAGCTTCAGCATCAGCAATGGGACTGGTCGGCGCAGCAATTCCAACAGCTTGATGGTTGTTCATCAACGCTTGTCGCTTAGTCTTACTCACCATTTTCTTCCAATTGGTAACAAAACGATCAAGCTCCCAAAGCGTCTCCGTATCAAGGGCCTCAATGTCGAGCTCAATTTCGTCTCCATCTTGAGCCAAGTGCTCATTCCTCTTCCTTATAATCTGTACCAATTGTGGCATTTTTTCTTGAGGCAAACTCTGCAAGCCAAGTCCAAGCTTCTGCTTCTCTTCCATACTCATCTCTCTTTTATCTGGATCTTTTGCTCTTGGCTTTGGCAGCTTCCCTGTTCCCCCTCTCCCACCTTTTTGCTCCTTAACCGGTAAATTAGGAGCTCTCACTGGGGAAGGCACACTAGGAGCTCTCACAGGAGAGGGCGGAAATTGCTCCTGCTTCAGTGGCTGCTGATTCATTGCAGGGGGAGGAGGATTTGAAGCCGTTGAAGCACTAGAATGAGCTTGCATTCTATCGGGTTTCTTCAAAACCTGTGCAATTGGAACAGGACTAACTTTTGGCTTTGTCTTCTTCCCCCTCACTGGAGAAACAATTACCTGGTTAGCATGATTATTCCATGAACTCCCTTGCAATTCCTCGAAGCCCCGATACTGCAATTCATCATTGACCCTGAACTCCGGAGGCTCCCTCTCTCTCCGCTGGTCCAGAGAGTGATCAATATTCTCTTGTATCGGCCTAAACAATTCCTCAAATCGGGCCAACAACTGCTCTGCCATCCCATTAACAGGATCGCTTTTAGGGTTGTACAGCAACGCATTGTTAAAAGTCAACCTCACATCAGCAGCAAATTCAATAGGCGTCCGATACAAATTCTTGGCAAGGTTTGCTTTCACAGTACCCAGATCCATGGGACGTTTCACAATCAAATGATAATCGTGAAGCCCCAAAGTCACAGCATCCACCGGCGTTTTGAAGACATACCCAAACTTGTGCTTTATTAATTTTGCCACAATTTTGCTGCATTCCTTCAACAAACCCTCAAAATTAACGGCGTCCGCAATGCCATTGTCATATACATTGGACAATTTCTTGGGAACCGATCCAACAACAGCCCCGTGCCTCTTGTTTCCAGTGAACTTTTTCGGTTTCGCTTGAGATCTAGGGTTCTCGACAATGTTGAATTGACCAGACTCAATCCGGTCTCGTAAATCGCGGATCTGATCAAGCTCTGCGGACAGCCGTTTCCGGAGCTCGAGGAGCTCGGATTTTGTGCACGAGGCAACGTTGATGGACAAGTAACCCCGTAATTGGCAGCGTTGCGGCTGGTGGACGTCTGGTTGAAAGAATAGGCGTCGTCGGATGCTGTCTGCGTGACGGCTGGTGAATCGACGTTCCTGCTGTTGTTGATGTTGCTGCTGTGATGACGGCCGGCGAAACCGTTTGCAGCGGCGTGGTGGAATTGCTTTTGCTTCTTCTTCGGGTTAGGGTTAGGGTTAGCATTTAGGTGAGGATTAGAGTATGGAGTCTTTCCCATGTGGGCCCAGCTCGACTCATTCTGGCTTGCTAACACGGCAGACGCCATAAATTGCACCGCCGGCGGCTCTCAGCTCCGACGAATCTCCGGCAGCACTTTCCCCAAAAAAACATGTATTAAGTAGCCGGAATCTTTCTTCCGTCAAGAAAACCCCTTATCGAATCGCCACCACAGCGATTAAGATTACGATTGCGATTTCTAAAGATCTAAAACAAGACAGTGAGGAGATTAAGATATTTGGCAGAAAGAGGAAAAAGATTAACACCTAACGTGGGGCGAAAAGGGTGTTAGGGTTTGAGCGAGAATTGAGAAGGCGAAGGGGTGCCTCTTAAAGGCGATGAGATCTGCCCGATGAAACTTCGGGCAGCTTCTGCGCCGTCAATTTATAAGGGAAAGATGATCCAAGGGTGGGAATGATTTTGTTTGCTGGCTGGGGGAGTTGACCGGAACATCTGTCACCGACGGTGTAGATACGGCTGTCCTGACACGTGTACGATTGAAGAGCGTTGGATCAAGCGTTTGAGGTTTGGGGTGAATTTTAGGGTTGGGGAAGTGTGTGGGTCCCAATGAAGTGATGACGTGGATAAAAAAGACGTGTATGTGAAGAAAACTCGCTTTGGGCACGTGACGTGTCAGGTGGATCTCGTCACAACGAGCGGAACGTTAAAAGCCGACTTCGGTTGGGGGACTTTTACTATCTTGTCCTTGTTAAGGCTTCCTTTTATGTATTTTTAAAATGTTATTCTAGAAGAGTTTTCAAAAAACAAAAAAATGTTATTCTAGAAAGAATTTGGAGAACAATTTATCTATATTTAGGTTGTGACTAAAATATAGATTTTTTTATGATTTTTTTGACTAGTGAGAAATTTTTACTAAGAAATGTGAATGTAAATAAATTTTTTTGAAATAAATGTCATTTATTCATTTTCACTTTTTCTTCCATCAAATACATCTAATTATTTTTGTTAAATAAAATCATCAAATCATCAATCATTATTACACGTTTTTCATTTAACCACTCACATATTCTCAACTACTAATCATATTTAATCATTATTTCATATTTTATATCAAATTAATTTTTCATCATTACATTTTCATCTCATATATAATTATAATCCCAAAATTCATTTTCTTCTCTCAAATTTTGTAACCACTATTTTTTATTAAATAAAATATCTCCCTAATGAAAACAGATCCAATCGGAATTTGAGAAAAAAGATGCACAGTGTTAAATGGAATTATAATAATAATTCTAATTAATTACAACAGTTGGAGTTAAAAAAAAACTTTCGCGAATCGAGAGAAAAGAATATGCACATTGTTATTAACAAATGACAAGATGAAATCCCATGAAATGCATGGATTGTGTATCTGTGATACATACGTTTTGTACTGTGAGATTTGCATTTTCTTAATATATAGTTCTATAAGATATATATCACTACATTGTAATAATTTAAAAATAGCATCAGACAATATGCGAGACATGGGATTTAAATTTTTATTGATAAAGACAAAAAAAAGAAAATACATCATACATTAATACATTCGAGCCTATTTATTTGTGTTCGATTTTCGAAAATTGATTCTCATAAAAACGCAAAAGGTGAAACTTCATCGTCCATTGTACTTTTATCATATTTATCCTTAATAAGAATGAAGTTTGGTGCCATATTTTATTTTTCAAGGTTGTAGTAGTAAATTCGGATGTAATTTTATTTTTAAAAGTAGCTTTTATGTGTAAATTGGGGGCAGAGATTTTTGCAATAGGCGATCATGTAACAATAATTAAAAAAATAATGCAAATAAATGGAATTACTAAGTAGATCAATAAATAAAATAGGAGACAACAAGACATAATTTTAGTAACTTATTGATTATTGATTTTACTGGATTTAATTTTTTGGGATATTTTTATAATATGTTGCAGATTTTGTCATGTGTTTTTATTTATTAATGTTTTTAAGTCAATTTTTAATTTTCTGAGATTTGATGTGGATTTTGTACAACATTATTTGGATTTTCTAATTATTACTCTCTTCATCCCAATAAGATAGATTATCTTTCATTTTTTGTTCGTCCACCCAAATTATACGCTTGTTTTCTTATTGAGAGTAAAATTACACAACAATAGACTAAAGTACCCTTATTTAGTTCAATTTGCTTGAGACCAACAATGATATATTATCACTTAATGTAAGGGCAAAGTAGGAAGAATATGGAAAAATATTATGATCCCAATTACATTTACTGTGTTCTTTTAACCTGTGTGAAGTACTCTACTTGTCTATCTTATTGGGACGGAGGAATATATTTATTCGGGTTTTCATATTTGTTTTTTCCAAACCATGCGATGCACGAACTGTATTTTTACAAAAATATTTTTTAATGATTGAACAAAAACTCTAGAATTTCAATAAATGGTCAAATTATAAACATAAATTAATTTGATTATAAATCAAATAATTAGACAATAGAAAATACATTATTCACTCACTCTGCTTTTTCTCTTATTTTTTCTTACGCCTATCACATCTACCCACTCTTCAGAAAAAATAAATTATCATTACATAGTTTTCCATAAATTCCACTATTCACGCACTCACGTATTTTTAACTATCAATCATATACAATCATTATTTTTTACTTTTTTCTATACCATGTCATATTTCACTATTATATTTTCTTCTCGTATCCATCTTTTATTCTCCCTAACAAGTTTTTCACATTATCCTTTAGCAGAAAGAAAATTTCTAAAATGAAAATATATACAATCGCAACTATAATTTTTAAACCCCATTAAAAAATAAAAAATTGAGTAAATATATCTTACATATTTTTTATTTATTATATGTATGTTTTATTTTATATATGCAATATGATTGTCAAACTTAAGATCGTAAAAAGATGATTAATTTGATATATTATATGTCAAAAATTGATTAAAAATGAAAAAATTATTACAATTTAAAAAATAAAAAAATACAATAATTAACGCAGTACTCACAAAAATTTGGGCTTTTTGACACTGTATTGTAAATTTCAAAGTAATTTGACAAAATATTGTGTTTTTGTGCCACCTTGTATTTTTAAGTGTAGGATTGAGCCTTTATAAAAGGCTCAACCATTGTTGTGCCTCATATGTTTTTTTTTTTTTTTCTTTGAATATAAATGAAGAGCAAAAACTATTTGCGCATGAAGAGGTTTTTGATTTTTTTAATATTTAAACAAGAAGCGCAAACCTGTTTTGCGCCTTGCGCTAGAAGACAAAGAAAAATGAAGTACAGTCTTGAACGCTTGTCCACTTTATAATTATTATCATGTGATTGAAAAATTTTCAGTTCCCCAAAAAAAGATTTTTTTAGATGAAAATCCCAATGCTTGTTGTATTGTTTAATATCGAGGGAAAATTCACTTTCTGTTTTGTTTTTTAAACAAAGTCTTATTTGTGATTTTAAATAGTGGCTTGTTTATAGTTATATAAGATATAACTAGTGTTCTAAAAAGGGTTAGGCGCTAGACAATTAACAAACTGGGGATTAACGCCTAGGCAGAGTCTCGGCAGGGTTAGGCGGGGTTAGGTGCGGCCTAATTAGAAGAATATTTTAGCCGGCCAAATGAAGCCTAACACCTAGGCGGAAATAAATTGGGGTTAGACAGAGATTTTTAGAACAGTAGATATAACCACTATGTAATATCTTAATACAGTGGATATACATTTTTCATGTATCCGAATTTTCAGACCTCACCTGTCCCATTTAATAGTGGGCACGACATGATATTATGTGGATTTCCATGCATTCGCTTCTTGCATGATTTTTTTTATAAAAAAATGAATTGGAATATGATATTGTGCTTACATTTGAAGTTGAAAAGTTTGCAGGAGGCTCAAACTCATATTGCGCTTCTTTTTTGTCATCAGGGAAAAACAATGATAAGAAGCACAATATGCAATTGAGCTTCTTTTTGCCATTTGGGAAAAGAAAAAAAACGCAACATGCAATCGAGCATTATATAAAGGCTCAAATGCTTGTTTCGCACCTCCACTTAAAAACACAATATGCCACAAAAATATATTGTCAAGTTACCTTTAAATTTATAGTATAATGTCAAAAAGCCCCACAAATTTGGAAATGTAAGTTTTATATAATAATACTTTTAATAAGGTCATAAACAAAATTTACCAATATTCACATACTTATTTATTACATATAGATTTTGCACATATATAATATAATATAACTTAAATAAATTACATATTTTACCATAAAATTATACAACAATGTGTAAGATGTATTTTATGTGAAAAATATGTTTAGAAACAAATTTGTTGTCTATCCTATATAATAAAAGAAAAAACAAAGTTGACACATGTCTTCACTTCATTAATTTTGGGCATTTATCAACTTCTCATTCTTCCATTCTTCTAATTCTTCATAGCGTGTTCGCATTTATCCATGTGACAACCCTATGTATAAATTTAAAAGATAACAAATAATCCAAATAACAAATTTAAAAGATAACAATAACCCAAAAATCAAGGATTATATATACACTATATTTTAATTTTTTTTATCTTTTAAGTTATTATATTATATTATTTTATAAGTTTCAAATAAAATGCAGAAAACAAGTATTTTCAGAAAAAAAAAAATTCTCTTTTGGATTCTAAAAGAAACGTTGCTATCTCTTGGGATTTTTCTATGTTTTTCATGCTTGAAAATTTTTTATATTGAACTTAAAAGATAATAAATAATTAAAAAATCAAGGATTCTATCTACACTATATTTTAAACTTGTTATCATTTTAATTTATTGTATCTTTAAATTTATATCTTTGAAGTTATTATATTATATTTATATGTATAAAATAAAATGCAGAAAAGATGAACAAACACCCATAATAGATAATATAGTTTTCCAAAAAAGTTTTTCAAAATTTGAAGTGAACTATTTATATGATACTCTTTTAAATTTTTATTTTTATTTTTTAATATTTGGATAAATTATGTGTAACACACGAGTGTTATTCTAGTCACATATATATACATATAGATGATACTGAAAGCAATATATAAATAAACAAACAAAATTGGAAAAAGATCAAAAGATTTTGCTTAAGGACAGAAAAGGAAATCCACAAAAGAAAGTGCGCGGATTACCAATGAAGGTTTTCATGGTGTGGGGACCACCCCATTCAACCATCTGCACCATTTATTATTAATTAAAGATAAAAGACAACCAAACTGAGGTAATATATAGGTGGCGTCACATTTCAACAAAGCCTTTTTTATACTCTACCCGCCCCAAGTCCCAACCTTCTTCAGAGCAAAAGGGTATTTTATATCCTGAATTTCAATTTCCTCATTTTGTTGATGGAGAAGAAATGAGCAGCACTGTGACAATCGGGGATCCATGAATTCTTAAAGGCTTTGTGGTGTTTTTGGAGTTATTTTTAGAGATCTGAGGTGAAGGGCGGCAGACTCAAGAAATTTATCGATTGCGGCGTCGCCGCCCAACGTTCACCGGTGAGACGGCGGAGGAGGAAGGGAATCAGAGGTCTTCGATTTGATGGTTTGTCTAACTTGTGTGGCTTGAAATGTGAATTTGGTATGCATTTGAGGTGAATTTGAGGTTGCATTTGGGTGTTGGCATTTTACATTTGAAACCAATTTGGTGTTTTATATTATATTTTTAGTATTTATATATTCATTATATGAAATACAAGTTGAGATTTAAATAAATAGAAGATTCGAATTGAGCTGTGACTTGTTTCTGTGACAATAAAAAAATTCTTATAAAATTGAACTCCCTTAGATAAATTTTGTAAATACTTGTACAGAAGAATCAAAATTCGAAATTTCGAATTAATAGAAATGCATTTTTTCAAATGTTATCCAAGGTATGCACAGAAAAGTTGATTAAAAGGATTATTAAATTTGAATTAATCAAAATTTTAACTGATGTAATATTTTACAGGTTGAAAGTGTCATATTTCTTTTTTAAGTATAATATAATATTTAAATGCAAGTAGAGAGGGGAGAAAGGTAAACATTGCTCCAAAGTCAAGTATGTCATCTTTAAGAAATTTCGCATTTATTCAAAAAATCTTTAAGAAATACCAACTTTTGGAAGAAACAGTAAAGCTTACTGAAGTTCTAAGAAATGTTTGCCAGTTGAGGGAAAATTTGAAATTGAATTTTGAATAACATGTTAGGATAAAGTAAAACTTATTGAAGCATAAGGTTAAATTTGAAATCAAATTTTGATAGACAAGTATGAGTTCACAATTTACCAATCTCATGTCCATACTCGACGCTAAGGAACTCTCATTCATCTGGTGTTTCACCGTGTGAATATGGTATAGAGAACATAATGTCATTACTGTACGCATGATGCCGCAATATACTTGGCATTGTTCCAAAAGTGTAAATACATCTTAAAAAATCATCACCACATATTAATCATATCAAAACGTGTCAATCATAATGGAACACACAAAGTGAAACAAGAAATCTTACTACCGAACGAATTGGGTTTGGTGATCACTCTCCCCCGCTCTTTCCATGTTGTCTGAAATATCTCAACTTGTTTGAAAAATGCCCGTTTCTAGTATAGTCCCAATCGTTGCCTATCAAATAATGTGTGGTTAATTATACTAAGTTCTATAAACTATGTTAGTTTTTACACTTTGCCCCCTTAACTTTTTTGTGACATTTTACCTCCTGAACTAGTTTTTTTTGTGCACTTTAATAACTCCACAGAGGGTATAGTGTGAGCAAAACACTAAGTCCAAGGATTAAGGTGTTACAAAAAAAAATTTAGGAGATAACTCTGGCTTACTCTTTTCCACCAAGGACAGCATATCAAGCAGCAGACATATCAAATATAATTAGATATGAACATATGAGTTACAAATCTTGATAATCAAAACTTCCATTACATATTGTTCTACAAAACCATTACATCAAATTCAAACTACAAATACAACAAATAACCATTCTAATCCAGCACTAGAAAAACCATAACAGGTCGCAACATTCGTCCATCAAGCAACAGCAACATAAGGCTGCAAGGCTACAAACACAAACCATTGTCAAATTTAGAGCCAAAGATATGTAAATATATAAGCTATTTCAAGATTATATGCAATCATAAAATTGAATTAAAAAATGTTGAAACAGCATACCATCCTTCCAAAAACCCAGGTTCCCTCTTTGGAGGGGAGCAGTATACTGTGGTGGCGCCATTACAGGGGGTCCCTGGTAATAACCTGTTCCACAATTACAACACATCATAGTGTTCAGATTTCTGGGTTCAAATAATATTATTTCTTGTTCTGGAAACAAAATTAAGGGATAATTACAAAAACTACTCCGAAGTTTAGGCACAAAAAAAAAAACATTTATCCTTCATAATTACACACACCCCTAAATGTTACAAATATTTAGGTTTATGTTTACCTAGCAAATGCTCCTTCGGAGGCCAGGTACACTTTATAGAAGATAAACAAATGTCAATAAT
Source organism: Rehmannia glutinosa (assembly GCA_016081115.2). NCBI lineage: Eukaryota > Viridiplantae > Streptophyta > Magnoliopsida > Lamiales > Orobanchaceae > Rehmannia > Rehmannia glutinosa. The sequence goes on along the minus strand of CM071929.1, from coordinate 43,004,173 downwards.
ATTTGTAATTTTGAAAGATAATTAGGTTTTTGTTGTAATTAAGCTAAATCTCAAAAGTAGTTTCTATTTTCAACACTCAAATTAACTCTGTCCAAACTTTGCCACAAAAAGTTGGTAATATTTCTGCTCTGTTCCCCTCTTTTCTCCACACCAAAAACAGAAACCACCACCATTTTCATCCTCACTTCCCAAGATCCAACCAGTTGAATTCACAAAATCCAGATTAAAACCCACAAATCTTTAATTGCGCACTTAATCTTTGGATGAAATAGCAAAACCTTTGTAGAAACAATTAATTTCATGCATAGTATATGGCAGGAAACAGAAAGGGCCAAAAAAAAAAGGGAAAAATAGAATCCCATAAATCAGTTGCAAGAAAACAGAAGAGGAAAAAATACCTTGAGCAGGGTAGGGATAAGCATATTTTGGTGGCTCACTCATTTTCTACAAGACCAGCAGAATATATCTGGAAGAAGAAATTGAAGAGTTTAAAGGGTTTCTAATATATACACCTTAGAACAGAAATTGCGATGAGAATATAGAATCAAATTCTTTCCTTGCTTACAAGGAAATTTCTAGTGGGGATGTGAAAAAGAAATCTCTGGAAAAGTTGGGTTTCATATTCAAACCGTCATCATCAGTATGTTATGGGGATGGGATCTCATCAGTATGTTATTGATGTCGCGTGATGTGGGGTTTTTATTTTGTGGAATAGTTTTATTTTTGAGTTTTGATGTCTCACCAGTTCAAATAATACACGTGGCAATGCATGAATTCAGCTTATCTGGGATTCCCATTTACTAGCATGAGTTCTAGTAGCCCTATATTAAATGTTTTCACACAAAAATAATAATTTTATATTATAAGATGACATTGTACTATTTTTAGTGCAATTATTAAGGAAAAACTGTAGACATGGATTCGTGAAGAAATTTCTTTTTTTCGTTGCAGGGTAATCGCTAGATATGATTATCATGATATAGGTGCTATTGGCAATTATATCATGCATAGTAGTCACACTAGATGAAAATTCTAGTTTACCGACATAATATTTTTGTCAATAAATTCTACCGTTACCCACGAAATAATTTTTTTTATTTTTCTCCAAACTATCCGATGTTATGATGTTACCATGTTATATCAATTGTATATACACTTGATGAGTGAATAGATACTAAGTGTTTAAATAATGAGTAGATAAATGACAAGTGCTTCGTCTCCGAGAAAATAGGGCACTTAAATGATAAATGTTATACTAAGTGTAGCATCTACAAGACCAAATTGTGCCGATCAATTAACGACAAATTACTGAATTTTTTAATTTATCGACATAATTATTGTAAACAATTACCAACAATTTTAGATTCTATTGGTAAATATTTATCTACAATGTTTTTAGCTATAACGATTTTACGTACAATTTATAATTTTCTTAATATTTTTACATATATATTTTTTTGCCGGTAAATTGACTTTTTCTTGTAGTGGATGACGTGTGAAATAAGATATATGGGTCACATATTCATAAGCAATGTTTTTAAATCGGAGCGACATCGAACTGCATTAATAACTCGGTCACCTGGTTTAACCTGGTCTAAAAAAAACGGTTGGCCTATATACATACACATATTTATGTACAAATGTAAAAAACAAGTACAAATGTAAAAATGTCAAATACAAATAAAAACAAAAACAAATGCAATAAATTATAATATTCAAATATATGTACATAAATTGAATATAAGGAAATTTATTTGTAAATTTACCAAATAATTTTTCATTTGTAATAAAATAAAGAAAATTTTCCTTAAGCTAGGTCACTGGCCGGTTTTCGGATTTTTTATCGAGTTTGATCGGGTGACAATTATTTTTTTGCCACCAAATTGATTTAGAACCGGACCAGACATGTGATCGGTTCCCGGTAAAACCGGTCGATCCTGCCTATTCGGTCCGGTTTTCAAAAGACTTGATTCATAGGAGAAAACTTGTGTTTTATGAGGCCATGAAATCGAAATTTAATAGGGGAGAGTTCGATTCTACCTAATTGGTCAATTTAATAGGTCAACTTAATAAGACAAGTCAACGAGAAATTTTCCTTCCTGAATAATCCTTTTACAATCTTCGTTAGATCGAGGTAATAATAGCAAACCATTATTTTCCAAATCATTATTTAATTCCTTTCAACCCAAAAAATTTTAATTTAAGTGCAAGCTTTTGGGGCGTCTTTTCTTTTTTTCGTTCTTTTTTATAAGTACTTTTAACAGCTCTTACCGGTTATCAGATTCACAAGTTTTATTGGCTTCTTGCTCAAAATTTTGTTCTGCAATTTTTAATTTTTAGCCAGCTGTGGAGAGATTTCACTGTAGTTTACACATTTGACCAAATTAATGCATATTAAAAACAATGGTCAAATTGGATTCAAAAAAAGAAATAAAATGGACAAATTAGGTAGCTTGAAGAAGACATAAAAATGTCTGTGTACATTAATATTCTGAGCACATGTTGATTTTCATCCACATAAATTAACATGCTTCCACCCAGAATAATTATGTCAAAAAATCAGAGCGCCTCAGGCTGCGATTGGATGTGGAAGAGATTTCATTTTCGTTCTGCTATAGAATTGTTTTTAACCAAACATGCGATTATTTATGAAATTTTCAGAAAATATAATTTCTCTCACTTTTACTTTTTCTCATTTTTTCTCTTACCAATCACATCTACACATTTTTTCATAAAAAACTAATAATTATTACACATTTTTCCAACAAATTTCACTATTTACTCACTCACACATTTGTAACAACAATTACAGCTAATCATTATTTTTTTAAATTAAATCAACTTTTATTATTACTTTTTCATCTCACATCCAATTACACTCTCAAAAATCATTTTTTTTCTTTCAAATTTTTTTTTACTACTATTCTCTAGCAAAATGAAATTTTTCAAAATGAGAACATTCCAGTCGCGCCCTCAATGTTCTTCCCCACTTTTCACCAAATTTCACAATTCCATCCTTGACTTCCCACAATTTAGATATTCAAGCAGTTGACTATCACTGCTGATTACAAAACCATAGGGCAAATTTTGCAATTTTTATTTCTTTCTGTACTGCCTTAGGCAATTTTATTTCTTTCTTTGCTACCATGGGCCACATCTCCCACAACCATTTGCTCCATTGATATGGGCTTGCTTGTGGATGAGGCCCATTAGTTGATGATAACAAACCCAACTACGCAACTCTTATCCATTAGACCAGGCCCATTAGTTGATCTATTATTTTTGGAAAATTTAGACATTAGGCTTAGACCATCTCCTTACCATCTCCATCTCCATATTTTCCAGGTTTTAAAATTTTACTTATTTTTTTAAGTGCATTTTTTGTACTATTTTAGTGTAATATTTGCACTTCATCTACTGCAGTTTGCAATAAATTCTTCTCTAAAAATGTAATATATCATAATATTGTATTTATTTTTTGCATATTTTTCATACCCTAAAATCATTTATTTAAAAAAATGAGTTTAACGCAACTACAATATTATGCTATTTTTTGCGAAAAATTGTTCACATTTACAAAATGGCGTGGGCTTTAGTGCAGTGCTAGAGCAAATTTTTGCTACAACTTGAAGATAAAACACTCTCTTGGAGTTGTCTTATTGAGATATCATTTTGGATCAAACAATGTACTCCATCTTTCTTATGTTTCTATATTCTTATCAAACGTAGTAAAGTGTAAAAACGTAGTAGTAGCACTTCTGAGTTCTGGCAACGCTTTCAACTTTTCCCTTCCCTTTTCTTTTTCTTTTTGAAAAATAAAAAATAACCAATACATTCAAATTGTATTTTTAAAATGAAAAACATCCACCACCTTCTATTCTCAATTTTCAATTCTCTTAATAACAAATAAAAATTAATAATGGTGTCATCAGACCCAATAAAAATATATATCTCATTGGGCCTAATTTACATTATTACTATCGTTCAAGACTTTCACGAATTGGGCCATGTCCACTTTCAAAAGGGTGAGAGTATATTATTGATAAAAGTACAAAATTACAAATTATCTTTTTCATTCTGGAAAAAGAAAAAAACAAAAAGAACCGAGAAAAAAGCAATTAAAGTACGAAATTCGATTATGACATTTTTATTACAGCTTCAAATTCAGATAGATGGAGGAATAATACCCTTATTCACATAATCCACATTAAATCCAAACACGCATCTACCATGCAACAGCAACACAAAGCTGCAAGACTGCACCATACAAAAATAAAATCATAACAACATATATTTTTTTTATAATTCAACTACAAATTAAAATAAATGAGAAATATTATTTAAAAATAAATAAATTATATACCAAGTCTCGAAAAAACCAGGATCTCTTCTGGGAGGAGGAACTGCATACTGAGGTGGTACCATTACAAAAGGCCCTCCATACGAAGAACCTATTGAAAATATTTCAATACAAATATTTTTTTCAAAAAAAATGTTCAATAAAAATATCCATAAATCATTTACATACATAGTGTAAAAAGAATTAGTTAGCGTGTATTATTTCCCAATTGTATACCAAATTATTGGCTTGGAATAGATTTATACACGATTTTATACATAAAATAGAAATAATGAAATAAATTGAAGAAGTTTATACATTGGTATTTACCTGGAGCAGGGTAGGGGTAGGCATACTTAGGACCGTCGACCATGATTTTATTTTATTCTATTTTTTTCGGAGTTCAACAATGTATCACTAATTGAGAGCTATTAATGAAAATAAGTTGGAATTTAATATTTATTTATATGTGCTCTCCCAAGGAAGATAAGGTGAACCGAGTGCAAGAAATTTCCAATATATTTTGCAGTGGTGACAACAAAGATATTGTGAGTGCACGTGGCAGTTGCAGAAATTTGTGCCGTTTCCTCTCAAATATTAATTTTGTGTTTCTTTTTTTTCCCTTTTTTTTAATGTCTCAGGTACTTCCGGCTTGGTCCCCGAAAACTCGATTTTCTTAAGGGTTTCATGTGCCTCAACTAGTATCAGATTTTCAACAAGGCACAATTATGCACATCAAGGATTCAAAATGTCACGCTTGTTAGAGATGATGAAATTTCAGACGTCAGATCATGAGCTCACCATATCAGTCTAGGATCTTGTGTAGCTAATCAATCACTAATCATTGGATACTATAGGAATATTTTGTACAGATAAATATCTAATATCCACCAATAGAATAGTGCCAGCATTGTACCTATATTGTTCATCTTGTCCTATATATAGAGGACCACTATGTACCAAGAATTTACTCATCATTCGAAATCAAAATAGAATTCTGGTAGTATAATTCTTAGAGTAGCTTTCAGCTTTTCCAAGCTTTTCTTTAATGGCTTCTATCTTTTCCAATATGGTATCAGGGCAGGTTAATATATGCCTCTAGTCCATAACTTTTGCTGGTTTTCTTTTTCTGTTTAGGTCATCTAGAACTTTATTTCTAGTATGGCTCAAGATACACCTGCAACACTGGCTGAAATTGTATCAGAACCAGTTGTTCAACTTCACACAACTTGTGACTGTGTAGTTAACAGACTTCAACTATTTGGTATGGAGACAACAAATTTATACAGCTTTAAGAGGATATGGATTGGTTTTATCACTGGTGATAATAATATACCAGAACAATTCATAACAGATGCCACTAAGGATACTCGGTCCTTAAATCCTACCTATACAACTTGGGATTGACAAGATCAATTGATTGCTTCCTGGTTGTTGGCTTCTTTATCTGAAAATGTCTTAGCTACACTATTGGATTGGTCACTGCTAGAGAAATATGGCAGGCTCTTGAAACTAATTTTTCAAATCAAAACTCAGCAAAAATTATGCAATACAAACTAGAGTTGCAGACTACAAAAAAAAGCAATATGCCAATGAAGGATTACTTAAGCAAGATGAAATATATTTTTGACATGTTGGCCTCTGCTGGAAAAATAATAGAAGAATCAGACCAAGTGCTTCATGCTTTTACTGGTCTAGGTCTGAATACAATGCTCTAATCGTTTCAGTTACGTCACAAACTGAACCTTGGAAACTAAGAGAAGTGCAAGCCTTGCTTCTTAGTTTTGAAAACAGGTTGGAAACCATGGATGGATTCTCCAATGGTGGAGACAACACTGATTTTTCTGTAAATCTTACCACTCAAGGACATAACAATGGTCCTAGAAGAGAAGGCTTCTCAAATCAGTTTCATGGAAGCTGGTTGTGCCTCAAGGATACAATGGAAGAGGCGGGGAATATGGAAGAAATAACAACTACAGAGGAAGAGGTAGAAGATATGGCTCCAACAACAAGCTAAAATGCCAAATCTGTTTTTATACTGGATACAATGGTGCAGGTATGAACATTGCCCATATTGGTACTTCTACAGTAACTGCACCCCACTCTAGTAATTCCCATATATTCAATCCGAATAATTTGCTTCATGTTCCTCATTTAACAAAAAATCTTCTCAGTGTCTCTCAGTTTGCACATGACAATAAAGTATTCTTTGAATTTCACCCAACTTATTGTCTTGTGAAGGACCCTCTCACAGGCCATATCATCCTCCAAGGGAAGGTTAAGAACGGGCTATACAACTTCCACTTGACAAGCTCTAAATCATCTCCTTATCAGCCTCATCAACATCTCAAAAATGTTGTCCATCCTCCTGCTGCGAATTTCATGACAATAAAAAATAAGCCTAGTTTAGATACTTGGCACTCTAGGCTAGGTCATGCCTCCTAGATATCATTAAGAAAGCCCTTGGACATTGTAATATTTCTTTTGATATGAATGAAAAAGAGTTTTTATGTTCACGTTGCCTTCAGTCTAAAATGCACAAGCTTCCTTTTAATTCTGTTTTGGATCACTCTACAGAAATATTTGATATAATACATAGTGATCTTTGGGGGCCATCTCATTTGATTTCTCATTATGGATTCAAATATTATGTTAGCTTTATAGATCATTACAGTCGATACACTTGGATTTATTTCCTCAAAGCCAAATCTGACACTAAACAAGCCTTCATACACTTTAAAACATTAGTGGAAACACAATTCAATAAGAAAATCAAGTCATTTCAAAGTGACGGGGGAGGTGAGTTCATTGCCTTAACAAAATATTTTCTTGAAAATGGTATACTCCACATAATTTCTTGCCCTTATACTCCCCAACAAAACGGTCTTGCCGAACGCAAACATAGGAACATAGTTGAAATGGGCCTATCTCTTCTAAATCAGTCTCATGTCCCTTTAAAACACTGGGATGATGCATTCTTAACCTCTGTCTATTTGATCAAACGATTACTCACCAAAATCCTCAACTACAAATCACCGTTTGAAGTTCTCACAGGTCACACACCGGATTATCATCACCTTAAAATATTTGGTTGCCTTTGTTATCCTTACTTAAAGCCTTACAATCACCACAAATTACAGCCCAAAAGCATCCAAGCGGTTTTCTTAGGATACAACCCCAATCACAAGGGTTACAAAATTCTTTTGCCTAATGGAAAAAATATTGTCACAAGACATGTTATCTTTGATGAGATGGTTTCCCCTTTTTCCCTAAAAAATCAATCAAAAAATTCTACTTCACATTTTACCCCTGATGTCTCTCCACCCTTGATTACTGTTCCACACATACACTCACTCTTTTCCTATGAATCCCACTGATTTCCCACCCACTCCCAGTGACCATCCCATCAGCAGCTCACAATCCACTTTCCAACATTCTTCTTCCTCTACCTCTCATACTATCTTATTCTTCTTTTGATTCTTCAACTCATAGAGGATGTGTAATTACTATAGATTTACCAAGAGAGCAACATTCTTTACATGCCATTGATGTTTTTGGCATTAATCAGTCTGATGCAGGGCAAAGAATAGAACACTGCACAGGGACTCATCCCATGATGACTAGGTCCAAATCTGGCATCCGTAAACCCAAGATTTTTCTTAACACCTTGGAGCCCCTACAGGAACCTAAATCACTGGACGAGGCCCTCAATACACCCCACTGGAAGGTAGCAATGTAACAAGAGTATGATGCACTTATCAAAAACAATCTTGGTCTTTATGCCCCTTACATATTGATAGAGAACTTGTAGGGTGTAAATGGGACAAGGTAAAGAAAAATGCAGATGGGAGTGTGGCTAGATACAAAGCTCGCCTTGTTGCAAAGAGATACACACAATGTGTGGGAATAGATTACAATGAAGCATTCAGCCCGGTTGTTAAACCTGCTACAGTCCGTGTTATTTTAAGCTTAGCATTGTCTCACTCTTGGGCTATCAGGCAGATTGATATTGATAATGCCTTTTTAAAGGAAAGATTGACACTGATTTATTTATGGCACAACTTCCAGGCTTCGAAAAAGATGGTGACAAAAATATGGTTTGTAAACTCAAGAAGTCTCTCTATGGGCTTAAACAAGCCTCTCGAGCTTGCACTAGTAAACTTGCTGGAGTTTTGCTCACCTTGGGGTTCACTATGTCTATATCTGATAGTTCACTTTATTACAGACATCAAGGTTCATCATGTCTCCTAATTCTTGCCTATGTTGATGACATAGTCATCACAAGGGATAATCACACTGAAGTTCAGAAATTCATTAATGATCTCAGTAAGTTCTTTTCTTTGAAGGATCTGGGGTCTCTTCATTTCTTAATTGGCATTGAGTTTACACCTACTTCCAATGGCATTTTTCTCAATCAGCGAAAGTATATTGAAGAAATTATGGATAAGGTTGGGATGAAGGTGGCAAGAAGTTTTGGTTCTCCTATGATATCATCATCATCCTTATCTAAATTTGTTGGACAGCCTGTACAGGATAGCAAGCTTTACAGAAGCATTGTAGGAGCATTGCAATATGCTACTGTAACTCGTCTAGATATCAGCTATTCAGTGAACAAGGTCAGCCAATTCATGCACAATCCCCTTGACAGCCATTGGAAAGTGGTTAAAAGAATATTAAGATATCTTTCTGGAACTTTGGATTATGGTTTACAATTCATAGCTTCTTCGCAACTTAATCTGATAAGTTATTCAGATGCAGATTGGGCATCGGATCCAGACGATAGACGATCCACTTCAGGTTTTTGCACTTATTTGGGTGGCAATTTGATAACTTGGACATCCAAGAAACAATCAGTGACATCAAGATCAAGTACCGAAGATCGGAGTATATCTCATGCTACATGTGATTTAATATGGCTACAATCATTGTTAGGAGAATTGCAAATTCATCAGACTCGTTCTCCTACTATTTGGGTTGATAATCAAGTTGCCATTTCTCTAGCCGGAAATCCCGTCTTTCATTCTAGAACCAAGCACTTTGAGCTTGATCTCCACTTTATCCGAGAAAATGTGATGACTAAGGCTATTTTCGGTTCAGCACGTACCGTCCTTGGACCAGATTGCTGACATCTTGACCAAACCGTTATCCGGGCAACTCTTCCATCGCCTTCGAAACAAATTGGGCGTTGTTTCTAAAGGCTCTATCGAGTTGAGGGGGCATGTTAGAGATGATGAAATATCAGACGTCAGATCATGAGCTCACCATATCAGTCTAGGATCATGTGTAGCTAATCAATCACTAATCATTGGATACTATAGGAATATTTTGTACAGATAAATATCTAATATCCACCAATAGAATAGTGCCAGCATTGTACCTATATTGTTCATCTTGTCCTATATATCGAGGACCACTATGTACCAAGAATTTACTCATCATTCAAAATCAAAATAGTATTCTGGCAGTATAATTCTTAGAGTAGCTTTCAGCTTTTCCAAGCTTTTCTTTAATGGCTTTCTATCTTTTCCAATAACGCTGCCTTCTTCTAGCTTCACCAAGATAATGAGGGTAAATTTGGATTAATTAAAGGGATAATTACAAGAAACTATCTGAGATTCGAGCTAATTACAAAAAAAGCTAGAGATTTTTTAGAATTGCAAAAATCTCCTTGAGATTTGACCTTTTTTGTTACCTTTTTTTTTGATAGTTCTAAAACTATGACAATTATTCACTTAAATTTAAGACAGACGCAAACATGAGTACACATTTTGTAATTTTGAAACATCTTTGTTTTTTTTTTTTTTACTTAGCCCAAACCTCAGGGGAGTTATGTAATTATCCCTTACTTAAATGGAAATTAGTAATGGGGTCATTTGGAATCAATTGAACGAAAATTTATGAATATTTGGAGTTTTCATTTGATTGCATTGGATGTAGCTAGAGCTTAGAGCGTCGGCCCGCAAAAACCCGCCATTTGGCGGGGCGGGCTGGCCTACCGAGGTGGCGGACCGAGAAAACCTAAGCCCAACCCAACCCGCCTTGGGTTGCGGGTTGGGCGGTCCGGCCCGCCAAAAAATAAAAAAAGTAAAAAAAATTTAAAAAAATATTTTTTTATTCATATTATTAATTTTAATGAATTAAATATACTAATGGATAACAAGTACATATTTTATAAAAATATTATATACACTTTTATAAGAGATAAAAATATAAAATATCAATTATACTATTTTTTTGTCTATTTTATCTAATTTTTCTTTATTTTCTTTTTTTTTATATCTGGCTGGCTAGCCCGCGCGGCTCGCCGCCCCGTCCCGCCAAGCCCGCGGGACTACTAAATACTTAACCCACCCCCTACCTTAGGCGGGGCGGGCGGCCCGACGGGCCTGGACCGTTTTGACAGCTCTACTAGAGCTCGAGAGTAAGTGAACCAAGTAAAATAAGATATCAAGTCACGAGATATTTGATAGATCTGCTTTATAAATTTTGAAATGAATTGGGCAGGGTTGGAAATATAGCCATAAAAAAATTAAGAATATGGACTTTTTTTAATGGGAAAATGACATAAATGCCCGATTTTGGATGCTCAATCCCCGCACAATGTCCATTTCACGATTTTGGACAAAAATACCATTTTCCGAATTTGGACAAATATACCCATTTTCCGTGATTTTTGTGAAATACCCATTTTCCGCGATTTTTTTGTTGGTTTCTTTTTTGTTTCAAACTGATAAGGGTGTTTTTATGCATGTTTTATGTGTGTATTTGAGTATGATTTGAGTTATTTTATTGTTAGTTTCATAAATGTTTGATTGTACATAGTTCACATTACTCCGAGTGCTTTTATTGATGTAGATTGATGATTTGGAGTCTGTTTTTGGTGAATTTTGGGCCATGGTTTCATGTCAAAACATACCCGGGGTTTTTGGATGTAAAAACACTCAAAATCCCAAGCTAAACGCGTCGTTTTGGGGCCTTTTCACCAAACACGGGCGGGGTGTGTTTTTAAGCACGGCCGTGCTTTTGAGGAGCCAAAACCGAGCAAATTTTCGCAAAAAACGTACCAAACACGGCCAGGCCGTGCTTTTGAAGCACGGCCGTGTTCGGGAAAAAATCGCGAACACGGCTGGCCGTCTTTGCTTTGAAAGCGGCGTGCTTTTAAATCCGGACCGTTTTTTCTTTGGCGGAAATTATGGAGACTTTCCCCTTTTGCTTTTTGACAACCTTTGAGCAACTTTTACACCTCATTTTGATGCACCAAACTCTATAATTCCCTCAATTGTCATGTGGACACAATGATTCAACCAACTCAACCATGAATGTGCACACAATGATTCAACCAACAACCATGGAAGTGGAGCATTTGTTAGCATTATTTATGTGTTCTTTCACAAAGATGGTGCCTATAAAAGCCAAGAGTTTGAGTTGGGAAAGATATAATTCATGTAGTATTCATTGATAGAGAGATTCATTGTATATTCATTGTATATTCTAAGTTTCAAAGCAAAATACATTGAGAGGATAAAAGAGAGTAGAGTTGGAAGTTGAAGAGCAATAGAGGAGAAGACTTGGAGCTCAACATCATTGCAATCAACCAAGGAGGAAGTCTTATATTGGTCTTGAATAAGAGCTAAGTACACCATGTTCATTTTATTCATATCTTCATGTGTAGTATACTCTTTTGACAAAGCCATGTGTAGCTAAATTTCTAGTGTTTGAATGTAATGAACTCTAGAATGAATTTGTGATTAAGGTTTGTATGTTTTTAATAAAATCTTCATGTTTTGTTTGATTCACTTATATTATGCTTTATTCATTCAAATTGGTATATGCGCAATATTGATTTGAAGTTTATTTTTCATCCGGAAATCGAGAGATTCATGGTGAAATAGAACCTATATAAGTGAAAAGAGTTGCATGCAATCCTAGATATAGGGCGACATAAATCTTACGGATTAGGGTCAAACCTAATATGGGAATTCACAAATCGTTATAATGCTTTGTCTTGGGGGTTTTAACTAGAAAGAGATTTCAGTTAATCAACTTGAGATTAGAAGTTATTCGCGCTCGATAGAGGGTTTAACTTAAATCGGGAATTTCTACGGTCGATGAAACATGAGATTTTACTAAAAGAGGTTGGGTTTGCTTAAGGGATTATGGTTGTATTTCTATCTTGTTAAATCACAAAAACATTCTAGAGGGATTTACATTTAAACACATTTCTAGATCTTGATTTCTTAATTCTACAATCTATTTTTATTTGATCTTTTGTAAGTTGCAATTATTTTTAAATTCTTTATTTTTCATTTTTTAAACAAACAAAACTTTGAAAATTGTTAGATTAAATAACAAAAAGACGGTAATTATTAGTACTTACAATCCTCGTGGGAATGACACTCGATACTCAATAATCTATACTACAAAACGATAGGTGCACTTGCCTATGGTTTTCTAGAGTAGCTTTTGAGCCATCACAAACATGTTTTTTGTTTATTTGTTTCATACTTGTTTCATTTATGTTTCTTATATGTTTCACTTAGCCAACTTTTCATTGAATTCCACAGTTGCATAGAGAAAATCTCGATTGTGTCATGCCACAATGGACAACCGGAAGAAAATAGAGAGTATACCAACTTTGAAATCACAAGAATACTGATTCCAATGGACTGCACATTCAGCACCCTAAACGAAATCTTGGAACAACAAATTCAATTCAGAAAATTTGAGCTTACTTGTCCATCATTGGCTACGATAAATGGACACGACTCCACTGTTAGACCAAAAAATACTTTGTATTAACTTCCAACATCGTAGAATTATTGAATGCGTCAACTGTAGCGAGGAAAGACTTACTAGTAACAACTTTGCTAGAGTACGTGAGATCTTTAGTTCAAGATTAGACATGCAGACATCGAAATGAAGCAAAGACCAACATTTACAAGGATGACAAAAAAAAAACTGAAGAGTATATGGGAAAAACTACACTATTTCTCTAAATTTAAAAGTAATTTACTACAAACTTTTATCACATGATCCCCCATTTCACAATTGTTTCTTACATGTTTCATTTATGTTTCTTACATGTTTCAACTGATTACATCATCATTACAATTTACATAACAACAATTCTCTAAATCATTAGGAAGTGGAGGTAGAAACTCAATGTCGTTGTCATCGTCATCACCATTTTGCAGCTTCAACTTAGCATAATTGTGAAGCAGATGACTGAGCATTGCTTGTTCATTCTCTATCTCAAATGCTTCGACGTCCATAACCTTCCCACCAATAAAATGCTCGGCATAACAAACAATAAAAATCCCACATTCACTACAAAAGAAATAAAAAAAGATACACAGTCAGATACATAACACAACAAATCAAAAACAAGAAAAAGAACAAATAAATGGAAATACAGAAACATAAAAGAAACAACTTCGAAACAACATCGAAACAAACGAAAAACTTCAAATCACAAAATAATAAAAGAACACAGAAAATTGGGTTTAACGTCTGAGTCTTCGCTCGACATTTCATCAAACATTCGAGCCTCACCCCGTCGGATGAAAACTCGAAATCAACCACAAAATCTTCACCCCAATCCTCGTCGCCCCGTTCGAAACATTTATCATCTTCTTCGACACGACCGCGATTCCTAATATGTGCTAAGAAACTTTACAAAAATCTAAAAATCAATTCATCTCAAAAAAAAAAAAATCAAATTTCTATCATCTTCCCTATTAAAAATTCAACGTACAACAAAATCCTTCATTCCAAACACACCCCAAATTGGTTATGTGGGTTGCAATCTTTATACTTTTTTCCATTACCAAAATTCTAACCAATAAAGTCATGGAAAAAAAGGGGAAATTAAAGAAATACATGCCTCGATTACGACGACCCAAGGCTTTGAGACGAGAGGAGTGGCCTCGCAGACGCCGTGGGTTCCGATTCTCTGGAGCGGGTGCACCGTTGTCCCCACTTCTTCTAATCGACCTTTGTTAGCGAATTCATTGTTGTCACTATAACCGCCATTATCTGGTCTCGTTGCCTCAGGCGGTGGCTAGTTCGGGTCTCGTGGCCACCGGAAGTGCGAGCAGCGTCGCGCTGGAGATATTCTCAGGGTAAAAAACCTAATAAGAAAAGTAAAGTGGTGGGTATATTTGAGAAGTTTAGGACCAGATGGGGTAGATTAGTGATAGAGTGGTATTTTTGTCTTTTTTTTCAAAAATCAGGGTATTTTGTGGTATTTCCTCTTTTTTAATCTTACGTAAAGGCCCATATCACAAAAACATTTGGGCCGAATTTCTTATGATTTTGCATGAGAGGTTTCATATAATTCTTTGGGAAGATGACATAAATACCCACCTATTTTTGACCGATACCTGTATAATACTACGATTTTACCAAAACTACCTAACAATACGTTGCTGCATTCTAATTATCAACAAATACGCTCAAACCCAACACATTACCAAACAATACGCTGCATATAAAAACAACTACCAAAAAACCAAAAAACAAAGCACCGATTAGAGATACGAAACGCAGCAGTCATAACAAATGCACAAACACTTTTCGTAAGAGAAGAACAAGGAAAATACATCTTTTCGAGCACAAAGGAAGAAGAATCGGACTGCACATCAAGAAAAGAGAAGAAAAATATACAGGAACAAAAAAACAACAAATAGAAGAAGAAAGAATGACACTGTTTCATATTTGTTTCAATTATGTTTCTTTCATGTTTCAAAAAGAACAACAAAGAAACAACAACGAAACAAAAAATAAACAATACATCTTATACGAAAAAATTGAAAAATAATAAAAACAACAGATCAACAACATAGAAATACAACAGAAACAACACTGAAACACAACAGAAACAACACAGAAATGAAAAAAAAAAACAAAAATCCATAGAAACAATAAATAACAAAATAAATCCAGTAATATAAAGGAAAAAATACCATAAATCAGCAGCATCAACATCTCTAAATCCAATAGCTTTCTTTTTGGATGATTTTCCCTTAAAAACTTATTTTTCATCAACATCGACAAGTTTCATCTTTCCGTTTTTAGAAGATGAAGAAACTAGGGCTTCGGATTTTGAACAAGCAGTTACAGGAATCAAAGAGAAAACAAACCATCAATGGCGGAAAGAGAGAGGGGAAGTAACAAATTGGACGAGAAATGAGGAAAGAGAGAAAGGAAATGACAAATTGGACAAGAAAGTGTTGGAGCATAAATGGGGGAAAAAATTAAAAAAGGAGAGTACAAAATGTAAACAAAAAGGTAGAGATGTGAGATGTTAGTAAAATCGGGATTTGTGCCAAGTGAATAGTATTTTGTGTAATTTCCCCCAATTATTTTGCATTTCGAGTTTCGGCTCGTTCAATCCATATTTTATTTACGAGTCTAGTGTTATGGGCCTAGCCATTTCGGCCCTTACACGTTGCCCATCCGGCGCTCCGGATCACCTGGGGTCAGCCTATTCCTCAGGACAACCACTAGTTTCACACTGCCTTGGGCTCATCAGGAATGCGACTCCAGCATTCGACCACTTTGGGTAGGGATGTCCAATTCTCTTCTTCACCGTCAAATCCACGACTAGTGACAAGCTCCTCGAACTTAACCGGGTAGGCCTGCCTGAATATCCGAAGGGTCATATGTACGTACCTACAAACTAGATGATCAAGCCATATATACAGTCATTCTCATCACAATCCACCAGTAGTTGTAGTGAAAGACACCCTAATATCACGGGGCGTGACATCCTCCCCCACCTAATGTGGTGTACGCTCTCGTTCACGATCTGCTTCACCCGAAGTGCATCAACGACGCCCCATTGGCAGCCAACCCATGTGCCCCTCGCACACCAATCGCACTCGGAGACGAGAAAGAAATCCCAAATGATCGCCCAACATGTTCTGCTCCCGTGCCTACTCCACCACCTCTTGGTAAGAGTGCTTGATGCAACCACGGAATAAAAACGCTGGCTCTGATACTACCTGTCACGGGCCTAGCCATTTCGGCCCCCATACGTTGCCTGCGCGGCACCCTGGACCACCCGGGGCCAGCTTATCCCTCGCGACAACCACTAGTTTCACCCTACCTTGGGCTCATCAGGAATGCGGCTCCAGCATCCGACCAGTTTGGGTAGGTATGACCAATTCCCTTCTTCACCGTCAAGTCCACGACTAGCGACAAGCTCCCCGAACTTATTCGGGTAGGCTTGTCTGAACATCCAAAGGGTTATATGCACGTAGCCACAAATCAACCGACTGAAGCCACATATACAGTCATTCTCATCACAATCAACCAGTAATCGTAGCGAAAAATACCCCAATGTCAGAGGGCATGACAGTAGCCTGACTTAATATGGAACTTTACATCAAGTAAAAAATAAGAATCTTCTATTTTTTTATTTTTTTTTTGAAAAGAAGAATTTTCTACATAATATGAAAAAGAACTTCGTGTATTAAATTCAGCTCATTTTCCTTTCGAATAAGGTAAATTTCTATTTTATTATTTTCATGGCAAACAATAAAGAACTTGATGACACCCGAGCCGAGCTGGCACCAAAGTGCTCCACGTGGCCATTCAGCACGTGGAAGTATGGGACCCACAGGCCAACACGGACCGAGCCAGTGACGTCAGCAACCGACCCTGATGATGTCATGAATTGGGCTCGGTTACCGAGCCCGATCTTGGCGGGAAATTTAAAGGATAACTATCAAGTTAAAAAAAGTTAAGTATATCATTAACCTGAGTAAGCTGACACTTGTCAACATGCCAGCCAGATGAGTCGACAAGTGGCAAACACTTGGTCTGCATGCGTGCTTAGCAAAGGACAAGTGTCCCTTTTTAATTATTAAGTGTAATAGTGGATATTAAAAGCCCACTAATGAGATGGGTATAAATAGAGTCTCATTTATTAGGAAAATGACAAGAAAGAAATAAGAGGAAAAAAAGTACTGGAAAACGTACTGTTGTAAGAAAAACCGACCCCAACTTTCGGCTCGGTATTATATAAAAAGGCAGAATTAGTCATAGGTAAACGCTAATTTACATTTCCACGTGTTAAACCTTTCATACATTTTGCTTGTTGACCGAAACGCACGTCAACAAATTGGCGCTAGAAGGAGGGCCCATAAAGGTCCAGTCCGAATTCCAGGCTATATCGAGTCAAGTAAAATTAGGTAAAGCAAAACACTAACCTTATCGTAATAGACAAGATGAGTCAACAATCACGAAATGCCCGTTTAAACGAGGAACAACACTTAAATAATCAAACCGGCCAAACTACAAATGGCCAAAACGTGCCCCCAACTGAAGCAGGGAGCACAACGTTACTCCATTTGGCCCAGTTCATTGCCAATCATACGTTTGTGCAGCAGATGAATCAACTTATTTTTCAAACGCTTGCTACCACCAACTCACAAGCACCTCCTCCACCACCCGTAAATACTCACCCACTCAATCCCCACTAAATATTAATATAAATCCGCAAGCCTCTGTACCTCCCCATAATGAAGGCCATGAGGCTAGTTCTGGCTACGAACCGTACGGTCGTCGTGACAGAAGACGACCACGTGATGACAACGAGGAGCAGAGCCGTGTGGCGGAATCGCAGTCGGAGCCTACACGCCACCGCTGTGTCCGCTCTGTGTTTGCAGGGCGACTAGGGGACAATCCTCTTCACCCTACTCGATCAATATGCTCTAGGATCCGGTTTCCAGATGAAAGAGAATCGGGGAGGGCCCATCAAACTCAAGGTCCTAGCCTGCTGTTGGAATGGGAGACAGAAATTCAGCGCCTTCGCCGCAGGTTGAACGAACTAGAGGGTGGTCCTGAAAATGACCAGTTTCAGAGCCGCATTAGGTATCTAGCCAGCCTTCCGTTATATCGCCTTTTGCTGCTAGTATCTTATCAACACCGTTGCCGCCAAGATCAAAATCCCACAAGTCGGTCTGTATAACGGTGAGACCGACCCCACAACGCACATCCACAAGTACTTAGCGTGGATGGAACTTTACAGCCCCAGCGATGCCAGTCTCTGTAGGGCGTTTCCGTTGACGTTGGGCAACCGAGCCCATCGTTGGTTTATGACCCTGCCGCAAGGGTCCATCCGATCCTGGGCTGACCTGGCCCCTGCATTCACGACATATTTTTGTTAAGTTGGTATTTTATCAACTTATTTGATATATTTTAGATTAGAATTTGGTTTTATTTTGGGTGTTTTTAGAGTCTTTAGAGTCCAATTTATTTCAAATAGTGTCGATGTAGAGTCAATACGGATTTGGTAGCCGAGAGATGAAGAAAACGGTGAAAAATGGCTTGAAGAAAGAAGAAATCGTGTAAAAGCAAGGAAAAATCGCGTTTTGGCAAAGAACGGGCGGGCGCCGCAGCGCCCGGTCCTGGGCGCCGCAGCGCCCGCGACAGGGAATGCAGGTTGGATGGAGGCTTGTGGGCGCCGCAGCGCCCAACGCCCGGCGCCCTGGCGCCGGCGGATTGTGTGGGAGTATGTTGATGGGCGCCGCAGCGCTTTCCATGCCTGCGCAGCCAGCACGCCGTCGCGATACTTGGCGATAACATTAGCGGCGCCAATCATTTACGCCATGCGCTGCCAGCGCCGCGTGCGATATTTGGGATGAGATTCTTTGGCGCCGCAAGCGCCATGCGCTTGCCGCATGCGCCGGGGCGATTCTCCTATGTTTGCCTACCTTTTCTTGGATCTTGGTGGGGTTATAAATAGAGAAACTTGGGCGTGATTTCAGGCATCTTGGACCATTTGGAAGACAACAAAACAACTAGAAGACAAGGAGAAGGATAGAAACATCTTGGTACAAGCTTGGAGAAAGAAGATTGAAGGCTCTTATCATCTAGAAATAGAGAAAATCCCTCAACTCTTGCTCTTATTTTGTTACTTTCTCTATATTTTGTAAGATGTATTGTTGTAATCTTATGGATTCATTTTCTTCAATCATGAGCTAAACACTATAATTCTAGAGGATTGATGTAATCTATGTTTGAACTTATGTTTTGAGATTGTGGTTTGTCAATCTAGATCTATCAATTTATTTGTGCTATTTGGATCTATTGCTTCTAAATTACTTGATCAATAATTTAGATTGTTTGGTGTATTTGATTTGACACTTGAGAGAGGTAATTGAATATATGACCTTGGAATAGCATAACCTAGGATTTCATAGAATTGAGAGATTTGTGAATCCTTTGAAGTCATTTATCAAGATTCATAGCTTTTATTGAGATTTTGATTGGTGATTTTTATAGAGATATTGATTTCCCAATTGAATCTAAAATCATTGGCACTTGAGAAAGGGAATGATTATTGTAGAAATCTTGACTTATAAATTGATAATTGATGATTGATAAACCATATTGACAACATAAGGGATAACTAGATTCATCATACCTCTAGAATTCATTTAATCATTTGGATAAACTCATTGATATTTACATAGTCTTAATTTATTTCTAGTATTTTTAGTATAATCAACTCCATCAACTATTGAATTTCTAAATAAAGTTAGACTACTATATGATATTACTTAGCAATAATTCGATAATTATTCCCTGTGGATTCGACAACCTTACTACTCTATATTAAAACTTGACACCGTAGACTTGCGGTTAGAAAAATCTCTAACAAGTTTTTGGCGCCGTTCCCGGGGAATAATTCATCTTATTTGCGCTAATATTATTACTTAGTAGTTTTACTTTAATTTAGATTGGTTTCTTTTGTTACAATAGAGTCATTGTCATTTTTGTGTTTTCTTGTTGATGCGAAAAAATAAAAGTGCTAATTTAATCTTATTTGATCCGAAATTGAAAGAAACGCTTCGAAAGATTAGAGCCGCACGAAGAATCGAATTCACAAAAATGGCGGGACTTCGGTGATGATGAAGACCGATACCTATTGTTGCACCACCTAGGAAAGGGCCATTCGGGACTATTTTCACCAACCACGAATCAAAATTATTCGAGCATTGTTCGCCAACCTATCAATGCGAATAATTTTGAATTGAAGCCGGCCTTAATAAACATGGTACAACAAAATCAGTTTGGGGGAAGTCCGTAGATGACCCGAACGCTCATTTGGCTATTTTTCTTGAGATATGTGACACTATCAAAATGAATGGGGTTCCCGATGAAGCTATTCGGTTGAGGTTATTTCCGTTTTCACTTCGTGATAAGGCTGCAGAAGCAGTGGCTTCAAACCTTTCCACCGGAAGTATCACTAGTTGGAATGATCTCACTTTGAAAAATTCATGGCAAAATTCTTTCCACCTAGTAAGACACTTCAACTAAAAAGTGAGATTGCTCAATTTCATCAACTCGACTTTGAGCCACTCTCTGAAGCTTGGGAGCGATTCAAAGAATTATTGAGGAGGTGTCCACAACACGGGTGCACGCAGATTGGCAAAAGGTTCAATATTTCTACAATGGTATGAATGGGCATTCAAGAACTATTATAGATGCGGCAATGAGGTACATTGATGGCTAAAACTCCAAGTGAAGCCATGCTTTTACTCGAAGAAATGGCTGCAAATAGTTATCAATGGCCGTCTGAAAGATCTACGCCAAGAAAAGTTGCGGTGTTCTTGAACTTGATACTATGGCCGCATTGGCTTCTCAAATTTCCGCCTTGTCAAAGCAAATTGCTACACTAAGTCCGGTGGAAAACAACAATCGAGGGCCGTCATCATGGAGATAAGTCAAGAAATTGTGACCGATCACGGAACAAGCGAATTATGTGAATAATCGGGTTTCAACAATAGAGGAATCAATTGCCAACACATTATCATCCCGGGACTTCGCAATCATGAAAACTTCTCGTATAGCAATACGAAATGTGTTACAACCACCTCCGGGATATCGGGAATCAAGCAAGTACGAGTACACACACGTGGGAGAACAAAAGCCATCTTTGGAGGAATTACTTAGTTCATTTCTTGTAGAATCAAGAGCAAGGATGAACAAGGCCGATTCTAACATAGAAAATTTGGGTTCAAGGGTTACAACAATTGAAAGTCATCTCAAATCTTTGGGGACACATGTGGGTCAATTGGCCACGGCTATTAATTCACAAATGAGAAAGTTGATACGTTTCCAAGTAACACCGAGGTGAACCCACGGAACATTGCAAGGCCATTAAGTTGAGAAGTGGGGCGGAATATGATGAACCAAAGATGCTGCTCATGCCACCAAAGAACTGAGAAGCAAGCTCAAACACTCCAAAATGAAGAAGGCATTGATAAGCAATCGAAAAAGCAAAAATTGAGGTAAAACCAATTTCCAATTCGATAATGTGTTACCAAATGCTCTTCCTTTTCCACGAGATTTCGAAGAAAAAGTTGGACGCTCAATTTTCCAAGTTTTTGGAAATATTCAAGAAAATTCACATCAACATCCCTTTTGCCGATGCACTCGAGCAAATGCCAAATTATGCAAAATTCATGAAGGATGTGATGTCGAGAAAGAAAGGTTGGAAGCATATGAGACTGGTCAATCTCACGGAAGAATGTAGCGCCATTTTGCAAAGAAAGCTACCACAAAATTACGAGATCCGGGAGTTTCACTATCCCTTGCACTATTGGTGATTCTTATTTTAATAAAGCTCTTTGTGATTTAGGTGCTAGCATTAATCTTATGCCGTTGTCTGCTTTTGGGAAACTTGGCCTTGGAGAAATAACGCCATCCACCATCACATTGCAATTAGCCGATAGATCACTCACCTACCCAAGAGGAGTGATTGAAGATGTGTTGATCAAAGTGGATAAATTCATATTTCCGGCGGACTTTGTGGTGTTGGATATGGAGGAAGATCATGAAATGCCATTGATTCTTGGGAGACCTTTTCTAGCAACGGGACGAGCTTTAATTGACGTGCAACGAGGAGAGTTAACATTACGGGTAAATGATGATGAGGTACTATTTAACATTTATAAAGCAATGAAATTTCAAGAGGAACCTCACACATGTCATTTTATTGATAAAATCGAACAATGTGATCAAACGGAAGTTATAAAACAAGATTTAAAAGATCCGTTAGAACATTGTTTGATTAATTCAATAATGAAATGTGATGAAGAAGATAGTGATGATATTGATTTGCTTGAGTTTATTCTTTCCTTGAAGCTAAAGAAATTGTAAAAGAAAAACAAAAGGAAGCATTAGAAAATGCCAATATTGAAAATATTCCGAAGGTACTTTAGAACTAAAGGAACTTCCTAACATCTTCAATATGCATTTTTGGGAAAAGATAAAACTTACCCGGTAATTGTTTACGCTTCATTATCTTCATCCGATTGGATAAGTTGTTGCGTGTGCTTCGTGAACATAAGTCGGCTTTAGGTTGGTATATTTCGATTTGAAAGGTATAAGTCCTTCCATTGTAATGCACAAAATTTTAATGGAAGAATCTTATAAACCATCTATTGAACACCAAAGACGACTTAATCCCGCAATGAAAGAAGTAGTGAGAAATGAGGTTTTAAAGTGGCTAAAGGCGGTATAATTTATGCCATTTCGGATAGTTCATGGGTGAGTCCTCTGAGTTGTCCCTAAAAAGGGAGGAATGACGAGTTGTGAAAAATGATAACAATGAATTAATTTCTACACGAAACCGTCACGGATGGCGAGTATGTATTGACTATAGAAAATTGAATAAAGCTACTCGTAAGGATCATTTTCCCCTCCCCTTTATTGATCAAATGTTGGACAGTTGGCGGGTTCACGAATATTATTGTTTTCTTGATGGCTATTCGAGGATACAATCAAATCGCTATTGCCCCGAAGATCAAGAAAAACTACTTTTACATGTCCATATGGTACTTTTGCATTTCGCAGGATGCCATTTGGATTATGTAATGCACCGCTACTTTTCGAGAGGTGTATGATGGCGATTTTCATGGTATGGTTGAGGAAATCATGGAAATTTTTATGGACGATTTTTCTTTTTGGTACTTCTTTTGACCATTGTTTGCATAACTTATCTATGGTTTTGCAACGTTGTGAGGAAACTAATCTCGTACTTAATCGGGAAAAATGTCACTTTATGGTCAAAGAAGGGATTGTACTTGGACATCGTATTTCTTGTACGGGTTTGGAAGTAGACGGGCGAAAGTTGTGGCTATTGAAAAGCTACCCCCACCTTCAAATGTGAAAGGCATAAGAAGCTTTTTAGGGCATGCGAGGATTTTATAGGAGATTCATAAAAGATTTTTCAAAAATTGTTAAACCACTTTGTAATCTCCTTGAAAAAGATGCTATCTTTTGCTTTGATGAGTTGTGTTTGCGGCATTTGAGCAGGATAAAAAAGGCACTCATTTCACTCCGATAATGATAGTGCGGATTGGACTCAACCATTTGAGCTCATGTGCGATGCAAGTGATTATGCGGTGGGTGCCGTTCTTGGTCAAAGCGAGATAGAATTTTTAAAGCTATTTACTACGCAAGCGGGACCATGGACAACGCCCAACAAAACTACACCACCACGAGAAAAAGAGATGTTGGCGGTAGTTTTTGCATTTGATAAATTCGAGCTTACTTGGTGGGTACAAAGGTGATTGTGTACGGATCATGCGGCAATCCGATACCTTTTCTCCAAAAAGGATGCAAAACCTCGATTAATTCGATGGATTTTGCTCTTGCAAGAATTTGATATTGAGATTCGAGATAAAAAAGGAAGCGAGAATGGGGTTGCCGATCATCTATCCGCGCCCGAGCAACCTTACGAGGTGATTGAGAGTCCAATAAAAGAATCATTTCGATGAACAAATTATGCGTCGCGAGATATCATTACCTTGGTACGCAGATTTTGTTAATTACCTCAGCGGGAGTTTTGCCACGGACTTGACTTCACACCAAAAGAAAAAATTCTTACATGATGTCAAGTCTTATTTGTGGGATGATCCGTTATTGTTCAAGAGATCGCGGATTCTATCATTCGCCGTTGTGTTCCTAAGGAAGAAATTGGAGAGATTCTTCAACATTGTCATTCATCATCTTATGGGGGACATTTCGCCAACCCGAACCGCAAAAGGTACTACAATCTGGTTTTTATTGGCCAACATTATTCAAGGATTGTTATGCCTTTGTGAAAACTTGTGATCGATGCCAAAGGGTTGGTAATATTTCACGGCGTCATGAGCTTCCTTTGACAAACATAATGGAGGTGGAATTGTTTGATGTATGGGGTATTGACTTTATGGGACCATTTCCCGTCCTTTGGAAATTTGTACATTTTGCTTGCGGTTGATTATGTCTCCAAGTGGGTTGAGGCGATTGCTACACCAACGAATGATGCTAAGGTAGTACTCAAATTCTTGCACAAGCATATTTTTACTCGGTTCGGTACTCTTCGAGCTATTGTAAGTGATGAAGGTACGCATTTTTGTAATAAATTGTTTAACAACCTTCTTGCTAAATTTGGTGTGCGTCATAAGATTGCGCTTGGTTACCATCCTCAATCTAATGGTCAAGCCGAAATTTCAAATCGTGAGGTGAAACAAATTCTTGAAAAAGCGGTGAGTTTTAATCGAAAGGATTGAGCACAAAAGCTCGATGATGCTTTGTGGGCTTATCGCGACGGCTTATAAAACACCCATTGGTATGTCACCGTATCGATTGGTGTTTGGTAAAGCGTGTCATTTGCCTAGTTGAACTTGAGCATCGAGCTTATTGGGCAATTAAGAAATTGAATTTTAACTTGAAAGAGGCCGGTGAAAACCGATTACTTCAATTAAACGAAATGGAAGAATTTCGCCAATCATATGAAAATGCCAAATGTATAAGGAAAAAACGAAAAAAAATGGCATGATCAAATGATTTTGCGGCGTGAATTCTTACCCGCCAACAAGTGTTATTGTTCAACTCTCGATTGAAACTTTTTCCAGGTAAACTCAAATCACGATGGTCGAGGACCATTTGTGGTTGAACGTGTGTTTCCATATGGTGCCGTCGAGTTAAGAGGAACGATGGGAATTCGTTCCAAGTAAACGGACAAAGATTGAAACATTATTTTGGGAACGAAGTAAGGAAGGTTTTAAATCTTCCACTTGGTGATGAAATTTCTTGAGTCCGAATAGTTGAGTCCTTACTAACGACTATAAATTTAGCGCTCTTGGGAAGCAACCCAAGTAATTTTCGTGTGATTGAATTTTGTGTGATTTTATTTTCTTTTAATTTGGTGTGTATTTATTTGAATTTTGGTGTGATTTTTGTGTAAATTAATTTGTGTGTGATTTTGAATTTTTGATTAAATAAAAAAAAAAAAAAAAAAAAAAAAACGGGCGGGCGCCCCAATACGCCTCGATCTGGCCAGGCCCATGGCCCGGACAGTGAGCAACATGAGACGAGGTGTGCGGGCGCCCCGCCGCCAGCCGCGCCCCGGCGCCGCAACGCCCGATGGTTAGTTGGGAATGAAGTGGGCGGGCGCCAGCCGCTGGACTGGAGCCAGCCCGCCCCGATGATTTCTTTGGGTAATTTAAGGGTTGACGACCAATCCCTCTCATTTTTAACAAACACACACGCCTATCTACATACCCTATCTTCATCCCTTCTACAAAAATCCCACCTTGTTTTCACTTATACACCATTCAAGTGGGCAATTGAGCAACTTAATCATCTTCTTCATCAATTGGGTAAGTGAGCTTCAATTGTACACCAATTTTCTTCAAATTTTCAAGCTTAGGTTAAAAATGTGGGAATTTTCATTATCATTATAATTTCGAAATTCTTGATAAATTCTTGATAAATTGTGATGATATATGAATAATATTGTGCTTGAATTGATTGGTGTTGAAAATTGGGCATGAATTGAATTTCAAATTGGGTGTTCATCTCTTCTTTGCATATATGCCTACAAGATGTTTGTTAAAATACCTCAATGAAAAATATTACATCTAGGCATTTGATTCTTGTCATCATTGTGTACTAAAAGATATTTGATCATGAATTGATGACAAAGATGCATAATTCTTGAGTTGTTGCAAAATTCTTAACCCCTAACTCGTATTGTCGTCCTATGTGCTATGTTGCTTGTGTCATTTTTCGGTGATTTTCAAATCAATCACAATGCCAAGAACAAAGAATGTAAGCAAGGGCAAAAGAGTGGCAAATACGTCAGAGGAAAATGTTGAAGCTCGTTTTCTTCACTTGGAAGCACAACAACTATATTATGACACATTATGCTCGAAGAGCATAACGGCGAAAACGGGTTACAACCGGGGCGAATGATGGTGAACTTGCACGAATGATACATCGAAGCAATGGAAAAAACTTTGTGCACAACCCGACCATTCGCACCGAATATAGTCCGAGAGTTTTATGCGAATGCGAAGACCAAAAATGGCTATAACTCGAGAGGTTTTCGTGCGTGGAGTAGACAAGGTGTACACTCATGTAGTAGCGATAAGAGAATATTATGGACTCCGGTGGTGGATCACTCACCGTACATTGAATTTATCTCGCAACCACCGAGTATGGAGGAGATTTGTAATACCCTATGCCGGCTGGAATCGTAGTACGTCATATAAAAGTTGTGGGAGGTGCTCTCGCTTCCGAGAACGAGTCTTAGTCGATATGGGCGAGCTTGGTACCACTTCATATGCAACAACTTGATACCAACCAAGCATGTTAGTGATGTAACTAAGAACGAGCTCATCTTCTATATGCCATAGTTCTTGACATACAATTCGACCGGTAATTATTGCAACGTCCCTTCATAACAAAATGCTACAACCCAAAACAGGGGGACTAATCTTACCGAGTTTAATTTGTGGGTTATGTAAAAAGAAGGGTGTTACATGGGATAACTCCGAGCCATTGGAAAATCCAAAGGGACCCATAGATTCGCTACTATTGCTTATGACGAGTGGGTAGGCGGTGTGCCTAATCCGAAGGGTGCGGGATATATTCTTCATCCCGAATTTGCTCGCCCTATTGAGCGATCTCATACTCATGCCCAACCACGAATATTGACGTTCCATCCGGTTCGGCGGCAAGACGTTCTCGTTTCGGCTCGCCACATAACAGCTCTTGTGACGCACTAGTTCGCAAGTACGAGAATTGAGAAGAAGGCTTTTGTAAGCGGAGCAACGCCACGCGAGCGGACGAGAAGAATATGAGAATGAGCACAACCGAATACTTGCCCGGATATATAGCCGGACACACCCACAATTCCGCTTCCCAATACCACCACCACCGGCCCTATTGCTCATTTTTCACCACACGACTCAGATGAGTCCTAGTCGCCTCCGCTATCGGGAAAGTTTTCTCACTCTCCATTGAGGACAATGTTCAATTTAAGTTTGGGGGGGTGTAATCAGTATTTGTGTCTTTTGAGTCGTGTCGGGTGTCTTTTGAGTCGTGTCGAGTCGTGTCAAAAAAAAAAAAAAAATTGCATTTGTTGATTTCGGGTTGAGTCGAGTCGGGTAGTTTGTTGAACTATAGAACTACATGACTAAGTAGATTTGTTGATTGCGAGTTGAACTCACACGAAAGCATGCTTTAAAGTGGTGATCTATATTTTGCTTCATTGATTTCATATTCATGCATAATTCTCGTTAACTTATTTGAAAATGATTAATGAAGTCAAGTGTTGCTTGTATGATCCCACCGGATTAGAACTTGTTTGATCACTAATTGAGGCGAAATTCTAGGTGAAATAACATAAGGAAATGATTTAGGCCATCTTTGAATAAAAGCTAGAGCCAAAATGACTACCTTTGTGCGATATAATTTCACTAGTGTCCCCTTTTGAGCCTATTAAACCTTTTCTTTGGCAACCAATTGTTTTTACCTTGAGCTTACATGTGAAAATCCTAATTACCCATCACTCATACACACAAAATGATTGAAGGTTGAGGAGGATGTAATAAGTAAGGTAGATGTTCATTCGCATGAAGTTTCTTGAGAAAAAGAAATAATGAAACCCCATGTGTTAAAATATGCAAAAGACCAAGTTTGGGGGTCTCGAAAAAAAAAAAAAAAAAAAAAATTGTGTTGAAAATAGAGGCTCGTAGAGGAGAATAATTGAAAATTCAACAAAAGTGAAGGTAGCCATTTTGTTTGGCAATTGGTGATTTGAAGAGGTAATTGTGTGTTTGGGTGAATTGAGCCACTTAATCCTAAATTTTCCTACCCGACCCTAAGCCACATTACAAGCTTTAGAAGCCCTATTGATCCATGTGTTATATTAGCCTACATTAGTGGAGATTAGTGTGAATAACAAGCTATGGAATCCGGTAGTCGATATCTTTTGATACTTAGAAGTGGATCATCTTGATAACGTTTGATTGCGTAAATCAATTTGAATAATGAAAACGGAATTTTCATGAGTATTCAACACTTTTGATCACAATGTTAAAATGCATGCTTGATTGATAGTGAAATGAGTTTTAGACAAATCTTATTGGTTTATGGAGTTTTGTAGTCGTGTGTGTTGTTGTATTGTTTGTCTTTCATTTTGGAGTTATAATTGTTTGAGGACAAACAATAGCTTAAGTTTGGGGGTATTTGTTAAGTTGGTATTTTATCAACTTATTTGATATATTTTAGATTAGAATTTGGTTTTATTTTGGGTGTTTTTAGAGTCTTTAGAGTCCAATTTATTTCAAATAGTGTCGATGTAGAGTCAATCGGTTTGGTAGCCGAGAGATGAAGAAAACGGTGAAAAATGGCTTGAAGAAAGAAGAAATCGTGTAGAAGCAAGGAAAAATCGCGTTTTGGCAAAAACGGCGGCGCGCCGCTTGGCCTTAGAGCTGGCGCGCCTTGCCCGCGGCGAGGAATGCGGAGTTGGATGGAGGCTTGGGCGCCGCGCAGCCTTCAACGCCCCGCCATGCGCCCGGCGGATTGTGTGGGAAGTATGTTGATGGGAGCGCCCCGCGCCCCCATGCTGTGGCGCCCAGCGCCGTCGATACTTGGCGATAACATTAGCGGGCGCCCGCAGCGCCATGCGCGGGCGCCGCATGATGCCCGTGCGATATTTGGGATGAGATTCTTTGGCGCCGCAGCACGCTCCGGGCGGATTCTCCTATGTTTGCCTACCTTTTCTTGGATCTTGGTGGGTTATAAATAGAAAACTTGGGCGTGATTTCGAGCATCTTGGACCATTTGGAAGACAACAAAACAACTAGAAGACAAGGGAGAAGGATAGAAACATCTTGGTACAAGCTTGGAGAAGAAGATTGAAGCTCTTATCATCTAAATAGAAGATCCTCAACTCTTGCTCTTATTTTGTTACTTTCTCTATATTTTGTAAGATGTATTGTTGTAATCTTATGGATTCATTTTCTTCAATCATGAGCTAAACACTATAATTCTAGAGGATTGATGTAATCTATGTTTGAACTTATGTTTTGAGATTGTGGTTTGTCAATCTAGATCTATCAATTTATTTGTGCTATTTGGATCTATTGCTTCTAAATTACTTGATCAATAATTTAGATTGTTTGGTGTATTTGATTTGACACTTGAGAGAGGTAATTGAATATATGACCTTGGAATAGCATAACCTAGGATTTCATAGAATTGAGAGATTTGTGAATCCTTTGAAGTCATTTATCAAGATTCATAGCTTTTATTGAGATTTTGATTGGTGATTTTTATAGAGATATTGATTTCCCAATTGAATCTAAAATCATTGGCACTTGAGAAAGGGAATGATTATTGTAGAAATCTTGACTTATAAATTGATAATTGATGATTGATAAACCATATTGACAACATAAGGGATAACTAGATTCATCATACCTCTAGAATTCATTTAATCATTTGGATAAACTCATTGATATTTACATAGTCTTAATTTATTTCTAGTATTTTTAGTATAATCAACTCCATCAACTATTGAATTTCTAAATAAAGTTAGACTACTATATGATATTACTTAGCAATAATTCGATAATTATTCCCTGTGGATTCGACAACCTTACTACTCTATATTAAAACTTGACACCGTAGACTTGCGGTTAGAAAAATCTCTAACAATTTTCTAACCTGTAAAGTCCGAGCGGCACCAAAAGATTCACTTGTAAATATCAAACAGGGAAATAATGAGTCCTTAAAAAGTTATATCGCTCGATTTAACAAACAAGTTCGAGAGATGGAGCCAGTGTCAGACGATGCTATTCTGATTGCTACCATGGCTGGGCTCGCCCCTGAGACATGGTTTAATTACTCTATCCATGAATCGGGGGCGACCTCGTATCAGGAATTTTTGATCCGCTTAGAACGTCACATCTGCGCGGAGGAAGCTACGACAAGTCAATGCCCCGAACAGAAGACTGGGGGCATAAAGAAGGATGGGAAGAAAGAACCCGTTTTGGGGTCGGGGTCGGGATTCAGGCCGTTCTCGGAGAACCCGACCACCGAATATAAGGCTCGCCAGGAAGTGCGAGCTGAAGTTGCTGCACTGAAAAGTACCCTGACCACACTGCTTTAGCAATTTGGAACGAGATACAGGGTCTGAATTTGTTGCCACTGGCTCGGCCTTTAAGGCTTGAGCCGGCCAAATTGGATGCGCGACAATATTGTGCCTATCATAAATCAATAGGTTATGATACCGACGAATGCCGGGACCTCATTAGGGAAATCATGCGCATCATTCGGAAGGGCGGTTTGAGAAGATCGTCCACGATTACCGCCCCCCAAGCACTTACTCAGTGTGAACCGGCGATTGGTGAATCCAGCTCCCTTACCACTGCCACCGAATGAAAATCAAGGTAAGGAGATCCTAATGATGTCTGGTGTAAATAGAACCAATACTAATGCGGCTGAGGATAGTCGCTCGAATAGAAAAAGGAAAGCCGACATCAAGCAAGCTACCCATGCAGAAATGCAAGTTCGACTAGCCGAGATCAGAGAAGGCCAACCAACAGGCCGTTTCATCTTTTCGGATGCTGATGCTGACCAGGTGGTCCACCCACACTCCGACCCCTTGGTCATTACCGCACCGATCCTGGGCATCCCAGTCCATATATTTTTGATCGACTCGGGGAGCTACTCATCAGTGATCTACGTTCGAGCTTTTAAGAGGTTAAACGTGGACGATAGTTATATTCGTCCATGCAATGACAATATTCTGGGCTTTGGCGGAGGAAGAATAATCCCGCTCGGGGAGGTTGACCTGCCCATTCAGATGGGACAGGGACTGCATAAGCGAACCGTCATCACCATATTTAAAATCATCAATGCTGACTCGGAGTATAATGCGATCATTGGAAGGCCGTTGCTTTATCACTTAAAAGCGGCCGTTTCAATATATCACTTTTGTGTGAAATTTCCAACCCCGGATGGAGAAGCCATCCACAAGGGGAACCAGAGGGAGTCGCGGGAGTGCTCTCTCAAACTCCGACCAGTGGAGATTAATGTGATAGAACGAGGTGAAACCAGCGGGATGGTAAAGGACGACCCGGATGAGAGTGAACCCGAGCGGATAGACAAGATTGTTTCAGAAAATGATCCAGGTAGGCGACCTGGAAAGGAGCTGATGGTGGAGGACGGAATGAAAGAGGTGGAGCCGTAAAAAGAGTCGGCAACTGAAGACGAGCTGCCCCTACAGAAAAAAGAAGGGCAGAGTAAAAAGAGAAAACATGCGGAACCAGTTGAACAGATCGACACAGTCGACGTCGGTGGGCCGAATGGAGGACGCCAATTACGCATTGCCACGATCTCCAAGAACCATTTGGAACAGAACTGATCGAATTTCTGGGAAATAATCTCGATGTCTTTGCATGGACACACTCTAACATGCCAGGAATTGATCCCGAACACGCTTGTCATCGTCTTAATATTGACCTAACGTTCATTGATTATTGAAAAAAAAGCTCGGCCCGACAAAGCGAGTCGCCCGGAGGCCGAGGTCAATAAATTGCTTGATAACCAGTTTTATCGGGGAAGCCTTATACCCGATGGGTGGCCAATCTGTATTAGTAAAGAAAAGCAATGCGAATGGCGCTTTTTGTGGATTTCACCGACCTCAACAAGGCGTGCCCCAGATAGTTATCCATTGCGAATATTGACTACATGGTAGATGCCACAAATGGACATGAATCGATGAGTTTTATGGATGCATACTCGGGCTACAATCGATCGAATGCATCCAGGATGACAAGGAGAACACGCGTTTTTCTCTGCTCGCGGCGTTCTTTATTCGAGGATGATGCCCTTTGGGTTGAAGAATGCCGGCGCGACCTACCAAAGGTTAGTTAATAAAATATTTGAGGAGATGATAGGTCGTACCATGGAAGTATATGTGGACGATATGTTGGTGAAATATTTGTATATATCTGATCATCTTAATGATCTCAATAAAATGTTTGTTGTTTTGAGAGAGTATAAGATGTTGTTAAACCCGAGAAAATGCACTTTTGGGGTCGGCTCGGGTAAAATTTTGGGATATATGGTTAGCCAACGGGGGATCAAAGCTAACCCAGATAAAATAAAAGCCATCATTGATCTTGAACCCCCTAATTCAGTCAAGAGAGTACAAAGCTTAACAGGCCGATTAGCCACCCTTAATCGGTTCGTCTCATGGTCCACGGACAAGTGCAAAACATTTTTTGAAATTATAAAGAAAAATAAGAACTTTGAATGGACTGAGCAAGCGCAACTTGACTTTGAGTCACTTAAACAACATTTGGCCTCCATACCTTTGCTACAAAAACCTACTCGGGGGGAAGACTTGTATTTATATTTGGCGGTCTCTGAATACACTGTCAGTTCGGTACTGATCAGGTTGGATAACTCTATCCAACATCCCATTTGTTATACGAGTCAAGCACTGCATGACGCCGAGCTTCGATACCCGTCTATGGAGAAACTAGCCTACTCACTAATTATTTCAGCTCGGAAACTCCGTTTGTACTTCCTGGAGCACAAGATCGTGGTCTTGACCAACTATCCATTAAAGCAAGTGTTACACCGACCAGATACCTCAAGTCGGATGATCAAGTGGGCTGTCGAGCTCCGCCAGTTCGACATTTTGTACGAACCACATACAACCATTAAGGGACAAGCCTTAGCGAACTTCGTAGCCGAGTTTACACCCTCCATCCAGCTGCAGGTGGTTGAAGATTAAGAATGGAAGTTGTTCGTCGATGGATCCTCCACCGCAGGCGGGGGTGGGATCGTGATAATCGTCGATCCAAAATATAAGTCTTCTTGCTCGGCCGTGCGGTTCCGATTCCAGCGCCGACTAGCAAACGGCGAATCGAAGCACTCTCCCAAGGGACTACAAATGGCGGCATCGATGGGGCTAAAACGACTGTTGGTACACAACGATTCACAGTTGGTCGTCCATCAGATCAACGGAGAGTACGAGGCGAAAGAGTAGAAAATTGCTCGATACCTGGACTTGGTCAAGGAAATATTATCACATTTTAAAACAAAAGTCCTGCATATTCCCCGAACAGAAAACATGCAAGCAGATGCCTTGGCTCGGTTGGCCTCCAGTCCAGCGACCGAGGCGATTGCAGATGTAACGGTTACTCAAATTTCCGCCCCGTCACAAACGCAAATAAGATACATGCTAATGAAGCCGCCGAACTGACCTGGATGACTCCTATCATCCAATATTTAGAAAAGGGGGTTCAGCCGAAAGACAAGACCGAAGCTAGAACCTTGCGGACTCAGGCCGCTCGGTTCACACTGATAGACGGCGTCCTGTACAAACGTGGGTACTCAATCCCACTCCTTCGGTGCTTGTCCGAAAGAGATGCAGATTATGCACTCCGGCGGGTACACGAGGGAATATGCGGAAATCACGCCGGGGGCCAAACTTTGGCGTACAAGCTGATACAACAAGGATACTACTGGTTGTCCCTGAAAAGGACGCGACCGACCTAGTGAAGAAATGTGAAAGGTGTCAAAGATATGCACCCCAGGTCAGGTATCACCCTGAGCAACTTACCTCCATATTCAGTCATTGGCCGTTTGCCAAATGGGGAATGGACCTCATTGGACCACTCCCCACTGGCAAAGGGGGCGTGAAGTATGCCATTGTGGCAGTGGATTATTTCACAAAATGGGCCGAGGCGGAACCTCTAGCAAAGATAGATGATGAGAAGATCATTAGTTTTGTATGGAAGTCCATTATCTGCAGATTTGGGATACCGCACTCAATTGTCACGGATAATGGGAAGTAATTCGATAACCAGAAGTTTCGAAATTTTTGCGAAGAGTTTCACATTAAAAATCATTTTTCGACCCCATACCACCCGCAATCTAATGGGCAGGTCGAGGCGGTGAACAAAGTATTGAAGTATACTTTGAAGGCAAGGTTGGAAGAGTCTAAAGGCAATTGGCCCAAGGAGCTGCCCGGCGTGCTATGGTCGTATAGAACAACACAACGAGCGGCCACGGGAGACACCCTTATCACTGGCCTACGGCACCGAGCCTGTCATTCCTGTTGAATTCAGAGCCCCTACCTTTAGAGTTGCAATTTTTTATGGGGAAAATAATGATGCCGCGCTCCGAGCCGAGCTGGACCTATTGGAGGAGAAGAGATGCAGTGCCGAGATGAGAAATGTCGTATATAAACAAAGAAGTGAGAGGTGCTACAACTCGAAAGTAAAGGAAAAGAAGTTCCAGATCGGTGATCTCGTCTTAAAGAGAATAACGGGAGTCGAGCCCAGCCCGCTAAAACCGACCAGGGAAGGTCCGTTTTGGGTCAGTAAGATCTTGTCAAACGGGGCGTATGAGTTGTAATACTTGAGTGGGAAGATGTTTGACCACCCATGGAATGTAATATACCTTAAAATGTACTATCAATAAAAACTCAGTTTATGACTCAGATGCAGTTCTGAGGATTTATCTTTTCATCTGATATTTTGTGAGCTCTCTCAAAGGGGGAACAATTTTTTCTTGCCTCTGCTAAGATCTGAGCGCCGTTTCAATCGCCTCGGCCAAAAATCGAGCGCCGACTGCTCGTGTCGGGTACGTCACTTGTTCGCCTTATTTTTAGCTTCACTGCAAGTGTACGGTGTAGTTTATAGAATAGGGTAAGCAAGGTCGTATCCACGGAGACTAATAAATTTATGCGCTAAGTATTGAACTAAGCTAGTCTTATTTTTATTTAGAAGATCGAAATTTGATAATTGTTGTAGAAGTAAAGAGAAGATTAACCACAAAAACACAAGATACTAAGAATAGTAGAATTATCAAAGGAATGAAATGAATTCCTGGGTTATGGTTTCAGTTAATATTCCTCTTGTTGTCCGATTTAAACAAAGTCAAAGTTATTATCACTACACCTATAAGACGATCACAACAGTATTTTATCCTCCCTCTCGAGATGTATATAAAGTGTAGATTGAAATATCTATGCTAGCATCTCTACTCAACATAAGATACACAACTCCCAAATGCACAAAAGATCATATATCCTCACAAATATTCACAAACCTCTCGATTATGCAAATATCCATGTCAAGTACTCAAGATCTAATATTGAAACTCATCTCTCGAATTATGAATCAATATATCAAACATGCTAAATCATTGGCCAAATGATAAAACAAGAATAAGAACAAAGTACTCAAATAGGCTTCAAGACAATAACTTCAATTAAGATTAAAACATTCAACAAGAGTTCAATTAATCTACTTCTAAAACCCGAAAATCACAAGAAGTTTAGCTACTCATTACAAATAAACAATCCATAGACAAATTGTTCATATTCATGGCAAGCTAAATGAAAAATTAAAGCACAAAGAATGAGAAAACTTAGGGAAATGGATAATCTCTCGATTGATCTTTAATCCTCAAGCTTCGATTCGACCCGATTCTTCCCTTGGTTCTTCCTTGATGAAGTTGATGTATTTCTTGTGCTCTTGGGTGTATTCCCAGTCTTTCCTTCATACCCTAGATCAAGGCTCCCATCTTCCCTTTATAGCCCCTCAAAGTTCAAGAAAAAGGTGGAGGGACATAGGAAATTCCGCCCAGGGGCACTGTGGCGCCCAACCATGTCATACGCACAAATACCCGCCCGGGCGCTGCAGTGCCCAACTTTAATTTTGGGGGTGAAAAGCCTGTATCGGTATTTCGCTTAGGTGACGGTAATGACAGCTGCCACCGCTTCGGTTTTAGCGCCCAACACAGTCCGAATTTGATTTTGAGTCCTTCATCAAAGTTGTATCTCTATCTCTTAGCTTTCCATAGCCACTTGAATTTTCTCAATATCAATTTTGTAGAGAGAGTTATGGCCAAAATACGAAACGCTGCTAGTGATGGAAATTTCAGACACGTTTGGACGTTTCTTCAAATCAATCTCTCGTTGTTTGCTCGTTTGTACTTCTTTTGATATAATTGGCTCTCAACATGGCTTGGCTACTCAAATGACTCAAAATACTCAAAAACAACACAAAACTCAAGTCTAGGAAGGCCAAATCAATGGTATAAAACCAAGTAAACAGCAGACCTACCCTAAAAATAAAGACTCGGTTTAAGCTCCGAGCATAAAACTTAGTAAACAAACATAGGCAGTTAAAGCCCATTACTTGTGCCACTGGGGCACTAAAAACTGAGCCCTATACTTAGGAAAAATAAATAAGGCAGATAGAACAAAAGCCATACAACAAGAAGGAAAGACGAGCTCAATACTTAGCAGGAATTTAAATGCATACACAAGTGACTGAAAAATAGTTCCATTTCAACACCAAAAATATTTACATGGGGGGGCAGAGCCCATTACATTTAGAGGCCCGAGGCCAACTAACCTATCCGAAAAGCAAAGACAAAAAACTTCAAAAGGAGAAAGAAAAGCATCAAGCCCCGGCAGGAGGCGGAATCTCAACAGGCCCGCTAGAGGCAACCTCTTCTTCATTTGGAGGAGGTGAACCTTGGTTACCGAAGGCCTCAGCAAAACGAGGGCGAAGGGCATAAAGGTCGGCATCTAAGAGAGCAAGATACTCCTCGAGTTGTGCAACGGTCCTACCAGCCTTAAGATCCCCGAGGATTTCTGCAATGCTGGTGGCATGACCGCAAGTCAACATAAAGGCATACTCCTCGGAGTCCTTGTAAACTTGGACGCCATCTATATGAGCCTCTTCAATTTGCTTACGAGCAGCCTCCTCTGCCTCTCTGCGTGCCCCAGCTACACGCCTCTCCATCTCTTCTGCCTGGGCAACGGTTGTACGCTCCAACTCGACGACCTTGGCACAGAGCTCTTCCTCAGCCTTACGGGCCTGATCCCGCTCGGCCTCGGCCTTTACAGCAGCTTCCCTCTCAGTGTTGGCCCTGGCCGCGGCCTCCTCTGCTTGAGTTTTCATAGACTTCTGTACCCCTTGGCAGAGAGTGCGAGCCTCTTACAGATCTCGATGGCGCCTTTCCAGCTCCTCCATTCCCCCGATCATATGCCAAAGGATCCCAGTGATGTGCCCGGATAGCTCCATCACATACTGGGCCTTCTCTTTCTACCCGGTCTCCGAGCAGAACTGCTCAATATCTGTGGTCCATGCCCGTGCAGCCACGTCTCTGGCAGCACGCCCAGCAGTCGGCAAGTTTTTCACCTGCTCGTCAGTAGGCGTGGAGCACCGGGCGAACTCCACAAACCATTGAGGCTGCATCCCGGCCATCCCATCACATATTTCATCACTCTCGGGATTTGGCGACATGAAGCGGCCCTCTCGACCGAAATCATCCGAGAATGTTCTCGGAAACCCACCAGTTGGGATCTGCCCATTAGGCACTGACGGGGTTGGCTCGGTTCTATCGGTCTGTCCAGGCTCTTCGATTATAATTCCCTCCCTCCTCATTCGGAGTGGGGACTCCATTGCTTCGGGGACTCCGTCAGCAGGGCGCTTCCCAGCCCAGATCTCTCCTCCCTCCGACCGCCTTTGTATCGACGGGCTGATCCACAACCGCTCCAGTCCGGTGCGCGGCTGTGTTCCTAACACTTCAAAGGCACGCGCGGGGATCCACACCGCGCCCTGCAAAGGACATTAGTTGAATAAGAGACCAATAAAAGGAAAATTGGGGGAAAAAGAATTGCAACAAATAGAAAATGCATACCTTGGGCCCCGGTCGGCCTGGGCGGCTCGGGGGTCCACATCTGCCCAGTCGACACAGACGCTCGCCCGGAGGACTAGCCGCTGTTGGGGATGGCCTCGCCGCTTCTGTCTGCGCAAAGTTATTCTTTATATTATGGGGTCCGCCCCTCTCGGCCCATGATGGGCTCTCGAGCTCGCCCCTGTCTCTCTTATCCCGCCTTTGTCCCGGCCATCTATCCGGCCTCGGGGTCGGCGGGCAAGCGCAGCCTCAAACCGCCCACGACAGATGAACCTCGGTAGCAACCTCTCCATCCGCTTTCATCCATGCGCGCCCACCTTTGAATGTTCTCACGTAGGCGGATGAAGGCGACCGACAATGGGCCTCTGGATGGTCGGATCCCTAAAAGAAAAAAAAGGCAGAGTTAGCCCCAGAAAAATGAAATGAAGAAAGAGTAAAAAAAACAAAAAAACAGAGGAAAAGGAATAAACTTACTGAAACTAAAGGTAGAATTTAAAGGGGGTAAAAGACAGTTTCATCTGTTCCGACCCCAACGCGAGCCTGCCCCTCGCCGCCTACCCAGAGCCATTTATCCCTCCACTCCTTTAAAGATTGGGGAAGGCCTTCGACTAAGCTGTCTGGGCACCCGAATCGGGTGTGCACATAGTACCATCCCGATGGTTGCCCCTGACCCGGTGATGAAAGAGTCGCTCGCCAGACGAAGAGCTCATTTATCTCTCTAAATTTGGGGCGAGGGTAACCCTCCAAGTGAAACATCACCAGTAAGCCAATGATTCGGCCCCAAGAGATGGGGTGCACCTGAGTTAGGGGAAGGCCCCACTTACAAAACCACCGCGTAAAGAAAACCAGCAGTGAAAAACGTAGTCCATATAAGAGACTTGGAACATATATGGCCACGCACCCCTCCGGTGGATGCTGGGGGCACTCCACACCGTCCGGTACCCAAAAATGTATGCCTCTCGGAATTCGATACTTCCGGCGAAGCTCCCCCATCTCCGGGACCATCAACATGCTAGGGACATCGTTTAAATTACATGGCGCCCACCCTGGCTCTACACGCAGTGGGGGGCCTCCTCCCCGCCTGCCATCACCGTTATGATGGCCAGTCGACCCTGCAGGTCTTTCGGCCTCGAATCTCCGAAGGGTTCGTCCACCCGCTCCGCATGATCTCGCCCAGGCTCCTAAGGGTCCATGTCTTCCTCTCTCCTTTGGCGACGATGTTGGGGCTCGAACTTGGAACTCCTCGCCGAGTCTTCTCGCACTAACCCAGGCATACACAACACCTCTCGAAAAACGATTCACAGACCTGGATTGAAGATTGTATCGTCTGCTCTAACATAGTCTCAACGGGAGGAGTGTGATTCGAACTTGAGATCCCGAACAACACTTGGACTTGGGGATGCGATTCTTGAATCGGAGAAAAGGAAAGCAGAAGGGTTCGAGAAGGGGTCTTCAATTTCTACCTCCACGCTATAACTACGGCTTCGGCTATCTTCGAAGGAAGACATTTATCTGAAATAAAGAGAAAGAAGGTTTTTTGAGAAAATACCTAAGTCTGAAGTCTCTGAACCCTAAAAACCGACCCGAAAATTCTGCTCGTTCTCAGGTAATTTCGCTCGGAAGGCTGAAGATGCAAAAGTATAGAATGGAGAAACGAAAGGGGTATTTATAGGTTAAATTCCCTCGAAAACTGGAACACCAACTCAAAAGAAATGTGTCATTTCAGTCTCAAAAGCCGTCAGAAACGTCGCGTCTCCACATTCCGCTGACACACTTGTCCCACCTCTTCGGTTTTCGCGCTGTCCCACCTCTTCGGTTCCCGCGCGAAGTTGGTCCAACCAAGAACTTCCACGTGTCCGTCATTATGATACCACAATTAATGCTCCGTTCCAAATATTAACTGATAAGCGACAGGTGTCTGGAAGAGATGACTTTTGGGATTTCCTCTTCTCCATTAAAAGCTCATGATTAACATTAAAGTTCAAATCCGACTTCAGAAATTCTTCTTTCGGAATTAAACTTGGGGGCCATTGATGACATCCGAGCCGAGCTGGCACCAAAGTGCTCCACGTGGCCATTCAGCACGTGGGAGTATAGGACCCACAAGGCCAGCACGGACCGAGCCAATGACGTCAGCAACCGACCTTGATGATGTCATGAATTGGGCTCGGTTACCGAGCCCGGTCTTGGCGGGAAATTTAAAGGATAACTATCAAGTTAAAAAAAGTTAAGTATATCATTAACCTGAGTAAGCTGACACTTGTCAACATGCCAGCCAGATGAGTCGACAAGTGGCAAACACTTGGTCTGCATGCGTGCTTAGCAAAGGACAAGTGTCCCTTTTTAATTATTAAGTGTAATAGTGGATATTAAAAGCCTACTAATGAGATTGGTATAAATAAGGTCTCATTTATTAAGAAAAGGACAAGAAAGAAATAAGAGGAAAAAAAGTACTGGAAAACATACTGCTGTAAGAAAAACCGACCCCAACTTTCAGCTCGGTATTATATAAAAAAGCAGAATTAGCCATAGTAAACGCTCATTTACATTTCCACGTGTTAAGCTTTTCATACATTTGGCTTATTGACCGAAACGCACGTCAATAGAACCCATAATTGAATCTCGGTAAATGTTTAATGTCGAGTGCAACACTTAAAATTACATGCATATATTTAACGTACATATTACACCGAAGGACGAAGCTAAAGGCTGGCGCAACGCCATAAATATTTCAAAAATTAATATAATTGTTTATATACATAATTGTCTTTATTTTTAAATTATTATTATTATTATTATTTTTCAGTTGTAAGTTTCTTTTATAAATAAATAAAATTCATTTGATTATAAAAAATAATTCTCTTATTCCTAAATAAAAAAATCAATCATTGTGGGGATATATTTCAACCGTATTTGACCTTATGAGAAACATAAAAAAAATGTTGTAGTCACCAATAATTTGCACACAGCATGCGAGAAAACTTAAGTGTGACTAACGTGTCCCCTCTTTTACAAAGTGGTCCCAATCTTAAACTTACAAATAATCTCCAATTAAATTATAATAAATAAACACTATAAATTAGGGTTCTTTCACTATCACTCTTAAAATTAAACATTTGATTTGTTTATATAATTTGTAGGATATTTCCATTGATATTCTTCTGGGTAAGACATGGCCAAAAGCAAGAGGAGGAGTCATTCTTTATTAGCCTAAAACAACGTCCACGCCAAGATAATAGGATTATATAATCCAAAATGATTGCAAAGGATAATGTTATCATTACAATCCAGATTTTTTTTTAACTAGAAATCTTGGTTATTGTTTCTTGAAATAACTGTATGAAAAAGACCCTATCCTATTAGACTGCTACACTACATCTAAAATGGATGAGATATTCTATTTCAAAATAGTATTTCATCTTCTATTTTGTTAGATGACAATTACCAAGTGTCTGAAAACTTACATCTCAACTGCATGACCAAAATAAAGATTGATAATTGTATTCAGGTTGCTACCCGAGAAGCATGTCACTATCTTTTTTAGAGGCTTCTCCATGAAGACCTCTCCTTGAAGCACATATAATTATAAAAGGTATAAGATAAATTGGAGGATCTTATATGACAACTGATAATCGATAAAAAGAAATGTGACAATCATTATTTTGCTGAAATAAGAGATGAAATATCATTTTGGAATAAAAAATCGTATATGTGCCTAAAACTTTTATATCTTGATGTGAGAAAAATCGCCCGGAATATTTGATTATGAAAATCTTGAGTATGGAAGTGGGGAAATGTTTGGGGAAGTTGAAAGGAAATAAAATGATAGAAAAATGGAAGCTTGAAACAAAAGATAAGGCAAATTGTAGGGACCATTGATGTGGACGCAATTTCCACTTGTCTGTACAAATTCCATCTTGCTTCTATCTTTCTCCCCTAATTATCTAGCTCCCTTTTTCATATTCTTTTTTTGTTAAATATATCTTTTTTGTTAGAAAAAAAATCAAGTTCTGGTATCATTTATAAAGTTCAAAAGTTGAGCTCCAAAATTAATGATCTTATTTTTTTAAAAATAATAATAATAATACTATGCGATTGGCTTGACTTTGACCAATTAAATTCAATTAGATTAAAATACTAATTAGAGGACAATTATTTTTTTGAAGAAATAAGATATTTTATGTGGATATATTCCTTTTTTCTGGAAATATGTGGATATATTCCTAACAAGAAAAACAAATGAATATTCATTTGTGAATAGGGCTATATATATCATCTAATGTGAATTGGTGAAAAGGTGAAGCCATAAAGTCTTCCCTTGACTACAACTAATTAATTTGTGCTCGTCAACCTCAGACACTTGGTACTATAATTATTGGAGAAAGAACTACCCACCAGCTGACGTTTGCGTTTGGTGAAAATTCCTTATGAGATGGGATATTATTTAAATTTGTTATGATCGACAAATTATGTAAGATTAGTATTATATATTTATTCAACCATTCTCAAATTTATTTAGATAGTATCTAAATAGACGGCAAAATTATATCTAATTTGTCAGTTTTATTTCTTGTGACAAACTTTTTTAAGAAATGTCTTTCTACTGACCATCAATTCGCATTTCTTAGCGAACATAACATTTGCAATGTTACTTTAATTTATGAATTAAGTGTGTTTTGTGTAATTTTTATTTCAGTCGGGTAGGATCCGAATCCCATTAAATGTTTATGTGAAATGTATGCATACGATTGTTTTAAAAATATCCGTCTAGCTCCGATTAGTCCCAGTTTAGGCGCTAAACCCCCCTTATCTGCCTACGTTATTCTTCCGATTAGGCGCTAACCCCACTCGAGCCCGCTGGGTTAGCGCCTGCCGCCCACTAGCGTCTTTATGACTTTTTAGAACACTGATGCATACATATAAATTATAATAATATGTGCACGTCACA
The DNA here is from genome assembly GCA_016081115.2 of Rehmannia glutinosa. NCBI lineage: Eukaryota > Viridiplantae > Streptophyta > Magnoliopsida > Lamiales > Orobanchaceae > Rehmannia > Rehmannia glutinosa. Next base: position 42,960,854 of record CM071929.1, on the reverse strand, counting down.
TATATAAAATATAAATATAATACTCTTGTATATGAATACAAAATAAAAGTACATTTTCAATTTGTAGGTATCACATAATATGGACGTGCATGGTTGTTTAACTAATTTAGACCAACAAAAAAACAATAATAACGTAGGGGATATGCCAATAATTGAACATTTTTTTATATATTAAAAAAAATAAGAGTGAGCATGATTTGAACTGATTTTGACCAAAAAAAATATTAAACTCATTATAAATTCTAAATTTATAACAAAAAAACAGATAATTTTATGTCATTTAATATCCTTCCTACTAGTCATATCCTCAAATTCAAATCCTTTCATCCAAATATAATATAATTTATTTCAAACAATCTACCTTCTACTTATTTACCTCAAAATCCAAAAGAATATACATTCAATTGAATGCAAGCTAAATAATGATATAAAGAAAACGAAAAGGAGATAGAAAACTAATATACACACAAAAGATAGGAATTTCAACAGCTCTGAGCAGTTTTCTTAAATGTCAGAAAAGAAAATATAGCATAAATTGCGAAATGACTGCACAAGTCATCCATTCGATGCTGCAGTGCGATGGAGCATCAATTGTATAACGTGGAAGTATTTGAGAAACAATAAAAAAAAAATGATTTCTAGACTTTAGCTTCTAATTTGATTCTGGTACATTTAATCAAAATTTTAAAACTCAAGAAGGTATTTAGATTTAGGCAAAAACTTGCGTGTGGTGGTCTTACAATTTAGATCCATGAGGCGATCTTGCTTCACAAAGTTTTAAAGGTTTTTTTTTGATTTTATTTTCTTAGGGTTTATATTTATTTTTTAGGGTTTATTTTGTTTCTTGGGTTTATTTTTAATTGATTTGGGTTTTTAGGGTTTTTAGTTTTTTTTAGGGTTTATGTTTTATTTTTTTGGATTTATTTTTGTTTTTCGAGTTTATTTTTCATGGTTCATATTTTTAGGGTTTATTTTTGTTTCATCATGGTTCATTATTATTTTTAAATTTATTTTCATGGTTCATGTTCTCAAGACGGAGCCCTTAGGAGGTCCGTCTCACGGATTTAGATCCGTGAGACCGTCTCACAAGAGACTTGCTCTTAGATTTATAATTGTGTATTGTGTTTTGGTATGACTTGTACACACAAATAACATTTTTATACTCATCCATGATGATCCATCAAACACTCTTTGATAATTTAATCAATTTTCAGCTTCTATTTTGCAAACAATTATAAACTTTCGATTCCCAATAACTCTTAATTTAATTAATTTTCAGCTTCTATTTACTATAATTCCCAACTACCTACCTCTACCACGGCCATAAGTCAATTATTTCAAAAGCAAACACTCACTCTAATTAAGTTACTGCTTCTCTCTAATATCGGTTTTCAATTTTGTAGATCTATCGGATATCAATAAAAACACGTTCAAATGAGTATGCTGCGATGGTGGCATGGGATCGACCAGAACTTACACGGATTATGACCAAATGGAAACAATATGTACAAAATCACTCAAAAAGTATGGTGGCAAATTACACTATTCTCCTCCAATCCATCATTGGGATGCACACACATGGGCACCATTAATACGCATAACGCCCACCAATTGACAATAATAATTTTGGAAAACTCCACTTTTATGGTTCCAACAATGAATTTGGGGAAGACGAAGATCACGGGATCTCTAATCTCTTGTTAGAATGTTTAAATTTTAAAACGTATTAAGAAAACATTCATGTTCTATATGAATTTATCCTAAAATGGAACAAAAAAGAACTCATTCGATTTCACTGAATATACAAAACAAGGTAAAATATATAAAAAAAAAAACATATTAGTCCACATAAAGCACTCAAATTTGACAGATAATATGATATAGGCAAAACGCTAATTGCGCATAATCACACAGAAGTTTGCGTAACTTTTGCAACACCCTTACCCCCTGTTTCCGGGTTCAATGCTCCAGCTTGTCGCATATCGACGCCCACGCCTCCAGCCATGGCTTGATATTGAGCCGCCGTTTGTACTTGCGCCGGCGCCCCCATTACACCCCCAGGCGCAGTATAGATCACCTGTCTCCCCATACCGCTATCGTACGCCATCTGCGCGTACCCTGCTTCTGTGACCATCCCTACCCCGCCTGTAGTCGCTTGTCTCACCATTCCGTAACCCTCAGAATATCCCGCCGCCTTCTGTGGCGCCGCCGCCATCGAAGGCATCGCTGCCTGTGGAATCATATTGTACATCTGCTGCTGCTGGTCTCTGTAGACCTCCGGCGGCATCCTCTGAACTGTGTAGTATCCCTGAGTCGGTGCTCCGGTCACTTGCCTCATCATCGGCGCGTTGTACGCACTCGACGGAGGCGGCATCATGTAAACTGGATGTTCGTTGCTGATGGTGCTCGTCGGATAAACTCCGCCTGGAACCTGCTGCCTATCGGTCCAATATGGAACCCCGCCCTGAACCGCCACTGGATTGATTTTCTCCGGCACCTTGTAGTACTCGCCCCCCGTGAATCCTCCGGCGAGATTATCGTCGCTTTTCCTTCGGTAGATTCCATGTTGCTCCTCAAGCCTCAGCCTCTGCAGATCCTGAATATGCTTCTGGATCGGATCCATCCCGGAAAACCTCTCATCCATACCAGGAACAACAACCGGATCCTCCACCTCCGGAACTCTCCCCACCATCGGCTGCTGTGAAGGAGGCTGCGCCACCATTGCATTTGCTTTCTCCAAACCAAATAAAAAATCCGCGTTACCTGTCGGTGGCTGTGGCTGTGGAGCCACAGGGGACGCCGATTGCAGCGGCGCAGTCATAATTGGCGCAGAATTTAACGCCTCGACAAACCTCTCCTTCTCCGACTTCACTTCATCCGAGCCGAAGCTGCGAGTCGAGGAATTCAGGCTATGGTTCTGCGTCGAAAAAATGAAAATCCTCAGCCTCGCCGGCTTAGGAGAAGCTCTATACAACCGCTCGTACTCGTGCATCATGTGCTCCAAATCGTCATCGTTCGTCACCGAAATCAAAGCGTCCAGATCTTCACCAGGCAACTGATATTTAAAGGAGATATTCTCGCTATCACACATAGCAACCAGCTTGGAAAACAGAGAGCCGAATCTGATGCTGCGATCGACGGCGAGGATTTTAGTCTCCCCTCCGATGTACGACAACTGGTTATCGTTCGGCCGGGGATGAATTTTCCCACCGTAACTGCACATAAACTTGACCTTGTAATTCGACGGCGGCTGATTGCCCTGCGAATCCTCCCACGGCGGCGGGTTCTCGAACTCGATCTCGCGAGATCGCGGCGAGGAGTCGCCGGACTCGGGGTAGGAAGAGTTGTAGGAGTAGTTCTCCATGGGAGAGAGAAAAATGGTGGTTTTTAGTGTGAAAATGGGTTTTGGAGATTTAAAGAGAAAAAGTTGTTTCTGTTAATCCATTTTGGGAGTCTCTGGGGAAGTTTTTGATTACAAGGAAGTGTTTTAATTTGCTGGGATTTGGGGTTATTATAAGGCTACATATGAATGTACCATTTTATTTGTACAACCTAGGTTTTTAATGACGTGGCGAGTTGAGGGACAGGTGGTACGGGATGGGAAAGAGCGCCGGTGGGAAAGAAAGGAATGAGTCAATGAGATTATGAGTTGTGGGGTTAGCTGGAGAAATCTGGGAGAGAGAGATAAGAAAGAGAGAGATGAGAATGTTGACGACTGTGATGAGGTGGTATTTTTTATTTTGTTTTTCTTGTTTTTGGGTTTAAATGATATGTGTAAGAAATTCTAAAAGAACTAGGTAGGCCCGACCAAATGGAACCGGAACCGGAATAGGAACCAGAACCGTGGTCAACGGTTCTTGGAACCATTGACCGGTTCCCGATTGAGCAAGTGAAGGAACCGGTTTCTGGATTCCGATTTCTGTTCCCCAACTGGAAAGCCGTGGGCCGCTGGTTCACGATTCCTTCAGGTTCAGGTTCCACGGTTCCAACAAATATAATGAACTTTATAATGAATATAGTTTAAAATTTAAGGGTGAAACGAGTCAACAAGAAATGCAACCTACATCTACTACAAGAAATAATAGTAAAAAACGTAAGCGAACTATGTGGGTTTTGATTCCACTATATACTAAGAGGATACATAGGCAATTTAATATTAATTATTCATATTAATTATTAATATTAAGTTCAAGCCCATTTTTATTCCTTTTTTTTGTTTTATTTAATTTAAAGTATTCAAATAATCTAAGATAATATTCTAATTTTGGTATTGAAATTTAATGTGTTATATTTAAACTAAAAATATTAATTTTATTTTTGAAAAAAAAATAAAAACAAAAAAGAAGAAGATTCCACGGTTCGGCAGAAATGGAACACGGTTCTGATTCCGGTTCGGCCGAACCGCCGGTTCTTGAACCATCTTGGAACCGCCTGTTCAAGGTTCCGGTTCCGATTCCAAATAATATGGAACCAGAATTGGCGGTTCTGGAATCGGAACCGCGGTTCCCGGAGGCTTAGTGGTGGGCAGAACTGCCCAGAACTAGGTAACAATTAATGTTTTTAAAAATAGAATTAATGAATTTGTAACTCAAATTTCGTGTATTTAAATTTAAATTGACAAACAAGAAAAGGTAATACAAAATTAGGTATTTATGAATCCAATTAAATAGATGGGGTACAAATATTCTGATTTTTCTCTCCCAAAACATATATATTTGGTATTTGAGATTTCAAGATTCATCTATTTAATCTCCTCCGAGCTTGAATTTGCGTTATAATAACGTTAATTCGAGTTTGATAGTTTAATCCCGAATTAAACGCTATATAACTGAATCGAATCGCGATGAGCGTCTTGAATATGTGTCATGAATTATGAAGTGTATGATCACGGTTCTTGGCATAGTTACCAGCATTTAATGATGTGATTTATTTAATTAGTTGGTCATGATTTGTCTTGACTATCTTATCATAATCAAATATAATGAATTGATTCGACTTGATTTGATTTATATATCGAAACATTGGTGAATCACTTTCTTATTTGAAAGATTTTAACTTGATTGCTAAGACTAAATTTGGCAATATTTGGTATTAATTTCAAGTGTCAACAGAATTATTAAATATGAATTATATAAAATAATCATTAATATTTTAAATTTAATTTTTATCAATGCAGTACCTCATTAACTAATGATTTTATAATTTATAAATTTAATTTACATAATACTCAAAAGAAGAGCATGAAATTCCTCTAAAAATCATTGCAATCCCGTAATTCACTTTCCATACTAACAATTGCACAAATAACAAATGGGCCACTCTCAATCAATATTTTTTGTCTTATTCATATGCCTTCACTTTCAACCCAGGAGTGCTCCAAACTCGAGTATTGACATTGCATTTCAATTTTCACAACACGAGCTGATTAGTCATGTTAGTGGGAGAAAAAATGGGCATAATTATTTGGTTTTCAACAACTATATTTCAGTGTCTAGCAATCTTGCAACGTGACAAATTTTTGTGTGATTGTTTTCTTTTTGTTTTGTTGATTTTGATTTTGAGAAAATAGTAAAAAAAAAAAGTTAAAAGAAAATAAATTGTGATAGTATAACGTATATTAAAGAATATTTGATGTGATGTTTCTCGATCGAATTAATGTAATTGTGGTCGAGAAAGTTGGATTAATTGTGCAATGTATTTTATACGTACCGTGGTAGTCAGTGGCGGACGCAAGATTTCGACTTTGGGGGGGCGGAAAACGGACCGAGTTTATAAATTTATACTATGTGAATTTTTTTTCCATATACTACCCATAATTAATGGTTTTTTATATTGTAAAAGACAACTATTTAAAATTTTATCAAATTTTTGGGGGGGAATTGTAAATTAGTTCATTTATTTTACCTTTAAAAAATAATTTGAAAAATTTTTGGGGAGAAAAGAAATTTTTGAAAATTTTTGGGGGAATTCTTTTTTTTTGAAAATTTTGGGGGCAATTGTAAATTAATTTATTTATTTTACCCTTTAAAATATAATTTCAAAATTTTTTTTTTTTTTGGGAATTTTTGAAAATTTTGGGGGGGGAGTGGCCCCCCCTTGTCCCCCTTGGGTCCGCCATTGGTGGTAGTTGATGCGATTTTTTTCGTAAAATAATTATTAAATATAATTGGTAATTGAAAAAAATAGAATTATAAATAATATAATTTTAAAAGGAGATGTAAAATATTCCTTAGGAAAATAAAATTATAATATATACCTCGCCCAAGTGATGCTACAAATTAATTATACTTTGATGCAAATTTGATTTTAGAATTCGAAAAAATTATAAATGCATACTTATAATGTAGCACCTTTCTAGACACAACTCCCTTTTTATTTCATGGCCTTAAATTCTAATTTTTGAGCACATAACTTGATTTATAAACTTATGTTAATATTATTAATAAGCTATAAAAAGCATTTACTCTATGCCACTAAATCTTGGATTGAGATTTTCTATTGACTTTCTCCATTAAATTTTATATTCCATATATTAGATGAATAACATATGTACAATTATGACATTATTATGTACATATGTCATTCATCCTATATATGAAATAAATAAATTGAAATAAGAGATCTGATCCCGTAAATTCTTGCATTAGGCCTATGTGTCACACAACGGGCCAAGTCGACAGCAGGGGCTGTAGCCCTAATTCTCTCTAGCCGCCCTTTGTCTTAGAAAGAAAAAAAACCCTTTCTTCCCCCTCCCTCTCTCCTTCCCTCACTCCCTCACCATCTCCTCTTCTCTTTTCACCATGGATGCTTTCACATCTGGGTAGGGTGCTCATATTCCAGACCGATTGGTGCAGTGGCTTTTAGAGATGACTTGGTGTGGCAGATATCTCGTTCCTCCTTTTGGGCACGATATCCGCTAATGTACGGGTCGTGGAGGTGGTGATGGCTGTGGATGGTGGTGTAGGAGAGGGAGAGACCAGATGTTTTTCCGTTTTTGTTGTTTTGTTTCCTCCTTTTATCTTACCTTTTGGTTTTCTTGTCGTTTTGGTTTTTTCTTGTCCCCAATAGGTGGCTTCTTGTCCCAATAGTGGCTTTTCCTTTTCAGTTTTATCTGTCCCTTTTGTGGATTTGTGCGAAAGACTCGGATGTGCCATTATCGGATGATATGAGAGGAACGAGATCAAGTTTTTGGTGCGTGTTTTGTCCGGCGCCTAGTTGCGAAGTTATGAATCTATGGATTAGTCAGATCTGTTTCAGTTTAAAATCTTGTTTTAGATCTGTATAAGTCTATAATCCGTAAGCTTGCAATTATTTTTATATTTATTGTAACCAGTTGTAAGTTTCTTCTATTTAATGAATGAAATTCGTTCTTACTCAAAAAAAAAAAAAAAAAAAAAAGCATATGTGTCACACTGTCACCAAGGCCCAGCTTAAATACAACACCAATTAAGCTACTATACAAGTCAGCTAATAATTAAATTTATGCACATATTTCAATTAAATTCATTCAAATGGGTTAAAATAAATAGTGAATGGATATATTATAATTAATGAGGATCATGAAACCACTGGGGTTAGCCCCGGTGGCCCGCAGATATTACTTTCTTGATAATGAAGAGGCCCGGGTTCGAGTCTCTGCAATGACAGGGGAATTTTTTTTTTTTTAATTAATGAGGATCATCAAGCACAAGAAAAACTGCATGAATCTACTGTGGTATTGGTACAAAGAGAGCAGTTTTAAACTAGGGGCTGGAATTATAAATTAACTAAATTGTGCAGATTATGGGAAACTGTAAAGAAATCAATAATCACAGGAGAAAAAGGTTCAAGTTTTCTGACTGTTAATTACCTGTAATTAGCAGAAGACAACCAGATCCCTTCCTTATAATACTAGCAACTTTACTGTCCAAAAATGCCAGAATCATTCTCACAAATTAACAAATGTTTGACTGCGTTTATCAAAGCAAAGCATCATTACTTTTTTGCCCCTTTTAAGGAAAAACTTTTTAGTATATGTTTTTGTTGGGGGACAAAATTGATATTTTCTAATATTGTAAGAATTTTATCTTATATTTTGTATTATAAATGCTTATTATTTATAAAAATTGTCATTATTATTATATATGTAATACATAATCTTAAAAGTACATAAGAATTGCATTATCATATAGAATAAATATAAGTAAACATATCTAAAAATTATTTTTAAAAAATAAAAATAATAGGTGCAAGACGGTAACCACGGGGCGGAGGTGATACCCAAACCCACCCCTACCCCGCATTGGATCGCAAGGTGGGCTATGACGGGTCTTGAATGAGGTGGGAAAAATTACCATCCCTAGTGTGTCTTGATCCTCTTGGATGTATATCAATTATCTTGCTATTATTAATTAGAGAATCTTATATATAATTAATTAAATAGTCGTCACCGATTTTTCTACCTCTTTTGTTTTTGTGAGTACATAGAGGGTTATTAGATTAATCTAGGTGAATTTATTAAAACGATTTTCTTACAAAAATTAAGGAATGTGAAAAAAAAAATGAAGAACCATGGCAATGGTTTATATATATTAGCATTGCTCAATCCATATATCCTTCAAACAAAATGTTCCTATATTTGTCGAAAATGCTTTAATTTAATTTCGAAGCACTTGAATTTTGTCATATTCTAAAATCTAAACCCCGTGAGGCCGTGACTCCTAAAAATTTTCAGTTTTAAGAGTTTAAGTTTGTGTTTAAAAGGGTAGCAACGAAATTTCCATTAAAAAGATTTGTTTTGTCCATACCATACTTCAAGTCATATTCTAAATTCCGACAATGAACCAAAAGAAATCACAATTGTACATCTTGTAGATTTCACAAAATGTATGACTATGATGTCCTAGACCGACATATTAAACAAGAACTAAAGCCACTATAGGATTTTTGGCTAAGCTCTTTAAAATATCTTATGAAATATTTGAGATGAGCTCATATTTTCTCTAAAAGTATTTGCTAAGTTTAAAGAAGCTTACAAATTTCTATGCTAAGTTTAAAGAAGCTTACAAATTTCTAAAGTAAGATGTTAGAAGCTTACAAAGTGTTTTTAAAAAAACTAGTCGAATCTTATTTTCATAATAAATTTTATTTATGTTAGATTATATTATTTAAAATTATTAGAATAGTTTAGTTTTCCTGATTAATGGTATTCCTTTTATGGTTTCTAGCTAGACTATATAAGCCTCGTTTATATTTGTAAATTGTTTTTTGTATTGCATCACAAGAATACAAATATTTAATTTCTCGTCAATATCATGAATTATTTGATTTTAACATTTTTAACAACTTCCATTAACTTTAATATGACTCTTTTAATTTAACTACAAAAGTGTCCTTACTGATATATTATGTGGTATATCATCTTTTTCTATCCAAACACTTCAATAATTTATTTTCGAAATAAGATATAATATTTTATAAGACTAAAAGTATCTAATAAGATGTATGAACATATAAAATATTTCAAATATGCTCAGTCAAACACCCTCTTAGGATTTAGGAAGTCCATAATCACATGGCTTTCCTCTGTACTCACACATGCATAAATGGATTATTCTTTATTCTTTTTTTCTTTTATGGCAAATGGGTTGGTTTAAATATGTATAGTGAAGGCATTTGGAATTTGTAAGTTAGTGGAAATCAAAATTAAAGTGGGGGTTATTTAGGGATGGTAATCCCTAACACGACACGATAATTCGATACGAACCTGACCTAAAATTACTGAGAAAATCCCGAATCCAAATACGAGAAACTCGAATCCGAACACAACTAATACGAATCTGATACGATGTTACCAATTTGTGTAAAACATAATTATTTTATATTTTAATTAAATTTTGATATATTTTAAGCATAATCCGAAATCAAACACGAACCCGATCTGATGACCAGAATCATCACCCATAGTTTCATTGGAGATATATATTAAGAAAGCTGGCAAATGGGGTCAACCCAATAACAGTTGTGTTAGTTGCTGCACTCACACCATTTTCGGCGATATTATCTCCAAGAACATGATTCCACCATCACCCAGTTGTTGCTCTTAGCATATTAACTAATAATGTAGTTTTTATTAGGACAAATGAGATATTTATGACAGTTTGATACAAATTCACCGAGAGTGATCGTTTTTAGGAATATCACAAAGTTATTGTTCTATAACTAAATTGGTCAAATTATGCTATATTCGAACCAAAATCGATTGTTAAAAGATCGTTTCAGCTAAGTTTGTTAATTTGACTAATCAAGTTTGAACACATATTTTTTGTTCGATAACATATGAAGTTTGGCTTGAGCTCAACTCGATTATAAAAAAATGGGAAAAAAGCAGTTGATTCGATTAAAACTCGGAAATTCAAGCTCAAATCGATTAATGATTAAACTAAACTCGAAATACAAGTTTCTTTTCTTTCTTTTTTTTTTTTTTTTTTTGAAAAAAAAAATGGATTTCATCCAGTAGGAGAACGTTATAACTGATAACAAAGATCAAAATAGTAAGACCTATAAAATCACAAAACCTTGACAAATCTAAAATATAAACATATTTCAAACATATACAGATCTGATTGGTTCTAAACCACTACACTAAAATGGCAAGCCGATGAGGATCCGATCCAAAGGTCAAACTCATATGCTTTGTTTATTCTATTTTTTGTGTTATATAAAAATAATATTTTATTAAGAAATATATCTTTTTGTTGTCTGGCTAATAATGTCACATTAGTATTTTCTAATAACATATAAAGAGTATTTTTAATGCAAAAGAAAGATGAGAGTATTTGTGTTAATATTACTATTATAATTAAATAATATAATGATTATATAGTGGGCTCATTTTTTCAGTGGAGGATGAATTTACCAAACTCGTTCTCATTCCGAGGAAATAAAAACCATTTCTCTATAACAAAACAAAAATTGTCATAATTATATTTATTGGTACATATTATTTCAACAAATAGGAGATTTTATAATTATGAGAAAAATCTTTTAAATTCCAACACGAAGATTCACCTGCGGAATGCAAACGAAGTTGATTCTTCAAATTGGGGCCTGGAGCCCATGAAGTGACAAACATCATATATAAAAGGGTCCGTCCGATTATTTTTTTTTTTGATTCATTTTCTTCGTAGCAAAAATATTTGTTAGCCATGTTTTCCAGCAATTTTAGTTTAAATATCCATTTTACTTTTTTTTTTTTTAATTTTTGGGGACTAGTACTGTTCACTTGGTTTTATACCATTAATTTGGGCTTCCAAGACTTGAGTTTTGTGTTGTTTTTGAGTATTTTGAGTCATTTGAGTAGCCAAGCCATGTTGAGAGCCAATTATATTGACTTTATAGTCATAGTAATGAATCGTGTATCAAAAGAAGTACAAACGAGCAAACAAAGAGAGATTGATTTGAAGAAACGTCCAAACGCGTCGAAATTTCCATCATCAATTGGCAGTGTTTCGTATTTTGGCCATAACTCTCTCTAAAAAATTGATATTGAGATGATTCAAGTGGCTATGGAAAGCTAAGAGATAGGGCTACAACTTTGAAGAAGGGCTCAAAAGCAAATTCCAATATTTGGTGGGTGAAAAACTCGGTGAGGCGCTGCAGCTTCACTCGCAGCTTGCGGCGCCAAGACAAAGAAAATTCACGTCCCGGGCGCCATAGCCTGCAGGACGGAAATTCCTAAGTTCTTCCACCTATTTCTTGAACTTTTGAGGGCTATAAATACATACATGGGAGGCTTGATCTAGGGTATGAAGGAAAGGCAGAATACACCCAGAACACAAGAAACACATCAATTTCATCAAGGAAGAATCAAGGAAGAATCGGGTTGAATCGGAGCTTGAGGATTGAAGATTAATCGAGAGATTATCCATTTCCCTAAGTTTTCTCATTCTTTATGCTTTAATCTTTCATTTTAGCTTCTTATGAAGATGAACAATTTGTCATGAGTTGTTTATTTATAATGGGTAGCTAAACTTCTTGTGATTTCCGGGTTTTGGAAGTAGATTAATTGAACTCTTGTTGATTGTTTTAATCTTAATTGAAGTTATTATCTTGAAGCCTATTTGAGTACTTTGTTCTTATTCTTGTTTTATCATTTGGCCAATGATTTAGCATGTTTGATATATTGATTCATAATTCGAGAGATGAGTTTCAATATTAGATCTTGAGTACTTGACATGAATATTTGCATAATCGAGAGGTTTGTGAATATTTGTGAGGATATTTGATCTTTTGTGCATTTGGGAGTTGTGTATCTTATGTTGAGTAGAGATACTAGCATAGATATTTCAATCTACACTTTATATACATCTCGAGATGGAGGATAAAATACCGCTGTGATCGTCTTATAGGTGTATTGATAATAACTTTGGCTTTGATTAAATCGTAAAACAAGAGGAATATTAATTGAAACCATAACCTGGGAATCCATTTCATTTCCCTTGATAATTCCACTATTATTTTCATCTTGTGTTTTTGTGGTTATTCTTGTCTTTTCTTCCACAACAATCATTCAATTTTAATCGTCTAAATAAAAATAAGGCTATCTTAGTTCAATACTTAGCGCATTAATTTATTAGTCTCCGTGGATACGACCTTGCTTACCCTATTCTATAAACTACACCGTACACTTGCGGTGAAGCTAAAAATAAGTCGAACAAGTTTTTGGCGCCGTTCTTGTCAGGACTAATACAATTTTTGGTGCTAATATTGCGATAGATAGAATTATTCTTAATTTAGACATTTTTTTTTTTTTTTTCATTTTTCTTTTGTAAATTCTACTTCTACAATGCTTGATTTGTTTCTTTGAATTGGTATAGGTGCACCCGTTCGGATGGAAGAGGCGAAACCATCTTTGGAAGACGCCCTCATTTCATTCATGAATCAAACGACTTCATTTATGAGTCAAATAAATTTATTCATGAGGGAAATGGGAAATAGCCTTACCAAAAACGAAGCAAAGATGGACAACAAGATGAAGTTGCAATTGACACAATTGGCCATTACTATGGATTCACAATTGAAAAATCTCGAGACTCAAATGGGCGATTAGTTACAATTGTTGGTGGGCAACATCAAAAGAGCGATTTTTTAAGCACCACTGAAGCCAACTCGAAGGAACAATCTAGTGCCATTCATCAAATGAGTGGTACCGAATACGAGAAGATGAAGATCCTGGAAAAGCAAGAAAGCTCAGAACCACACACAAATTGTATGTCTATGCATGATCAAATAGTATGTGGCGAAAAGGAACAAAAACAGGACAAGGAACACACAACCCAAGCGTGTACGAATGAGCGGTTAAATGCGAGATATTATAAGAAAGTTGTTCGAGCGAGAAAAATACGATCATACATATGCAAACGAACAACATACACGTAAACGGATCGGTATATTCCTACGCCAGGACTCAAATCCTTGCTTGGACACCCCAGTATGCATTATTAGGTGCAAGTAAGGCAAATGGCACTTGACCATGACCCAAGCGGCTAATATATGCATTCAGGAGGCACCAATTCATACGTCGAGCTATAGACGGTAAATCTAGCGCTTGTTGGGAGGCAACCCAATGGTAACTTCACATTTTTCTTTCTTGAAATTCTATCTTTTCCCTTGTTTCGATATAATTTCATTCAAGTTTGGGGGGAGAGTTAGTATTTTGATTTGAAATGTGTGAGTATTTTGATTTGAAGTGTGTAAAAAAAAAAAAATTGCATTTGTTTGTGTGTTTCCATATAGTTGCATGTAAAGCATTTTAGGTTGCATTTGCATTAGAAACACGTTCTGATTTTAGCACGTTTATTATTTTCATAGATTTTAAGGAGTGAGTTGACCATGTGCGACGAGACTTGATGCTTATATTTTTGAAAAAAAATTTGTATTGTTTTGATTGGGTGTTGAGTATGAGTTGATTGAGCCATGAATAGATGATATTGAGCATGTGGATATTGAGAACATGGTTTGATGCTTTGATTACGTATTTGCAAGCCCTGTGAGCTTTTGAGCCTTTCTTGCTTTCATCATATGCGATCTTGTTGTTAATTTGAGTGTATCATTCATGTTGTTAGAATTCTAGAACTTGCTCATCTCTCTGTCAAGGTCACATGTTGTATGCGAATGTGAAAATGATCAAAGGCCATTTTATTAGCCCTTCAAGCCTTTTGCTTACCTAATGATGATATTGAAATCCCTAGTTAGCCAACTTGAGCCTATTGCCTAATTTTTAATAGCCACAATTCAAGCCTTAACTTGATAAATCTTTTACCCAACACTTGAGCGTATAGCATTGAGTAAAGGAATTGAATAAGGGTGAATGGGTGAAATCAAAATGTTAGAAGGTGATGTTATAGTTGGTTGATGAGAACAAAAGAAAGAAAAAGGAGATATGAAATGTTGAAAACTCATATAAGAGTAAAAAAAAAAAAAAAATAGATCGATGAATGAGTTTTCTTTGAATGAACTTGGAGGTTAAGAATTGTAATGTGAATGGTTGAGTTTACAAAATAAAGGGGATGGAGATAAGAAAAGTTGGTGAAAATGAGAGGTGATTTGAGTAGAATATTGAGCTTTAATGTAGATGAATTATATGCTCACCGGTCTATATGCTCGAGTTTGAGTCACTCTATCCATATTTTCCTACCCCAACCAAAGAGCCTTCATTACAACCAAAGGAAAAAGTCCTTTTGATTCACAATTTTGCATACATCTAGTATGGCGGAGATATGAGACGATTTGCAAGCCTATGGTAATTCTGCAATATTGAATTGAATTGAGCGTAAACACGTCCTATATTCATTCGAGATGAGAGTATACAGTTGATCTTTGTGAGGTGTAATTCTTAGCATTTACCATGGTTTCTTTAATATGTGCTCTATGTTAGATGTTTGAGGATTGGTTAATTCGTTGCTTGATACCTACAATGAACAATACAAAATTTTATGGAGTTGTTGTGCGTTCAACTTTTTCATTACTCCCAGTCATGTTTTGTCTTGTTTTTAAAAGTGTTGACCGGACGGCCAACAGATTTAAGTTTGGGGGTATTTGTTCACTTGGTTTTATACCATTAATTTGGGCTTCAAGACTTGAGTTTTGTGTTGTTTTTGAGTATTTTGAGTCATTTGAGTAGCCAAGCCATGTTGAGAGCCAATTATATTGAGTTTATAGTCATAGTAATGAATCGTGTATCAAAAGAAGTACAAGCGAGCAAACAAAGAGAGATTGATTTGAAGAAACGTCCAAACGCTGCGTCTGAAATTTCCATCACTGGCAGTGTTTCGTATTTTGGCCATAACTCTCTCTAAAAAATTGATATTGAGATGATTCAAGTGGCTATGGAAAGCTAAGAGATAGGGCTACAACTTTGAAGAAGGGCTCAAAAGCAAATTCCAACATTTGGTGGGTGAAAAACTCAGGCGGGCGCTGGGCAGCTGCACATGGCTAGCTGCGGCGCCCAAGACAAAGAAATTCCTCCCAAATTCACGTCCCGGGCGCTGCAGCTGCTCGACGGAAATTCCTAAGTTCTTCCACCTATTTCTTGAACTTTTGAGGGGCTATAAATACATACATGGGAGGCTTGATCTAGGGTATGAAGGAAAGGTGGGAATACACCCAAGAACACAAAAACACATCAATTTCATCAAGGAAGAATCAAAGGGAAGAATCGGGTCGAATCGGAGCTTGAGGATTGAAGATTAATCGAGAGATTATCCATTTCCCTAAGTTTTCTCATTCTTTATGCTTTAATCTTTCATTTTAGCTTCTTATGAAGATGAACAATTTGTCTATGAGTTGTTTATTTATAATGGGTAGCTAAACTTCTTGTGATTTCCGGGTTTTGGAAGTAGATTAATTGAACTCTTGTTGATTGTTTTAATCTTAATTGAAGTTATTATCTTGAAGCCTATTTGAGTACTTTGTTCTTATTCTTGTTTTATCATTTGGCCAATGATTTAGCATGTTTGATATATTGATTCATAATTCGAGAGATGAGTTTCAATATTAGATCTTGAGTACTTGACATGAATATTTGCATAATCGAGAGGTTTGTGAATATTTGTGAGGATATTTGATCTTTTGTGCATTTGGGAGTTGTGTATCTTATGTTGAGTAGAGATACTAGCATAGATATTTCAATCTACACTTTATATACATCTCGAGATGGAGGATAAAATACCGCATTTGTGATCGTCTTATAGGTGTATTGATAATAACTTTGGCTTTGATTAAATCGTAAAACAAGAGGAATATTAATTGAAACCATAACCTGGGAATCCATTTCATTTCCCTTGATAATTCCACTATTATTTTCATCTTGTGTTTTTGTGGTTATTCTTGTCTTTTCTTCCACAACAATCATTCAATTTTAATCGTCTAAATAAAAATAAGGCTATCTTAGTTCAATACTTAGCGCATTAATTTATTAGTCTCCGTGGATACGACCTTGCTTACCCTATTCTATAAACTACACCGTACACTTGCGGTGAAGCTAAAAATAAGGCGAACAAGTACATAACTCGGTACCTAGTCATGTACTACATCAATTTCTTGAAATATAGTCAAATATCTCATCAAAGAATACACGAAGGGCATGACCGTCAGTTTATAGTCAAAATGACTAAAAAACATGTTTAAAAAACACGTCTATTTTTTAATTTTCACAAAACATAATTGACCAATTTGACCTTTTACCACTATATAAAATGGCATATCTCTACGCAAACTTTACTAATATATTTCTTCTTTTACGAAGACCATGGCCACTAATCTTTTTGCAAATACTAAAAAAAGTGATTTCACATTAGCTTTTAAATATATCATTTCTAGTGTTTTTAAATGTTCTAATTCTCATTCATTTAATCGTAATCAAAAAGTAGGAGAGAAGTAAATAATTATGATTCTACTTCTAGTTTGACTTTTAAACACAAAAAGATACTTTTTACATCTTATCCATCAAACTTAATCTCTAAATTTAATTAATTTTCAGCTTATATTTGCAAATACTGTCAACTTCTAAATCATAGTTATTTGCCGCTTCCGCGAGAATAAATTAGTTAGTCTGAAAACAGAAGTATTCGTGAATGCTTCCTTAATAAATCAACCTTTTATGCACTAAACCTTAGTTTATCAGCCAAACAAAATATTAAACAATCATCAAGCAAGGCATAATGATAGAAAATCGGAACTTTTTATATTAGGTGGTGAGTGTTACAGTTTAATGTGTGTTTTCCAACCTAGACCAATGGCATCTTTTGGTGTAAAAAGAAATACATAATTGATGTGCACACATTTTTCCTGCATGCTTGCCATTAATATATTCATTTCAATCTATCCGGTTCTTTTTCATGTCCTAAAATTGCTGGTGCGTGATAATTCTCGTGCATCGCCCGCCAAAATTGGTATCATTGTGGCAGACTGGCAGTGGCTCTTTTTTTGTAATCAATAACTATGGCAAGACAGTCTTTTTATTATTTTTATTATTTAATCTATTTATATTGTATATTTTTAATCGATTAAATATTTTATTTCTATATTTATCATTTTTGAAAAATCATTACACTCAACGTATAATATACTTTCCTTTCTTTCAAAGCTACAATTATTATATATATTTCAAAGACTCGCGATATTCTTATCATTACATTTCCAATCTTCTTATATCTAAAATATGTCATCATTCTGACAATCTGTTCCAAAAAAATTAGGAAATTGGTCCAATGTGGATTTGAATCATAGACCTTTTAAGTATATATTTGTAGGACCACTAGTTTGTAGCTCAAGTGGTATCACTCACCCTTTATAAGAGTATTAACCAGGGTTCGAACTCTGTATCTCTCGGTTTATTTGAAATTTATCACATCCCTCCAACCAGTACTCCCAACTTATTAAAAAAAAAGTATATAATTGTAGGGTTGTTAGTTAAAATATGTCATCATGGATTCACTTCATCCACAAAATTCTAAGACATGGACGTATGGTAATGCGGTTCATCTATTTAAAACTTTTAAAATAAAATAACACTATCTCAACATAAAACCAAACACAATAATCATTTTTCTTCACATCTTTTCATGCATAAATATAAAAAATGTATACTCTTTAATTATATCTATAATGAGTCAATATATCTTAACGTGTTCAATGTTTATGCTATACTCAAATCTATATATATGAAAATAATCTCACGTCCACCGTCAATACAACTTATCCATTATTGATTAAACAACTTTTTGTGGAACTGATCACCATCATTTCATGCTATTCAGTACGAGTTGATATGAATACAAATATCTAATTATTAGAGGTGTCAAAATGGGCTCGGCCCAAGGTGTCGACTTCTAATTTTCGAGGCCCAGAAAGAATGCACATATGTGGCCCAAACATTTGGCTGACCTGGTCAATCCGTGTGTATTTTTCATGGGTTAAATCTAAAAAATAGTTGCCCAATGGAATTTCAATCTGGCCCGACCCATTTTCTTCTTGGTCTAACAGATCAGTACATGTCGATCCATTTGATAGTTTTACTGGTTATTAGAATAGCCCGTGCTTCACACAAAGAACTCATCTAGTATAAATTAAATATATTACCATCTCGTATCAAATTTGGTTAAGTTAATATGAAGTTATGAATTAAACATATTATCCTATATATGTTTAAAAATCCAATTTATTCCGTGACGTTTTATTTCTCATTTTAATAATAGTATATTATAACTAACTTATATATTTTTTATTTTTTCAATTAATATGCACAGTTTTATATTAGTTAACATATTGTTTTGGACAATTTTCTCACACAATTTTTTTTATATTTATTTCAAAAATAAGATTTTTTTAAAATAATCGTAAATTTTGTGGATGTTTATATGTAAACGATATTTTTGTCAACTTTTCTTCTTTTCAAAATTAACTCAAATAATACCTAAATCATAAATTTTACGAATTACTGAATTATTTCTAGATACAAGGTTGTACTTGTTACTACCTACTCAGCTAAACTTGGGCCTTGGACATGCCTTGGAATAGGGAAAGAGTTCATAATTGCAGGCTTGCATCCTGCAATTACTCTGGACTAGGAATATGGATTGTCGGGATTACTTTGCCCAATAATAGGTCCAAATGCTTGACTAGGCTTCTCACTGGTCCACAATCATAGACTATTGAAATAGTTGTACCAAAAATAGTAATTAGTTGAAGTTTGAAACTCTATCAAACTCTAGCCTTCATATTCTTTTCTTGTTTTTTCAATTAGCTTGTTTCTCTTTCTTTAAGGAAGTTTTCGAGTTTTCTTCACGGTAGACTTTTATCCCTCAATAAATAGAGTTTTTTTCTATTTAATAAGCGGTGTTTTGTCTCACGTGTGAATTTCTTGTTCAGATAATTTTATTGTTACAGGAAATTCAGATGGCCCATTACTATTAATTGTAGTTTTGATCTTTGTTATTAGTTATAAAGTTCTTCTACGAAATGAAATTAATTGTTTCTAAAAAAAGTTGTTAGTTGTGACTTTTTATTTTGATATATGATGTATTTGATATTTTATTAAAAAAATTAAATAATAATACCAACATAATTTATTACATCATTAATTAAATATCGATATTTCTAACTTATCCGCATTGTTTTATGAAATAACAAAACAAAATATGCATTTGGATTTTAATTCTGATTTATAAGTAATTTGTAAGGATTTTTTTTATATTATGAAACTTGTCATTTTAATATTTTATTCCAATAAATCAACATATAGAACTCTATCATACAAGATTGAATAGGAGTGGTTAATAAGTCCCACATATTCAAATATTTGTATCCAATTCCAATTAAAATCAATAATCAATAAAAAAAAAATTAAAGTTCTAATAAAATCCAATGCGAGTACTCAAAATCAAATTAAATATGGCACGTTGTCTACCTTAGTGGTTTAGTCTATTTTTACTTATTTTGCTAAATCAAAATATAAATTATAGATTTTAGTAAACTTGAGCAGAAATTTATGATTTAATTATATATGAATAAAATTTTGGTACTTAAATTTCAAAATTTGAAAATAGTGATTAAATTGTGTAAATAAAATTGCTTTCATTTTGTTTTAATAGTGAGAGCCCAAGCCCATGTACTTTCTTCAACGTCAAACCCGAGAGCATCCAGAAGGTCGTCCATAGATGAAAACTGCCAATTAGAGAACAGCGAAAATATTGACAGCTACATGCAGAAAACAAGAAATTGCATTTGATTTTGACGGCCGGGGCCTCCCTCTATCTTACGCTGCGTGCGCAGCATACCAGTTGTTGCTCAATCTCCTCCATTAATATATATTAACTCTCCCGCCTACTTTGAGCGCATTTCATTCACCTACTTCACCTTCCCCCGGGACCCGGCGCTTTCAACCAGTTTCCGTGCAAGTTAGCATCATTTTGTACTCATAAAGGTAAAACAAACAGACTTGCGAATTTCACTGGAATTTGAATTTTCACGAAGTGGAAAATGTGAGTGAGAATCGACGATCGCAGCTCGAATTTAGAGCTTTTTGGTCAGTTCTGATGTTTTGGTAATTATTATTATTTTTATTTTTGTGTAGATTGGACGAGATTTTGTCTGAGAAGATGGGAAAGAAGAAAGTGATGCTGCCGGCGGATGAAGTTGACTTGGCTACGGTGAAATACCAGTATGAAAAAATTGAAGGTGTGGTCAGTGCTCACTTGCTGATTTTTTTTTTCTGAAATTGATTTGAAATTTTTGTATAGATTTTAATTGAAAAAAAATTTACGGTTGCAGCGCCGCATGTGACTGGATTTTTGCTCAAATTCTTTGTGAAATTGCTTGAGGCACCGTTGATTGGTTCCTTGATTATATCTCATTTGAAAAAAGAGAATAAAATGATTGAGGTTTGTTTTTGTAAACCTCCTATTTTATATTTGAATTTTTTGGATTATTAGAATAGAATTGAACTTGTATTTGATTCGTTGCAACATATATATCTCTGAGTCTTAATTGTTATATTGATGCTTTTGTAACAGATGCTGAGGAATACTGTGATACCAGAGGCTCCAATGTTTAAACCTGAGTTTCCTCCTCAAGGTTTATTTTCATAATACTGTATCTATCAATTCAAAAGCTCTAATAATGCTATCCTTGATTACAAATATTTTCTGAATTGCTACTGTATATGAATTCCGGACACTGAGGAAAAAAGGAGAAAAAAAAAAGAAAGAAAGAGAAGCAGCAGAATTATATCATTCTTTCATTGTGATCAATCAAAGCTCAAGCTGGTCATGCGTGTCACAAAAAGTTATGTTTCAGCTAATTATATTTTCCTTCGCCAAATTTTCAGCTGTTAAAGTAAAATGAACAAACTCTATAATTCTTTGAATTCGGCCATTGACAAATGCCAAATTGTTGAAGGTTTTAAGTAATATTGACCTAAAACAGATGCCCAAAATCTTCTTTTTGTTAGGACAGGATGCACTGAGAAATGTAATGAAACTATGCTGGTTGCCTAATGACCTGCTTTTACACTCACTAGCAGAGCCTTTGATCTCCACGTGAAAAGAGCGTAATCAAAACAACATAAACATTAAGCTTTAGGCTGTGCCTAGTTAGCAAGTACAATTGGGTAATTATTATGAGAAAAAGTAGAGCAAGAAATGGAAGCAGGAGTTGAATAGGTTATTGAACTTGCATTAGTAATACTTCTGTATAACAACACAACAAGAATTGAACTGTGGGTTTCTATATTATTTAACTTGTGATTATTATTCACAATTGCCATTGATTAAATTGGTAATCTATTTCAATTCAGAATCAGAAACTGAAGTTGCTCTTTTGGATGAGGATGGAAAGCCTGAAGAAAGAGTTGAATTAGCGTTGAAGATTCTTCCAGACTATGACCCCGCCAAGAGTTGGAGCGCTGATTCTTCTTCACCTTTCCGCTATTGGAAGATTAGAGATTATGCATATGCATACAGATCTAAGCTTACGACCCCGTCTATAGTAAGCAGATATAAAGTGTGTCTTTACTTTTCAATATTAAATTAATTCATTGATAGAAACTTTATTTTAAAGGTGGCAGAGCGATTCATCTCAGCCATGGATGAGTTCAACAGTAAGAAGCCTCCAACTCCATTGTTGATTTCTTATGACCCTGAGCTTATAAGAAAGCAAGCTGCAGCTTCCACCCGAAGGTTTGAGGAAGGTAAAAAAATTTGTGGTGTGGATGCGTCATGTTTCCTTATTCAAGAGTAATTCTTATATGAGTTTGTCATGCAGGGAACCCATTATCAGTCCTTGATGGGATTTTTATGGCAATTAAGGATGATATTGATTGCTGTCCTCATCCCTCAAAAGGTATTTAGCTGAATTCACTATATGAATCCTTTTAAGCAGTCAAAAAATTGGTGAGTGCTTCATGACAAACAGGTGGAACAACCTTCTTCCACGAGGTTCGTCCTGTAGAAGAGGATGCCGCGACTGTTGCAAGGTTACGTTGCTGTGGTGCGATCTTGGTTGGAAAAGCAAATATGCATGAATTAGGTCTGGGAACAACAGGAAATAATCCAAATCATGGGTATGTTGCATACATCCTCTATGCTGGGATAAGACTGGTCTGCTTAAATGATCCATGAAAAACTACTACTGTCAACATACTTCTTGTTGTATTCAATGCCTTCTAACAATGTTGATGGTCCAACTTTTAATGTGCTAAAATATTTCATTTGACAGCTATCAAATTCTTGTCAGATTCATAATTCCTTATTTTGAGTTTAATGCAAATAATTGATATTTCCTATCAAACTCTGGTGAATATATATGAAGCTTTGCAATGGAAACCTCTGTTATGAGTTCGTTTTTACCTTCTTCTTCTTTCTTTTTGACAGATAATGGAAACCTCTATTATGACTTTTTCTCTAAGCATATTGGTCATGTATGGTTGTTTTTTCATTGAGAATTCTCATTTTCATCATTTATATTGAGAATCTGATTTTGTATTAGTTTTTGTGTTAGAAGTGAAATTATATTGGATGAATTTCAAAGATTTAATATAGATTGATAGATTCGAAAATGAGAATATGCTTGATTGAATAGTTTTGAGAAATTTAAAAAATGTAATCTGAAAATGAAATAATGGGTGTTTTGTTATTGCGCATCATATTCGAAATATTGTGTATTAATAATTCGTGAAGTTGATAGCGGAGGGTTCAATTAGAAATTTAATTCGAATGTGATAATTTATTACCATGATGGTGGCTTCAATAGGAAGGTGTAGTTGAACTTTACAAGCTATTTCGAGAGAGTTATTGTAAAGTTTTAGTGCACAGTAGGATTTGGCATCTTATTTCCGAACCTGTCCTTAGAAGTGATTTTCAGTGTTTCCTTGCGTGGAGGTATATCATTCATTTATGCCTTGGTAGGTGAAGACATGTCGACATATATGAGTTTATTGCCGGTTTGTTTTGTTGAAATATCAACTACATCACTTTGAAAATTTGATCAAATGTCTCTGTAATGTCTGTATCCTAAGATTGATATGCGTATCTCCGATGGGGGAATCAAAGAATGATACAAGCATAGATGAGTTTTGTTTTTGAAATTTTTACTCGCTTTTTCCTCGATTGAGTTGAGGAGGTCATTGGAATTAATGCCTATAAATAAATTTAGAATTGATATTTTCTGCATGCAGAACAGCAAGAAATCCACATGCTCCTGAAAGATATACTGGTGGGTCATCCTCAGGCCCAGCGGCAATTGTTGCTTCTGGATTGTGTTCAGCTGCATTAGGAACAGATGGTGGAGGTTGTGTTCAGACTTGTCAATAGTTTTTAGTTTGCTCAGAAAGTTGTTGCTATTTTAATTATTCTTAATTAAAAACACAGGTTCTGTACGTATTCCATCCTCTCTGTGTGGGGTAGTGGGACTAAAATCAACATATGGAAGAACTGATATGAGAGGGTAAGCTCATGAATCTCTTACTGTTTCTTTACTTCCTTTTGCTAAAAGAACTACTCCCTTAATGCCTTTGGTAATATTGTAGTCAAGAAACATAGCTTAATCAAATATTAACTTACAAGTATGATTATGCTTCACATTATACACTAGGTGGTTATCCATGCCATGGATCATCTTTGTTTGCTTTTAAGGATAAGGGGAAAACTGATAGGATAGATAGCTCAAGCTTAATCCCCTTTCTAACATCATGTGTCAATACAATTCCTCTGAGAGCAATGAAGCTCAGACATCTTGTAAACTGTGCACTGGCATTTATCCTAGACTAAAGGAACCTGTGCAGTTACTATAAACTGTCGGAGTTCTTTTAAGCTACTGCTTAGAGTTGCAATTTCAGATAACATTTAAATCACCAAAAACACTTGGACTTTGGAAGTTAGTATTAAACAAGAAGATAGTCTATGAGCATTGCCATGTGACGTGCAAACTTATCCATGAAACTGTAATAAGTTTGTACGTTAGATTTCTGTTACTATCTTTTGTCCAATTTCAAGCTACAAATGTTTTCATTTACTGAAGGTTTTTTATTGCAAATGATGAATGTATTCATCACTAGTTCTTATTAACAGTTCCAAAAACCTTGTTAACCTATCTCCAAAACATTCTGTTATAGTAAGTGATAGTGTAAATTGTTCTTCACTCTTGTGCATTTGATGTTGCATCACATGATTATATTTGAAACCACCGATTTTTGTTAAAATAGTTTTAAGTCGAAATTCTTTTCATTGTGGGATAATTTACTTTTTTGGGCCATGTAAATTTCTTTTTGGCAGCTCAATATGTGATTCGGGGACAGTAGAGATTATCGGTCCCATCACATCAACTGTTGAGGATGCGATTCTTGTGTAAGTAATCATGCTTGAGATATCAAATACATGTTTCTATACCTTCTTCATAGGTATGAATATTTGTGGAACACGTTACAATTTTAAAATATTCACTACTTCTAGCCCTTTCATTTGACTATTATGTTTACATGATGTGTGTTGATTAGCTAAAGTATATATCAATGTGCGTAAAGTTACTTTTTGTATGATAACTAGTTTATATAGCAGTTTTTCATTCCGCCAAATACTTCCATGTCACTGCAGGACCCAATCCTGCATTAGACATTTTCCGATTTGTATTGTGTCTAAAAGGTCCACCTACTAAAACAAGAGGACTTTGAGCTCTCTATTTCAGTTTAGCCCTGATCACACACCATCTTGCATTCCGGTTTTCCATTGTCTACGAATGGGCTACTGACTGGATAGTTTGTGTGCACTTAAGATAATATGCCTTTCCTCTCTCTCTCTCTCTCTCTCTCTCTCTCTCTCTCTCTCTCACACACACACACACACACACACACAAGCGCGCGCGCGGGCGCGCACACACAAGCTAAAATATCTGCTTTGACGAAAAATTGAATGGAAATGAATTGATAGAAGCAGGTAACCAAGCTCCAATTCTTTCAATTTAATGTTTGTATTAGTGGGAGGCTTAAGATCACCAATTTATATACTAACCATGTTTCAGGTATGCAGCAATATTGGGATCCTCAGCTGCTGACAGAATCGCCTTGAGACCTGTAATCACCTGAAATATAGTACTCTCTCCTGATTTCGAGATCCACTTCTCATTTATTGCTCTAATAGTATTTCTTTCTAGGTTTTGGTGTAAAATCCCCAATGTGGGTTGTTCATGTGTTGCAAATAGAATTTCTTCAAATATATTATCATGACTGATCATATACGTCAAGATGATACAGCAGATCCCAAAAATAAGAAAGTAAATTGACCTTTTGTCTCTTTGCAGTCTCTCCCTTGTTTGCCTAATTTATCTTCAAATGAGAGTTCAGACGTCCTTGGATCAGTAAGATTGGGGAAGTATACAGAGGTGATCACTTGCCTCTTCTATTAAAAGATTGATTCATCTCCTCACTCTTGAATATCATTTTAATCAGTATGATATCCGGCTTGCAGTGGTTTAATGATGTATTCTCGACTGAGATCTCTGATAAGTGCGAGGATATTCTCAATCGTTTATTAGAAACATATGGATGCAAGGTATGTTTCCATGCTTTCATAATTAATAATGTCTTGCCCTTGTAAGGATTACACAGCATTAAATTTTCTTGCTTTGAGTTCCTTTCTCTTGATGCAAAAGACAGTGGAGATTGTTATACCAGAGCTTCATGAGATGCGTACTGCTCACATTGTTTCGATTGGCTCCGAATCAGCATGTGGATTGAATCCTGACTTTGAAGATGGGTCTGTTTACTTACCTTTGTCATCCATATACAACCGTGAACTTGAGTTTGCCACTTCATATCTCAACGATAAATTAATATGCTAATGGTCTAAATGAATCTCTACTTTTGTCTAGTAAAAGGGTGAAGTTTACGCATGACACACGGACAAACCTAGCACTTTTTCAGTCGTTTTCAGCATCAGACTATGTTGCTGCTCAATGTCTAAGGTAAGAGAAACTTAGATAATGGGTCTTACCAATTCAGATTTTCTCCCTTCATTGGGAGTTTTTTGTGTTCTGGTGAATTATTTACCATAAGAGCCTGTTGAAGATATGTGAAGTCAAGTTGCAGTAATGCAGTTTTTAGTCTGATGTATTTAGGAATTACGAGTGTAAAACGAATCAAACAATACATGGAAGGGTTCAAGTTTGGTTTAAATTTCTTATTAAATTTAAAATTGTGTATGAACTTAGTTTGATTATTGGATGATCGAGCCCGAACAAGTTTGATTAGTTTTAATTGAGTCGAAGACGAGTCTAGCTCGAGTACCTTGATTTTTTCCACACATATTTTATATTTTTATTATTATTTTCGAGCGACAATTCGTTGTCTCAATACTTGAATATCACACCTTACTGATGGTACCAAAGGTAACAACATCAAACTGAACCATTTGACTATTTTGACATCTTATGACCTCCAATGTTATTTGTTTGTCACATGTTCTATTGTTCGATATTAATGGATCAAAGGTTAATTTGCTGGTACAACTTTTGTTGAGTATATTCAAATACAGATTTAATATTTCCCGATTAAATATTAATTAAAAAATGCACAAATTAAATGATGTAAATCTGCTATTAATTGAGCGACATTTTTAACTTATACTAACACTTTTAATTCCATCTGTTCTATATTGTAGGAGAAGGCTCATGTACTACCACACCGAGATTTTCAAAAAGGTGGATGTCATTGTCACTCCAACCACTGGGTATGTGAACAACTTTGTGAGGCCATTGCCTTGTCGTTGATGGTATTTTTATGTCAGCATGCTACACAGGCATGCATATGTGGCCGTGCGTACTTTGTTTGCTTTCTGTGTAACACAATACAGTGCTACAATCAATATAAGCTTCCAACTTACATATTATTTGATAAGTGCTGTTGAATGTGTCCAATAAGGCGCTGTTCTACTGCCACGAAGGGTATTTGAAGTTGTGGTATAGATGAAGAATAAGATTACTGCTTATAATTGTTGTTGATCTGAGTTTTTCTTCAGGATGACAGCGCCTGTCATACCTCCAGCTGCACTTAGTTCTGGGGAGACAGATTTGCAAGTTTCAGGTTAGTTGCTTTTCCATGTATATTTGCTTCAAGAGAAAAAATTATTTGATCCAATGATAGATGCTGCCTTTCTTTAACCACAATGCAGTGAAAAGGAACTCTGGATATATCTAGCCTTCAGTTCTCCTTTATGTCTATATAGGTTTTGGGTTGGATGCCTGTGGGGGATAGTCTAACTGTACTTGGTCTTCTTGTTATGTAGTCCGACTAAGAGGGTGTTTGGATATTTTTTTGGAAAATATCTTATAAACTCCCAAAATAAGATGTTAAGAGTTATTTAAGTAATTTGATTTTGAAGAAGGTGGGAGATTCCAACTTATTCTCAAAATAAGATCTTCTTTTCACAACTGTTTTAATTACAAAACTTTCATTACTAACATCTTATAAGCTCTATCACCTTATTTTATCCAAAATCCAAATACTTCAAAAACTTACTTTCAAATAAGATCTAACATCTTATAAGTTCTAAAACATCTTATAAGATGTAAGAACTTAGAAGATCTTTTAAATTAGCCAAGCCAAACATCCTCTAAGTTCTCTTGAATCTTGATAGCACACTGTTATTATCATTTTGGGTTTAAAGAAACAATTTCATCTCGCCGGTTATGATTAATATTATTAGTTATGGACTCCAAGATGTTTTGGTCTGTAGAAATATACAACAGATTTCAAGCAGGGTGCTGTTCTGGGTGGGATTTAATGCCAATATTTGGCTGTAATTTCTTTGATCCTGGGAGCCATGATGAACTTGAACTAGTCAGATTATCTAGTCAAGAAAGTATTAGTATTGACCTATAATTAGATTTTCAAAATTCTGTATTAATGCATTTGTTTTTCTTCTCAGGAAATCTAATGCGCTTCGTTGTAACAGCGAATCTTCTTGGGTTTCCTGCAATCTCTGTCCCGGTAAGTAGGCTTGTTACTCTCATCCTTGATCTCTGATTAACCATTCGGAAAGTATACGAATTAAAATAGCATCGGCAGAAACTGAGAATGCTGCCTTTCTTCAGTTCGTGACATCCTCTATCTGTCGCATGTATCATACACCCCACATCATCTATAATTTCAATACCTAATAAAAAGGGGATAATTACAAAAACACCCCTAAGGTTTGGGCTAATTACAAAAAAAAACAGATTTCTTTGAAAATTACAAAAAAAACCCTTGAGGTATGATTCCGTCTTACATTTTTCCCAGTGATTCCGAAAATATTTCAAAAAAAACACTGACATTTGCAAAAATAGTACATTACCCCCCTTAAATTTAAGACAAAACGAATCCTCAAGGGATTTTTTGCAATTTTGAAACATGTCTGGTTTTTTTTTTTAATTAACCCAAACCTCTTGTAATTATCCCTGAAAGAAATCAACCAGTTCTGCAACAAAAATATATTGTCCATCGTATTTCCAATTATGGGAGTTCAATTCAGAGCGCATGGAATAAATTCAATTTTGCCCACCCAATTTAGCAACATTGCCAAATTAAATGCATAAAAAAAGAATCATTCCGACTCTCATTTTGCATGTTTTAATTTTATTTATTTTTGGAAAAAAGTTATAACAGTAAAACCAACAGATTAATAGTGGAGAATGCTGCTCAGGATACATGTCATAGAATTCATATTCGTAAGAACCTGGCACATACATCGTAGCATTCGACCT
Organism: Rehmannia glutinosa; assembly: GCA_016081115.2. Taxonomy (NCBI): domain Eukaryota; kingdom Viridiplantae; phylum Streptophyta; class Magnoliopsida; order Lamiales; family Orobanchaceae; genus Rehmannia; species Rehmannia glutinosa. Next base: position 42,931,583 of record CM071929.1, on the reverse strand, counting down.
AGGCCAGATAGCAGAGGGTGGTAAACAGTAAAAGACAGGGATCTTCGCATTCTTCAAACATACCTCTCACTCTCTACATTGTTTCAGATTTTTACATTCAGTAACAGGATCCATTTTAATGCAATTAAGGAAATGTTTTATCATATTTTGCAGTAATTTGTAGTTCCCTAGTGCTATATTCACTTTCGGATGATAATTTGCAAGCACATGTTCTGGTTAACAGTTATATGTTTCCAACCTTTGCTTCCTATATTCAGGTTGGATATGATAAGCAGGGACTTCCAATTGGCCTACAAATCATTGGCCGACCGTGGTGTGAAGCTACAGTTTTACGTTTGGCTGCTGCTGTAGAGGTATTCGTAATATTTTCACCTAAGTGAAAAAAAAAAAAACTTATTTTCTCAATAATCACTTCAGTTGCAAAGCAGGCTGCATGCCTGTTTTGAGTAACGGAATTTCACTAACGGTTAACAATGAAAGTAAATGTGCTACATTTGCCAGATTAAGAGAGTGATTGCAAACACTAAAAAGTGATTTTCCTAGCTAAAAGCTGATAATCACATTTTTTTAATGTTTGCAAATATCAGTTTTTGCTTTTGCTTCTACTTCATTCAATCAAAATCTAAAAGTTGCTTTTGGTGTTTTCGTAAATAAGAAGAAATTTGTTTTTGACATTCTTATCCACAGATTTTTATCATAATCCAAAATTGCCTTTTCTTTTAAATACCCTTTGCCATTACAAAAGCTAATTACGAAAGTGTTTTCAGTTTTTTCCCAAACACATCAACTTTGAATTTTCCAGCTTTTACATTCTGCTATTTTTTTAATGAGTTTGGAAGAGTGGAGGGGAGGAGATAAATTTCCAAAAAAAAAAAAAAAGAAAACTGAAAGACTCATGTTTTAACAAGGCTCATGGTAGCTTTTAGATTCTATTAGCAAGCACTGTCAGCTTCTGATTTTCAACTACTTTTGTTTCTACTACAATAAATCACTTCTTTAATAAACATAAGTGTTCAATAACACTCCCTAAATCATTTTTTTTTTTTTTGCAATTGGGTAAATTTTCAGTTATCTAGAAGGCATAAGCAGCAGTACTAATAGAGAAGTTTTCCATATCTCAGGAACTTTGCGCCACACCGAAGAAAAAACCACTGCAATTTTACGACATCTTGAAAGGGAATTGAAACAAAGGACTGCCCCAGCCATCAGTGATTGTTATTCCATTTTCACTGGGGATCTATGGCTCATCTCAAACTAATAAAAGTTTGTTCTAAACTATTCTGTCCCTACAGTCAATTTGTTCAGTTTCAATTTTTTTCCGGCTCCAACCTTTTCATAAATGGGTATGCGGCCTAACTAAGATATATAATGCATGTTGTGTTCTCTCCCTATCTTTTGCTTACACACAAATAAGTTATATATGTACAAGAGCATCCTCCAGGTTGCATAAGGGAATGTGTTTTCTATATAAACACACACAATACAAAAACTACCAGGGTTTTAGATTAATTGCAAAACAAAATCAGTTATCTTTCAAAATTACGATTATTCCATTAAAGATATTGCAAACGCCGCATTGAGATTTGTATTTTCTTAACAAATATCACCCTGATGCAATTTATAAAATAAAAACAAATACCAATGTGGTATTTGTAATTTGAAAGATGACGGGATTTTTTATTTTTTTGGAATTAGATAGAACCTCAGTGATATTTTTTGTAAGAGCAAGTCTATTGTGAGACGGTCTCACGGATCTAAATCCGTGAGACGGACCTCTTAAGGGCTCCGTCTTGAGAACATGAACCATGAAAATAAATTTAAAAATAATAATGAACCATGAAGAAACAAAAATAAACCCTAAAAACATGAATCATGAAGAATAAACCCGAAAAACAAAAATAAACCCAAAAAATAAAAATTAAACCCTAAAAAAAACTAAAAATCCTAAAAACCCAAATCAATTAAAAATAAATCCTAAAAAAACAAATATAAACCCTAAGAAAAATAAAATCTGAAAAAAAAAACCTTTAAAACTTTATGTAAAGGCTCCGTCTCACGCAAGTTTTTGCCTTTTTGTAATTATTCCTAACAAGTAATTCACCTAAATCTCCTGGACATATTGAACAAATAGAAAAAGGAAAAAGGAATTCACAACTGGTGTGATTTAATCCATGGCAATGAAGATTCAAAGAAGAGAATTTCAATCCCATGGCAATGTGAAGATTAAAGAAGACAATTTCAAGTTTATGATGACTATGCCAGATGAATAACTCCAGACAACCTGGGACAAATGCTCTCGTTTCATCTTAACCTTTCAGTTGCTACCGACCAATGGTGTATCTTTTTCCTGATTTCGTCCATCAGCAACATCACTAGGTAGATCGACGCCAGATGGGATCTTTCCAGGGTAATTAGTTGATGAAGAATCTGAACCAACCTTGCTAACAAATGCATAAAATCATTTTAATAACCCTGAAATCCTCGGACAAAATTCATATCGAGAGGCAGATTGGAAATTATGAGGTTTACCTTCTGTCCACGATGACCATGGAACGAAGCTCACAGTTAGCAAAACTACACATACATGTCGCAGGAGTTAATAAGGGCAAATGCAATCGCATATGATAAAGCATATTAAAATTGTGGAATTCTAAATCCTACTTCCCTTTATCGTAATAAATGTGTAAGAAGTTCTTTAAAGAGGAATTGAAAAATAAAATAATAAGGTAAATTTTGATTTTGTATTTTTTAATATACTAATAAATTTGAACTACATCTCAACACTACATACAAACTAACTTTGGAAGTAAATGGATTTATGCAGGGATGCTATAGTCTATAGATGCAGTGTTTTTTACTTTTTAACAACATGATGAACGTAAACCTTATACTGTAATATATAAAACTCTGAAGCCATAATTCTGCCTACAGCTAAAACAATTGTTTGAATAGAACTTACTGGCTAGAAATTTCTTTCTTCACGAGAGGGTGGCAGTCATTGCCAAATGCAGCAAGTGTATGGAACAGGAATCCACTGTGTGTAACTATTGCTATCTCCTTCTCTTTCCGTGTGAATAACCTGTACAAACCAAGAAGATAACAAATGCAGCTCAAAACACATATGAATGAAGCTTTTCTAAGAAAAGCTGAAACTACCATCACAAGACATGCAAATAAACATGAAAGGGTTGATTCGGAGCACTAAAACTGTCCGGTGCTTGCTTCTTTTCTTCAAATAGAAGAACCCTTGAATGATTCGCCCACCCACCAAACTCGTAGTCAAACTGTATTACCATTGGAGGAAAGTGAAGTGAAACACGACATACATACAGTACCGGGATCAGCAAGGGCCCATAAAAGCACCAGATAGTTGAATAAAGTGTATATATATGATGCATGAAAATAGATACAGGTGCATATGTATTTTGATATAAGTAAATAAAGCAATTTGCATGTCAAATCTTCATCTAGAGAAAAGCAAAGGGGTGAAATTCCTATTTGTTAAAAATGTAGCAAGACCAGGATGGCTCTCTACTCTTAGAACAACAATGATATAATGTGTTTGTAAAAACTTGTTGGAGGGGAGGGAAAATAGAAACATACACCATTGTTCACCTTTGTGGTACTCACATAGAATGAATAATGAAAGAAAATCACTGAAACTTAATTTGAGATCTAAAGCAATGGGCATCAATATTTGCCAACTATCAATGAGATGATCTACTAATTATTTTATTTTTCTGTCTGACTGCCCATCTCCCCCAACCAGCCGCTTGGAAAGGATAAAATTATCAAAGATTGATAATTTTGAATTAAGTTTAGAATATTTAGTCATCTTTCACGTATACTGAAGAAATGGAAAGCAAAGGATGCAATTAATTAAGAAGAGGAAAAGAATTGGAACTTAAATTAAATAAAAAATGTTTGCTAAGGAAATGGGAATTTGAAAAGAGTTAGTCACCAGTTCATGAAGTTCATTCCCCTAGTTGCAAGTTCCTCCTTGGTCTCTCTGACATCAGCCTTCCATAAACTGTCATCATCACTCTCTATCTGAATGCAATCAATATAGTGAATAGGAGGACAAATGTCTTTTTTTTTTTTTTCTAATAAAGAAGGGCAAATGTCTTAATCCTTCATCAATTAAAGCAGGGCATTTATCTCAGGCATGTTAGCACTGCTAAAATACGTAGCAATAATTGCATTACATACCAGTGAAAAATCAACTGCAGGAAAAAGGCATTGATATTCGCTAATGCTTCTCCTCTTATCACAAGGATGAACCCCCTGCAAACAGAATTTTGTAAGGAAGCTATCTGGAAGTAAAATTTCTATAAACATTTCCGCTCTACCTTGTAAAGCTACCGTGCCATTAAGCATAAGTAATTATCATGGAAGTCCTAGATTGAACTGGCACGGATTTCTAGACGAAAAGTAAGTTTTTGGGTGTCTTTCTAGTTCTGCCCTTCAAAACTAGTGGTCCGAATTATGGCAGTCCCATCACTATTCAAATGAGTTAACATTAAAAGTAGATTGAGTATAATGAAAATTGGAAAAATATATTGTGGACATTCCTAAAAGAAAAAATTGTTTCAGTTTTGGGTCAAAAGAGTGCTATTTTATGGAGAAGATAGTTTGCAGAACTGTCATAAACTGATATAAATATCACCCAACCTAGCATAAAACAGTTTAAGATGTCTAAAAGTTAATTCCCTTATTCCCCAGATCAGTAAATGCACATGGAAAAAAAGAGAAAAGAAAGAGAAGAATATACAAATAAAATTGGGACTAACACCATATACAACTTTACTAAACATAACACTTTCCGGAAACCTAGGGTGAATCTTCTTTTGAAGGACTATCCAACATACTAGAAGCAATTTAGAGAATGGTTGAATGATCGAGATATGTTCGGAGCATCATTTGATCTTATATATTCTTTTTAAATGTTACACGTTCGGAACATCATTTGGTCTTATATATTCTTTTTAAATGATACACGTTCGGAGCATCATTTGATCTTATATATTCTTTTTAAATGATGTTTATTCACTCTTTAACAGATTATATCAGCTAGTCATAGAACATAAAAAATTTGCATGCACGATTGTGTGATCCAGGGTTCCTTTTTCATTTCACCAGTATGTAAAGTATCTCTCCACAGATTTGCACTAGCAATCATATCCAACTCTTTACAAGCATTTAGCAAATCCCGTTTCCTACTAAATATCATATCAAGAACATCATATAGAAAGAGCATTAGGTAAAAAATCTAAACAGAGTAAACAAAGATGACTGAAACCAGAGCCCGCAGTTAGGATAAAAGCAAGAGGTACAGGGAAAGCTTATTGCATCACTGGACATACCAAATGTTCTCGACAGTGTTCAACTGCAAGAATAGGTGGGGAATTAAGACTTGAAATTGCAGCACGGCCACTGTTTCCAGCATTTGCAACCATTAGTGGTAAAATGTCCATCCTATCTGTATACCCCTCACCACCAAATACCCCAACAGCTGTTTGCATGGTCCTATGAATTCAAATCATCATTGAAGGTACAACAATATGAGTTAATACACCCAAGGCACAAATATATACACAATAGTCACAAATATAAAATTGAGATTAATATAGAAGAATTTGCAACTAAAAGCTATTATCAAAATAAAACCTCTCCCCAGGGATTACATCCAAGAGGTTTCTGAATCTCAAATCATAGCATACTTCCTTAAAGGAGAACAAGTACATCTTTTAGTAGGTAAAGGTAGCACATATAAGAGATAAGTTGGAGAGAACCTTTTGGGATGGTTTGACCAACTCAGCTAAAAGCCCATCAGGTACTGCAACTAGGAAAACTGTTGATATTTGTTCTTATTGGATCTCTAAGTAAAAAAGTTGCACACAACCACTTAAACTGAAGTGATTAGATAGGATTTTTCATTTCATTTAGTTTAAATGTGGACATAACACTTAATTGACTGGCATGGGAAAAGAGGATCAGTGTACTTGCACCACAACATGCAGCCTAATGCAATTTTTATACATAAGAAAGCAATTTTCTCGTCATAGCACATAATTCTGAAATCACTTTAATCAAAAAGATAAGCTCCCTGGCAATTTTTTAAGTTAATGAATTTCTAGCAGGATGATAGCCAACGTTAAGAAACCAGTTTGTAGATTGTTTATTCAGGATGCCAATAGAGTTGTTTATACCAGAGACACTACCTTAACAAAGGAGATGTAATGACCACATCTATTTTCTTGATAAGCCCAGTTGAATGAACATGTTTACGCAAGTTGTCAACCTGATACAAGAGCTAAGGTCATAACCCTATGAATTCAAGGATTTCAGAAAAATAAAGAGTAGGATAACTGTAAGTTATAAAGCTGGCAGCTCTTTTCCAACCTGTTGCCAGCCCAGCTGAGTAAGGTGTGCATCAAAATATTCCGAAGACATGTATGCTTTGTAGTTTTTATCTCCTTCTACATTGTGGATTCCTTGAGCATGCCTCACCTAAATATATGGTTTAATAAGACCACAAAGCCTTCGAAATTTTGAGCAAAACCCAAGAGAGAAGACAACCTCGAGTGTCCTTCAAACCAAAGATGCAGCATATTCAAATTTTCTCTGAACGCAGTCAAAAACTTTTAAATAGAAAAATCTGATACCAACCAGGTGAATGGTTTTGCAGCGGTGCAGTGGAAACAAACTCGGACTGACACCATTATCCATGTCTGCCGTAAGACCAAACAAAGAAGCAGGTTATCAAACTTCAGCAGAAAACTAGTTGTAAAACAAATGAAGAAACATTGTGATCCATATCATCAGGCGCGATACATTTACAAAGTCGCAAAATGCTTTACAAAGTCAACTAAAGAATTTTGTTAATAGACAGATATTTCTCAAAGAATGAAGAAATATTTAATGAGGAATAATAACAAATTCCGAAGATAAGAAAAATGTAACCAGCTTTAAAAGTTCAAGTAATAGAATGCACTCGCAATTTCCGCATCCTGACAGCAGAATCAGTCAACAGCTGAGATTTAATCGTGAACGGCCAAAACAATCGATAAAATTGCCAGAATTTGACTATAACTTTCAGCACTTCCTAATTAGGTAAACTGCAATTTGGTTTTTGGCTATTACAGCAGAATCCACCGGTAAATAAATAGTCACAAAGTCAGTAATCAGTATCTCTAAAAGTAATCAAAACTACTCCGGATATACAAAAAATCAACATATCCGCACAATCAAAATCCAATTCAAAAAATAAGAACCAAAAAAAACAAAAAAGAAAAACACTAGCGAAGTGACAGAGTAACTTTCAACTGATACTGTACTCAAATTGAAAAAACTCACGAGAATAAACAATCAACAATAGTAACAACAACGCAATAATATTTCATCAAAATCACAATCGCCAAACAAAATTCGCCGCAATATTCCAACAAACAGTTACCATATGGCTTGCTACTTACTGAGATCGCAGAGGAGCAAGCAGCGCAGTGAATGTGAAGCTCCTCGGATGCGTATGAGGAGAATGAAAATCGGAATATGGAAATCTGAGAAGAACGAATAATGGGGAGGAAGTGGAATTTATGTAAGTGGTGGTGGTGGAGGTCATGCCGGATTTTGCATTTTTTTTTTTTAAAGAAATGAATTAATTAAAAATGGATAAATGAACGATTGGTATTTGTTTGATGAATGCAATTATGTGATTCTGTCGCTACTTGACAACACCCGTTACATATTTTCTACTACTTTCCCACTTTGTTGCTGAATTATCATTTTTTTTTAGTTACTGCTGAATTATCATTTGACCTTTCTTTAATCTACAACTTTGTTGTGTGTTTACGTTAATTGTTGATATTACTAAAGAATATTAAAATTCTTTGTGATTAAAAAGAAATGTGTTTCCGGTTTGGTTAACTTTAAATAAGTTACAAGGAATTAATTGTAGCTTAATTCGTTGAATATTTAAAATCCAGATCATTGACTTAATATCAAATCTCACTAATCCCACACTTTGTACTAAAAAAAACTTTAAATCGGTCAAGATTGCCATATTGTTTTTTATTGTTATTTTTTCTTTAATTAATTTTTCAGGAGCTCAAAGATTTTGTTTGTTTGTTTGTTTGTTTGTTTTGCCTTTATATGTATATGAGATTCTTTGAACACTATACTATTTTTCAGATATCCCTTTTAGCTAATTATTTAATAATTATTTTTTATCTTTGTGTATTATACAACAATTGATTTGTTATATTACTGTTTTTATGAAAAAATATATAGTTAAAAATTGATTAAATTCCTCACTAATAAAAAGATTCCTATCATGAATCTAAGTCCAACTATAAAAGCTATTTAGGGGTCTAATCGAATCGAGTGAAGTCAAACATAGTATAGTTTAAGTTTATTTGAAGTTTTATCGAGTTTCAAAATTGTATTTTAGCTTAGGTTGATTATTAATCGAATAAAGTTTAAACGAGCTCTCGTCGAGCCGAACATGAATCCAACTAAATATTTTTATACATATATCTGATCGAGTCGAGCTCGGACTGAATTTATATTTTATCAAAAAATAGATTTTGTTCAAGTTTTATTCATTATGTTAACGAACAGAACTCGTTTGAGTTCTTATGATGTTCTCGAGTCGAAGATCGAATAATTAGGTTCAATTTTTGTCCCAACGCTATTCATGCTTTTTTGATTTTGTGTCTAAGATCGAGGGCTCTCATCTCCTTTACCATATATAAAATATTTAAGTTTTGAAATTTTAAAAGTACAGCATCATTTAGATAATAAGATGTTGGATATAATGGTAGGTGTATATCAAATGACTAAGAAATTCTGAATAAAGTAATGGTATAAATTCAAAAGTCGAGGCAAGAGATGAAATTGTCTCGCTCACAATGTATACAAAAAATGACTGTCTTCTCCTAAGATACAATAATTACTTATTGTGATAGTTGCACTACAAATGACAATAACTTTAAACACTGTGTCTATTGAACTCACTAGAAGAAATTTGCATAAGAGAAAAAAAAAAGAATGTGAAAATGGGATGTTGAGATAAATTATGGTAGGCCCCTTATATAGAACTTCGAGTGTCACTTCACATTGATTATATCTCTGGGTCTGGATTGATATGAACCATCAGACTCACATTTTTGGTCAACAACCACGATGTGGTAGTCTAGATTGCACTCCTCGCGATGTTCGACGCTCTTTACCATGCATCTTCTGCCAATTAGGTAACTGTATCGACTCACTCGCGTGAAGTTAGCACCAACAGAAATCCACAACCCCTTTGGTCATACCATGTCAACAGGGTAACCATACAAACAAACATGTTTATCAGTGCCAATTGCTTGTGCAAACAAATCCGCCATGTCACCATCACATGAGCTATCCTGCCACATCATCGAGCCACGAAGTTGCTATTTTTAATTTTAATTTAGTTTTGACCGATTTTTGGGCCACTAGGCCCAATTTTTGGCCGTTTAGGCCGCCTAGGTATGCACCTAGGCTAATTTTTGGTCGTGGCGATTTTTTCACTGATTTAGACGTAATTGCCTCAACTTAAGCGTCGTTTTTACAACACTTCCTAGCCATCACCGAGCTACTGAATCGAACCCTGATTACTTCTCTAAAGCGGCCAATGCAACATGTGTAGTCTCGGACATAGATGGTCATGTAAGTCCAAGCGGCTACGATAATCTAGAGTGGTGTGAATAGATTATCTCCATCTTTTTGATTTTACCCTTTTTTCGAACCGAATGCTCAAAGACAATAATAAAGGTGTGGAATGTAAACAACACACATCGATTTATAGAGGTTCAACCCACCTGGCCTAATCCTCTACCACCCCAAAGATATCCTGGATGGATTTCAAAAGAAAAAAAGAATTTTATTAATTACTAAAATTAATACAAACTCAACTTACAACACCTCAAGAGCACCACACTCTTCTTCAACACCACCTTTGAGATTACCACAATCTCCCTTTTGAAGATTACCACAATCTTCCTTCAACGACCTTTGAAGATTACCACAATCTTCAATCTTGAAGAATACTAAATTCTTCAACACCTCAAGAGCACCACACTCTTGAAACACCTATCACCTAGATCACCCAAACGTATTCTTACCACAAGAATACTCACAAGGATGTCTTGTGTTGAATGATGACCAAAAATCAAGATTACAACTCAATAATGAATATTACAATATGAGTGCAAAGTGTAATCAAGAATAACCTAGACCTCAAGGATGTGAAAGTAATAAGCTATGCAAAATTACAACAAGAATAATAACTATGAAGAACAAATATTTGCTTGAAGTGTATCTTGTTGTGTTGTCTCTCAATTTTTTTTATTGGTTGCTCCAAAACTTCCTCTATTTATAGGAGATGATTGATCAAACATAGGCTCCTCTTGGGGATTGAAAATCTACAGAAAAATACAATTAAAATCAAGAATATAGTTGTTAGAAATCAATCCCACAATTTAAGGAAAATTTGTCTGTTGCCAAACGGTCAGAATTTTGTTGTCAAAAGATAGGGCGACCGGTCGCGCACAAATAGAGTTTAAAACAAACATGTCAACATTTAACACGGGGCGACTGGTCGACGTAGGTTCGACCGCCGTCCCTCTGGCCGGCCGCACAACACGAATTCAAGCAGGGGAGGAGTTCTGCTTTCACAATTAAACGCCTGTGCACTTCGGCCGACAGGGGTCGATCGGTCGACCTGGTCTTTTTCAAGTCCGTCTCATTTTTTGTTCCAAAATTCATCTTCAGGTACGGATTGCCCTCTACGGCGACCGGTTGACCTCGAGACAGAAATGTTGTCGGATTTTTGTCGAAAATAAAACTCAATAAATACTCCGAAAATTTAGTAAAAACATTTTAAACCAGTCGGGAGTATTTAGACAACATTTAGGAACCTTGTTTTTGAAGTAAAAACTTATAAACATAAAACCATTAAAAGTGTTGTCCAATTTTATCAAAAATAAAACTTGAAGAAATACTCCGGAAAATATTAAAACCATTTTAAAACATTTAGGAGTATTTGGACAATAATTAAAAATATTGTTTTGGTGTAATAATAAAATCATCAAAATTAAAATAATAACATGTATCAAACTGGTCAGTGTTCTTAAGTTAACTTAAAGGCTAAATCCAATAGGTCAACTATGGTGCATCATAAGAAGCTCCATTTGATTATTCCTTATTGTGAAATTTTATATGAGAACGCTAAACTTGTTCCATATTTTCAATGTGGGATATCACTCTTCATATTATCACCATTTCATATTTTCAAATTTCATATAAAATGCGTTTAAGTTACTTACTTTATGCATTAATTTGTCATTCATTTGCAATTGGTTTTGAGAAATTTAAAATGCTAAATTTATTATTTTCTATTCCAAATAAATGAACTCACTTAAATAGTTGGTCAAAATTGGTTAACACCCAATTTATTAAAATAGTTTCCAACATAAGATTGATAATTGCACTATCAACTCTTCATTATTACTTCAAATATAATAACACAAAAACTTATATTTTTATGAAAAGCTCAATATTCTACTTTTAAGTTACAATGGTTAGAACCCCAGGGGTTGGCCTGTTGGTTGAGGCCTGAGGGGTTGCAATTGAAACCCTGAGATCACAGGTTCAACTCCTGACTAACGCGGAGTTTTGGGGTTGGGTTTGCCCCTCCTCCCCCAGAAATTAGGACCATCCCTGAGAAGGACGGATGTCCCATAATCCGAAGGAAGTGTGGGGTCTGTGCCCCCGGCTGGTGTGGGGATACTCTGGGTCGACAAAAAAAAAAGTTACAATGGTTAGAGCCCGATAATAGGTTGGGCCGGCCCAACTCAAGCCTAGTGGGCCAAACCATAAAAATGGATTGGGTCGAGTCGACCCAAAATTGTGTCGACTTACATTTTTTGTAGCCCAACCCAATCCAACATGCAAATTTTTTTATTAGATCATTCGGTTTTATTAGATCATACCAAAGTAGACTCAGTTCTTTTCAAGCCTCTAAAAATAAAGTGCATGCTAATTAGAGTTGTCAAATGGTCTGAGTCAATTGCAGGCCAAAGGGAAAATTTTGGGATGGTCGAGCCAAATAATGATTGAAATTTCTTTTTTTTAAAGTCAACCCTACAACTCATCAGAATACACATGAAATTCTAGGCCCAATGGGCCGAGTCAAATAGACCAACCTCATTTTGGGCTTCTAAAAATAAAGCTCGACCTAGCTTTTTTGTCGGGTTGGGCTCATTTTAACATCTCTAATTCCAACCTCATATATGGGTTGGTTGAGTCGGCTCAGAGCCAAATTTGTCAGCCCTACCGTCATACTATAGGCAAAATCCAATATCATTTTCACCTCCTCTCCGATTTGAAAGTCATATTTCTCATCCTCAAAAAAAAAAAAAAAAAAAAAAAAAGTCATATTTCTGAGATCTAAAAAGAAAAAGAAATTCTAACCTGAATTCAAGATCCTGAGCTGAACCCAACACTAAACAGAACCTCCACATTTGCAGATACTCTTTCTCAAACACCCACTCTGCATCCCAAAATCCTATCTTCGTGCACCTGTATGTAGAAAACGCAAGACATATTTAATGTCTACATATGCAATTTCAAAAGGAATCCTACAATACATGAACGTTAATGGCATCTAAGCCAAGCCCCAAACTCATAGCATGGTTAATTATTCCCTCCTGCTTACTCATCTTCTTCTACTCCACACTCCTCCCTCTCTACACCACCACTCGGACCCCAGGATCACCCACTTCCAAAATCCCTCTTTTACCCTCTGCCCCATGTGACCTTTTCAAAGGCCATTGGGATTTTGATCCCAATCGCAAACCCATGTACGATTCCACCTGCCCATTCCACAGAAACGCGTGGAACTGCATTAAGAACCAAAGAGAAAACATGGGTCGGATCAATTCTTGGAAATGGGTGCCCGAAAGATGCGATTTGAACCGGGTCGACCCGGGTGGGTTCTTGAATCTGATGAGGAATAGGAATATTGGGTTTGTGGGGGACTCTTTGAACGAGAATTTCTTGGTGTCGTTTTTGTGTGTATTAAGAGTGGGTGATGGTGGTGCTAAGAAGTGGAAGAGAAAGGGTGCTTGGAGAGGGGCTTATTTTCCCAAGTTTAATGTGACTGTGGCGTATCATCGTGCGGTTTTGCTGGCCAAATATGAGTAAGTTTATTATCACTTAAAGATGGGCCAATTAATCTATTTCCAGATTTGTGGTTTCTGTAGTTCTTGATCTATTCAGTGCTCCTTGTCACCTACTAGGATTAGTATTGCTTATGATTTGGTAACAGGAGATGTTATGCATTGCTGGATCTGGTGATGATTCATTTATGAGGATTTTGCTGGTGATTTTGTGTCTAGTAATTTCATTAGTCTTGTATCATAATTATATTTCAGGGGATTAGTGAGGATATGAAGATCAAGTTCATCATTGATGTTATTGTTTGGAATTCCATGTAGCTCATGAAAAAATTTCTTGCTGTTTACGTCAAATCTATGCAAAAAATTGAAACAGCGAGCTGATAACTTGGTCTTTAATGATGTGATAATGTAGCTTGCAACCGTACATTATTTATGATGATCATGCGGAGTTATTGTAGGAAAGTTCTGATTAGTTCACTATAAATAAGTAGAATTAGTTACTGGGAAATATAAGAAGATTTATAGAGAAACCCATATATTGGTCTCAATTGGCTGATGCACTCAACCATTGTTATTGTATAACCTAATAACGATTAATATCGGTTACTTTAGTGCTATACTTGGCCATTGGCTCAACCATGTTATATGATTTTCAGCTAGCACATATGCTGCCTCTCTTGTATTTCTGACATAGAGCTGTACGATTTTCAAATATTTTGTGGAAATATTTTCTTTTCGCTAACATGTTTCTTTTCCTTTTCTTTTTTGGTGGTCAAATTAAAAACAGGTTACTTTCTCTTTCATATAATCCGGTACTACGTCTATTCCTAAATGAGCAGTGTGTTACCGCTTGCGTTAGTTGAAGAAACTTGATCCTCTTATTTCTAATTCCTGAATACTTGATAGACTTTGTCTGTTTATGTAAGTTGTTTTTACATCTTTTATTGGACATGGCTGCCTCACTAGCTCATTACTGATTAAATTAAGGTGGCAGACTAAACAACCTGAGTTATCTGGCCAAGATGGAGTCAAGGGAATATATCGAGTAGATGTTGATATTCCAGCACCTGACTGGGCTCATATTGATGATTTCTACGATGTTCTGATCTTCAACACTGGTCACTGGTGATTCTCTATTCTTTTTTTTTTTTTCCATTCTGTTAATGGATATAACATTTTTTGTTTCCAAGTTATACAGATTGTTATTGAGTGATAGTTTTATGAGTATACATCATCCAAGCCTATCTTTAAGAGCATCAGCGTATTTATTTTCTTCTGATGCATGCGCACACACAAAAACCTAGATAAATAAAATGCTCTATTTATTTTCTTCTTCTTCGAGCTTTTTTGGGTTGGGTGGTGGAATTTTGTTTCTGCGCTGTACATGACCCGGATCTTTTGTTTGCTCTTGAAAATAACATTTTGTGAGAATGAATTCTCTTCCTTTTACGGTCTTCATTAGGTGGGGCTACGATAAATTCCCAAAAGAGACTCCTCTTGTATTCTATAAGGGCGGGCAACCGATACATCCTTCTCTGGAAATGATGGACGGGTTCAAAGTTGTTGTTGAGAATATGTTAGCTCACATTGAGAAAGTATTCCCACAAAAGGTACTCAAATTCTGGCGGCTACAGTCACCAAGGCACTTTCACGGTGGCGATTGGAATCAAAACGGAAGTTGCTTGTTTGATGAGCCTCTTGAAGAATTTCAGGTAAACCAGAATTTTGGTCCCAACTTTCTTCCCTTTTGGCCTTTTCTGTCGGGAAAAGGAGGGGCAACTAGTTTCTCATTCATCATTTGCGTGGCCTTTTTAACATGCGAAAACCAATTCATAATTCAAAGATAAGTTTTCGTAAAATAATTGATGCATGCACACATACTCTAAGTTGTGCAATTCTTCTTAAAATATCTCACGTTGTGAAACACACACGCACACACGCACATATATGTATATAAATAAGGGTAAAATTACAAAACTACCCTTTAAGTTTAGCCTAATTACAAAAAGATCCCTTTGTTTTTTAAAATTACGAATATCCCCTTGAGGTACTACAAACACCTCCCTAAGGTTTTGCTTGTTTTACAAATACCCCCTCATGGTGTAATTTGTGAAATATAAACAAATATCATGGAGGTATTTGACTATTTGTAATTTTAAAAGATAACTGTGTTTTTTTTTTCTTTGTATTTAGACCAAACCTCAAGGTTTTTGTAATAAAATACCCTGATTTTTAATGATCTTTCAACTATTTTTGCTGTTTCCTATTGGAGATTAATAACTGCTGATCCCTGCACAGCTTGATCTATGGTTTGATCCCAGTAATAATGGAGTGAACAAAGAAGCTAGAAAATGGAATCATCTCATCGAGGAGACGCTGAAAGGAACGAGTATCAGGACACTGGATCTGACTCATTTAAGTGAGTTCAGAGCAGATGCTCATCCAGCAATTTGGTTAGGCAAGAAAGACGCGGTTTCTGTCTGGGGCCAAGACTGCATGCATTGGTGCCTGCCAGGCGTTCCTGATACATGGGTCGATATCTTAACGCAACTGATCGGCTACAACTTACAACTTGGAAACGGGTTGATTGACATGAAAAGGGATGTTACATGAGTTAATGGGCTAATTACAAAAAATACTCTTGAGGTTCAGCTCGCTAATTACAAAAAGACCTAGTCTATTTTACAAATCACATGTATGACAGGGGTATTTGCTAAGCAAATACAAACCTCAACTGGTTTACTACAATATAAACTATCAGACAGCAGCCAGTTCTTCCAGTACAGACAAAGTATTTCTCATTACAGACAATAAAATTTCGATGCAACATTCGAGTCCTGCAGATTATAGGTGGATTTCGGGTTGAGAAACTACTGAAAAGTTGAAATTGTTCAGGAAGACTGAAATAGTGATGAGTAGTGTTTCTTCATAGATTTAGAGCTACAGATTTTGAAAGATTGTTATTTGTTCGAATTTTTTTGTCTAAGCTTCTAATTTTGATAACCTTATTGTAAATCAAGACCTTTAATTATAGCATTGATGTGGAGTTTTGAGAAGAAATTTATAAGACGAACTTTATCCTATTGTAAATAGCAGTATGTTTTACATGACTTTTCTCATGACAACTTTGGCAAAATTTTACAGTAATCGTTATTTTAATTTTCAACCACTCCTACTCGTCTGTTAAATGAAATCTACCGATTGTAAAAAGTTTGAAGGGTAAAAGACTATTTCTGCAAAAAAAAACTTATCTTCATGAAGTCTGTAATGAAAGAATTAATCAACTCAAACAGAAAATTATTTTTTCTTAATTTCATAATTTTCAAATAATTAGAAAATTGTTGGGCTGTTTCTCTTTCTTTCCCCTTTTCTTTCGGATAAATCTTCTACTTATTTCATAGATCATCCTTACAGCATAATAAGAGATGAAATATAAACCCCACCCCATCAAATCGCTTCCTAAAGGACATATACGAAATATTTGTGAATATTTGGTGGAAAATAAAAATCGAATTGTTCTCTTTTACCTGGAGAAATCAACTATTATTAGATTTTGCGGTCATCGCTGAATTTGATTCATGTCCTAACATAATTGTTCTCTTTAATAATTGTTCTTTTTGATCTGGTTGTACCAGTGTGTGCATATCTCTTGTGGCAGCGATGAGGAGCCGACGCTCTGTAATGAGTAAGAAGAGATGAAATCTAATCCGCTTTTCTTTGTCCCCATTATAAACCATTTCCAACAAGCAACACAATAAAAATCTAAAATGGTACCCATCATAGCAACTGCAAAAATGGGTCCAAAAATCCACACCCTTTCCCCAAATATCCTCCCACAACCCAAAAAATTCCAACCCCATCCCTTCCCCTCAACCCATCTCCGGAAACCCAGTTTCGATCCACCAACAAGAACCCTAAAAATCTCATGCCGCAAAGAAAAGGAAACCCTAACTGACGAAATGCTAGCAATCGAACTGAGCCTTGAAATCAAGAAATTGAACTTCAACATCGTTCAACGAGAAGAGGCCTTGGAGAAAAGCAGAGAGCTCCTATTCACAGAGATGTGCAATTTCGCGGGATTGAAATCGGAGGATCTGAAGAAGAAATGGAGGAGATTGAACGAAGAGGAAAGATGGTGTTTGGCTAAAGGGTTTGTTGCGGAATGGAGTGCACATTTTCATCCCTTATCTGCTAGGTCTGTTAAGGAAATGGTGGAAGAATATTTGGGCCAAAGCAATGATTTTTCGGATCCTGTTTCGAGTAAAATGTTTCCTGATTTGAGAAAATTGTTGGGATTTAATCGAAATAGTGAAGAATGAGGATTTTTTTTTTTTATTTTGGGTTTTTTTTTCTCATTTTTTTATTTTTTTTTATTTTGGGGGTTCTGTTTTATTTTTTTTTATTTTGGGGGTTCTGTTTTATTTTTTTTTATTTTGGGGGTTCTGGTTTTGTACTGGTAGAATATGTCTATTGGTTGAAATGATATGATGCCAGTTTTGTTTATACTTAATTTTTTGTTTTAGTGTTTATGTTTTTGGGTTTTTTTTTTTTTCTTTCTGAAATGAGGATATTGGCATACCATGGATGACAAACAAATGTTTGAAGCATTCTTGGATACCAAAGATTAAGTAGATTAATGATTGGATCAAATTAATCAGTACTCAATTCTGTTACATTGAAAAGTTAATGGATTTGGAAGCTTAATTTGTACAAAGGTTGGTTAAAACAAAGAAAAAGAAAATAGTTAATTTGAAGGATTCACCTTCACAAGTTCAATGAAACCATATTAACAAGTTATTTCTCCTGTCAACAAAGGTGAACATTATATTTGAACTCTTATTAGTTTTTTTCACATGATCATCTAACTATGCTTGTGTGATATTCAATTACTTTACAATCAATTGTGATCAATGCTTTTAAACCCGTACAGGACATCAAAGCGGATTAATAACTAACTCGATGACGGGTTCAACCGGGTGAATCATTCTTAAAAAACCGGTTGTCCCGTATATATACATTATATATGTATCGTACACACATGTAAAAAATAAAGATAAGTACAAATGTAAAAGGACTAACAAATACAAATAAAAGTAAAAACTAAATTAATTTAATTATAATATCCAAATATATATAAAAATCGAATATAAGAAAAAATTATATACAGATTTACTAAACATATTTTCCTTCAATTTTTGAAATAAAACGAAGAAAGTTTATTTACTAAATAAAATAAAAATAAAATGAACCGGTTAATGGAATTACTAGTTTCCAGTTTTTTCCTGAGTTCGACTGGGTGGCAATAGGTTTTTCGCCACCTGGTTTTAATATACAACCGGCTGAGCATGTGGCGGGTCCCGGTTAAACCGGGTCGAACTAGTCCATGTTTCTCAACATTGATTTTGATAGTTGTTCTAATGATCTTCCGCTGGCTCAAGCAGCCAAGTTCCTTCATAACTTAGGCATAAAAAGTGCCAAATTTGCTTTTAAAGAAGAAAATGGCAACGGCCCAAGTCCTCTTACCAAAGTAACCAGATCAATTATTGGCAGAATTAGACATCAGAGAGCACAATATAGCATAAAAATGGGGATATATTATTCCCTTTGGAGCTGCAATGTATAATACTACCATGAAAAACATTGGCATTCAATTGTGAAAGAGAATAGTGAAACAAGCTATTTACAGAACAAAAGCAGGCCAAAACTAACCCTACTAAAAACCATTCCTAGCCAACGAGCGAGAAAAAATGAGAACGAGCACTATACAACAATTTATCAGAAGTATAGTTGCTTGCAGGCTGCAACTGAAGCATCCAGAGGACAGTAAGGACACTTGAAGCTACGAGTACTCCCCTTCGAGAGTTTATTAATTGCTTGCTTGCAAAGAACATGCCCACATGGCAACAACATCGGCGGATTTTCTTCACTACCTAGATCCCGATTAACTGGACAGACAAAAACAGAATGAAACTGAAATTCCTTACCCAGCTCTACCGGCACAGGTAACTGCTTCATTGCTTGCCACTCCTGTTTCCTTGCTGCCATCACATTCACCAATTTTAACATAGTCGGCAATCCTTCGACCCCAGCATCTACAGCAACATGAAGTGGGTCCCTCAACGGCTGTCCTAAGAAATCGTAAAATGCGCACATAAGCTCCTCAGCCAATTTTTCCCAATGGATTGGATCCACCAGATCAGCATAAGGGGACCTATCAAGCTTTCCTGCCCACAGAAGGCTACCCATTAGTTTTTGTATAACGTTCATATGATGAGAAGCCAAGGGAGAAAGGTAAGTTTTCGCATATTTAAGAGCATCTGCTCTGTTTTGGTTCTGCAAAATGTGTATAAAATGCAGCTTGTGAAGTTTTAGCTCGATATCTCCATCAGACTCCTTTAGTCTTTCTCGGTTTGCTGAGACCCAGTTGAGAGCAGGCTCGAGATTTTTAGACTTTATAGCGTTGAGTATTTGATGAATTTCTTGAAATTGCATCCTCAGGGAAATGGCTTCGGGTTCATTAGCTTCTCTTATTAAGCAGTCTACGATATCAAATAGGCCTTGGTAAAAGTGGGCAATGATAATCTGATTTACAATACGGGGTTCAAAATCGATTTTTCTGCATGCCTTTGATATGTCGGGATGTAGAATTTTTTCGAGAACCTTTTGGTGCTTGCTGAGACTCATATACATATCTAGCTCGGTTCCTCTAAGTCATTGTGTGAGGCAATAACCTTAAGCTTTGCTCTGAGTTCAGTAAGAAATGTTTTTGCATCAACAGAAATGGCAGAATCATTAGCTGGTTGTAAACTCGCCAATGCCTGCTCAATTTCATGGAAGACTTGGTCAATCAATTCTTGGGATTTGGAAGATGATAACTTTTGCTTTTTTGCAATCCTCTCAAATGAGTCTTGCACAGCATTCAGCTCCATACCTGACTAGTTTAAGAAAGAAGTAGATAAATAACATATAACATCAGTGGGGACAAAAGGGTATAAAATTTAGACCCGAAAGAAAGAACTATGCATATTACATGAATCCATATATGATTTTCAGACCGTGGAACCATAATTCTAGATGAAAGCAATGTGGTTAAAGCCTCTGGCTTCCTATCTATCTAATTCATAATTTGGCAGTTTATCTGTTTAAGCTCGAGCATTTTGAACTTTCATGTTCAGAAGTTGTTTACTACATAACTGAACAAAGTGAATAAAATCAAAACTGAAACACCCACTACATACTAACTAGGGATATTGAGAGAACCTAGATGAGAAGTGAATCAACAGCACAAAGGAAAATTTCACCTTCAAAAACATTTCACACAAATAAGCATATGAATGTAAGTACTGAATCCAAACCTTTCAAGAACAAAAGAAATCTTCATAAAACAGAGATGCCTAAATAAACTCCAGGAAACAGAATACAATTTTAAGAGACCATTGTTTTATCATGCCAAAGACAACTGACAACTCATACATCCAAGTTCCAACCTTAGTGATGCTATAACTGAAAAAAACCGAAAAGGTCCAAGTCAAGATGATTTTTTCTCCAAGGATACTGCACTTGGTAAACTTCATGAGTCTATAAATCACTGAAATTTATAAGGTTGCATTTGGATGAGAAGATTTGGATTTGGGGAGAGGATTTAGGAAGGATTTCAAATGACTCACTAAAATTTATATAGTTGCTTGCAGGCTGCTATACTTTTTCTGATATGCTAGATAAAAACAAGCATTTATGACTCATGCATTTAGTTAGCAACAATTAGGATCTGATTGACTGCAGCCCCGTGCTAAAAGCCAACAATAAACGTTTTCTTAATATAAACATAGAAATAGGCATAAAATTTGCAACTTAGACAATCATGTATTTGTCCCTCCCGATTCTATCATCAAGACGTTAATGCTCCGTCTGGCAATATAGATGCACCATTGGCTGTAGCTGTAACTAGCCATCAAAGAATGACCTTCCTCCTTTTAAATAGTAACCTGTATCTCACTTAGTCATTCCTGTGGCTGTGTGGCATGTTTCAAATTGCTGTTTTGGATCTATTTTTTATCCTGCTTTCATTGTTAAAACCACCATGTACACTAAATTAACAATAAAAAGATCAGTTAACTATACCAAAGTCTACCATGGAATTCCAAAACAACGGCTAGAAAGAGTCATGCAATCACAATGCCAACACATAGACGACTCATAGCATACCCTTCATTTTATTTTGTGAAATTCACGTTTTAGCAAAACAATGATGGAAAGAATAAACATATCAGGATTCAGGATCACCAAACATGCCACAACATATAATAAGCAAAATCAAGCCATAAGAGAATTAATCTAAATATTGACTACCCAGATGGTGGCTTCTACACATATATCATTTTCTTCAAATATATGCATGGTTTAATCTCATGATGTTTCATTAACAAACGAAATTCAAATATTTTTCGCTTAAACCAGAACAGCATGTCAACCACCTCTTTTTTAAGTCCCACAACTTGAACAAAATAAAACCTCAAAATCAAGTATAAGAGAAAAAGGTAAAAAATACATACCTTATACCTAAATAAATTAATGGATTGAATATGGTTGAGAATTAGCGGAAGTAGGGAGTGAGAAGAGGGAGAACAGCGAGGACTGAGGAGGTGCGAGAAAACCAGACTGAGAAGATTGGGGATGAACCTTTTTTTTTCCCGAAAATACCCCCGGCTATATTTTCTTTTTTAAACAAAATAAAAGAAGGGTAGCGCTATTGACGCCCCAAAATCATAAGACACTCCCTTCATAATTTCAAAACGTCGTTAGTTTAAAAGACTACGATACCTTACTTAAATAAATAAGTTCTAATACACTTCATCTTCCTCACACTCACCCATGTTCTTGTAAAAAACTGAACTTTTTTTTGTAAACCCTAGATTTTTAAGCACTCACATTATTGAAAATATTTAATTTTCTCTAATAATGTAAGTATATCCTAAATTTTGCAACTTAAAAGTGTGTTTTTTTTTTATTTTTACAGCTGAAAATTTATTGTTGAATAACAAAAGTGCGATACTTGGCACGATTGTAGTGTAGTTAAATTTTTTTTCGTGTGGCAGATCGTAATTATTTTTCGATCGTGCCACTTGCATGATGACACGATCGTAGTTAATTTTCGATCGTGCCGCTTGCATGATGGCACGATCGTAGTTACTTTTCGATCGTGCCTTATGGCACGATCGAGTATACCATCGTGCCACCCATCGTGTCATCCATCGTCTTCTTCCCCAAACTCAGACAAAAATCAGAAGAAAAAAAAAATTGTAACTCTAGAATCAAACAAATACAATTACCCAACACTTACACCCAACAATTACCCAAATTAATCCAACTATAAGTGCGAAATTAAATTAAAGTATTAAATTCAAAATTAAAATAAATTAAAAAATGCGTAATCTAAAAGATATTACATATTTTTTGTTGCCGGAACAAAAAAGATTGGTGGAATTTCTTCCGTCGCCATCGCCGCGCCTTGGGTTTATCATTTTGGGTGTATTTGGGAGGGAAAATAAGTGCAAGGGTAAAATTGGAAAAAAAAAAAGGGGGGGTGAACTCATCAATTGTGCCATATTTGAAAAAGTAGAGAATATTGTACTTAGAAAAAAAAAAAAAGTGGGTGCCAAATGCCAATAGCGCCACCCATAAAAGAAACAAGAAAAAGGAAGGTTGGATTGACATTTTTTGACAACTTTTGTAAATAAATAATAAATAAATATCTCCAAGTCCTGGAATGAGTTATTAGTATATTTTTTAGATTATAAACTTTTTTGATCTTACTTTAACTAATGTAATTTCAGATAAACAAATTTTACAATATATATATAGAGACACTAAAACAATAAAGTACTGTTGTACAAACTAATTTTACTGAATTTCTCAAAATTTAATCAGACTCAACTGACTCAGATCTTAATTTATTCGAATTTATTGGGGTAAATCTCACTTTGCTCCTTATATTCTATTGGAGTATCACGTTACTCATTTATACTTTCAATTAGTATCACTTTACCCCCTTATGATTTTAAAATATTGTTTTATACTCATATAGCCAAAACAATAACCGTTTTATCCCTACATTAGTTTTAGTACAATAGCAAAATCATTTTAAAAGTATTTATTATTAATAAACTTGTACTTATTTTTAAAATTATTTTTCACAACTTGATTCATTAACGGTTAATATTAAATCTATTATATTTTACATTTAATTGCTAATTATTTAATATTAATATAATCCCTTTTAAATTAATATACAATATATTTTCTATTAGCTAATACATTTATACTTCTAATTTCTTATTCATCACAAATTTAAATTATGTAATATATATCTAATTTTATTAAAGATGTGAAATATTAATAGTAATTTTTTTGAATAAATCATATTTCATAAAAACCATGTTAAATAGTAAAACATAGTCGATTTAGTTGTTAATTTTTGAATACAAAATATTATTTACAATATAATACATATTGTTTTATATTTACATGAATAAATAAATATGTATGAATAAATAAATAAATAAATATGTATGTTATCTAATATGAACTATTTTAAATTTAATAAATTGCAAATACAATTTTCATAAAAAAAAAAACTAAGCTTGAGAATTACAAAAAGTACCATCATGTTTGATTCGTCTAATTTTTACTCGTTTCATTAGTTCACTTAGCAGAATTTGTTGCTGACGCCATTAAAAGACATGAAAATCCAAAAATACCCCGGATGGTAACGAATAAATAAAACAAAATAAATATATAGAGGCTTAGAAAATAATGTCCGTAGTATCTAAAGAAAGCACAATTCATCAGAATAAAAAGGTTACAAGGCCAACTTATGAGGCATAAATTTGGAACCCAGTATTTCAGTCACAAGCTTTGGAGCAAAGGCTACAAACTGAATGAGCAATTCTAACTCCAATACCTATAAACTAATGTAATATCATGTATTTCATCATGCTAAATTAAATGTCTAATGATTTGTTTCTCTCCTATAATGCGTGTAAGTAGTGCAATACAAAGGGGACTTTAAGACATCCCTGAGATGAGGCCATATCTATACAAAAGTTACACAAAAGGCTCCAAAGAATGCCATAACTCTATAATGCATTTCCAGCGCCGCCGATGGAGTTAAATCTCTCTCCAGAAAAATAAAAGAAGAAATAAAAAAATCTCCGCAGAAAACAACAGACTCAAGAAACCCCTTTCTGACTTTGTTCAATCTTCGCCCTCACTTTCTCTTCCAACACAGACATCTCCGTGTCGAGACTAAATATTCTATTAAGCGCGTGCATGTTTTCCAATATTTCATTCAGACCCCGAGTATCATTCCCATCGCACCGCAAGTGTTGCATTGGACCATGAAGTAGCTTGTTCACAATTCCTACGCTAAGATCGTAAATAGCTTTCTTTTTGTTCTTTGTGATATCGTCACCCATTTTTGACAAACACTTTTCGAACTCAGAAGCCCTAATTCTTTCTGCGTACGCTCTAAGTTTCTTGATTGTTGGAACAGTCTCGAGGAATCTTTCCATGCTTGAATTGTTTTACTTCTTCTGAAATGATAGCTTGAGCTTCCATTGCTTTTTGCAGTCGGTCTTCCTTGTTAGCAGCCACTACTTCCTTCAAATTGTCCACGTTATAAACCTGAACAGTCTTAATATCTGATACACATGGTCCCACATTCCGAGGAACAGAAATGTCGATGAATAGCCTCTGGCCTCCAACATGTGGGCCACGGGGTAGCATTTGAACTTCATCTTTTGAAAAGAGAAGATTTTTGAAGCTGTGCACGTGAAAACAACATCTGTCTCTGCAGCACATGTTAACAACTCCGAGAAAGGCCTATAGACTATTTCGACATCCTTGAGCTCCTCACGAAGGGAAGCCACTTTATCCTCTGTTCGGTTAACAACAACTATCCTTTTGCATCCCTTTGCTGCCAGGTGTTTGATCACAAGCTTCCCCATCTTGCCAGCTCCAACAACCAACATTCTTGCGGTAGCATGTGAAACTTCCGGAAGTTTCATCATAGCAAGCTCCACAGCGGCTGAGCTGACTGATACTGACCCACTGGAGATATTGGTCTCTGTTCTAACACGTTTTCCCACCGTGATGGCATGCTTAAACAGCCCGCTAATTTTGCGGTCAAATCCAGGGACCCCTTGCCCAGTTTTAACAACTTGTTTTACCTGTGAGAGAATTTGACCTTCTCCTAAAACAAGGGAATCGAGTCCAGAAGATACTTCAAATAGGTGTTGTGTGGCATCTCTATTGGAAAGCAAAAATCTATGCTGACGTAGCTCTGAAACTGGCACTGAACTTATCTGTGGAAAAAAATATATAAAATGTCATGCACTCGTCATATATTTATGTTCCAGTCATACTTTTTGGACTCGGTTGGAGTAATTTCAGGATAATTACCAATTTGGAAAAAGATTCCACCACACTATTCAATAGAATAGAGACATTGAAGAGATTTCACACAACAGCAGGGTTAACAATGCTATCATCTAATCTGTGGTTTTTAAACAGTCTTCCTCTTAAGGCAAATCAGCTTGTCATGAAAAAACATAGGAACAATAGATGGGAAGTATATTTGAAAAACATGGGTAGAATATTTCACCACACAACCCATTCAACATGGAGCTTTTGGTTATCGGGACATTCTTATCTCGTGACACCTTAGAAGGGAATATCAGTATTAAGCCTAACAAACACATCAATGGTAACTTCCACGTCAAAGATTGATTATTGTACAAACAAACTTCTCTTATTCACAGGTAACTGTCCCATCTACATTTTGTTTGATTTTAAGGGCCTCGAATGGTGCAATAGCTGCAGTAATGTTCTCTACTCTCTTCAGAGATTATAAATAACTAAACAGAATATGAGAATAGAGAATGTTATTACCTTAGACATCCATTCAGTCACTTCTTTAATGCCACGATGCTGAGACAAAGCCACAACATATATTTCCATCCTGTTGCACGTACTAAGAACAGCAGCTTCCTCAATATGATTTAAAGCGCATAGTTCACCAATCGCTTGAGGCCATTGTGCTTCTGGGATAGAAAGCTTCTCACGTATCTCAATAGGTGCTGTGCGGTAGTTAAGCCCTATAACCAAAATACTGCTGGTTTCCTTTGTATAACCTGGATGGATAAAGTACAAGTAATTTTTAGAGCTTCATTCCATGATTTTTTCCTTGTTTATCCAAGAAGCTTCTAACAAACATAAGCATTTCAACATAAATCAAGCTTTACTTCCTTTTCTTTTCGTTCATCCAATTCCATGGTATACCTACCTTATATAGTTATATTATGCCATAAAAGCAAATAATTGACAAAGAAAACAGCTCATAAAATGTTCCACCATCTCTTTACTTGGAAAAATTGAACAAAAGTGAATAACCTCTGCCATCAAGGTAAAATAGGAGAAAAATCTATTATTTTGTGATATGCACAATTCTAACCCACGTTATCAGCTTTGAATATTTCAACTAGCACCAAAAATCCTTCCTGCCTAATCGCCCATAAAAAATAATGATTAATCCAAACCAGAGGGACAACATAAGGAATTAAAAATTTGCACAATTATCATTTTAAACTTCAACTAGCATATATCCAACTCCTTGAACTCATCAAATATCAAAGCATTAATAAAAAATCCAAAGCCGAGAAAAACTAAAATCCTATTCTAACATCCATACTAGAACTAAATGAATCAAATAAAAAAAAAAGGAAACTCACGATCAGCAGCGGAGGTCTTGAGTAGCTCCAAAGCCGAAAGACTCGACGGCTTCGATTGGATCTCCGCGTTTGGAGCAACCTCACATCTAGGGTTTAATCTGAACGACTTCGTATGGGGCATCACAACCTTATACCTCAAATTATTGCAAAAAAATCGCGTCCGCGGAGGAAAACAAGCCAGGGAAGAATAAGGTGAATTACGACTACAGAGGGCATTGCTGCGAAAATCAAATTTCAATTCATTATTACAACTGGTAGATGAAAGAGAGGTCGCGAAGCCACTCGCCGCCGCCATTGGTGTCGATGAATTGTGGTTTGGTTAGCAGGGCGAGAGGGCTTCGGTTAGCTGAGTTTTATTGGATGGAAATCAGAGCAGATGAAAAAGGGAAGAAAGAAGGAAATAGAGAGACAGTGAAGGGGTTTTGGTATTTTCGGTTGAACGAATCTTTTCAAACGACTAATTGGGGTTTGGTGGATTATTTGACCCGGCAATACTTACTTTTATTTAAATAAAAAAATCCAATTTTCGTAGTCTTGAATTGAATATTCTTATTTTGTCTCAAATAAATTTCTTTTCTAAAGCCCACATTATGAGTAATATTAAAATTTGAAATGCTACTAAATTAAATAATAAAGATATTCAAATTTTTCAATTTTCATACTTTTCAACTCTTGTCAAAATTCAGTACTCATTTATTTAGAAATTAAAATAGATGCAAAATTAGTAGAGGTGGCAATTCTTGACACCATATGGTAATGCGATCGAATCTGACCCGAAACTACTGAGAGAAATTTAAACACGACTAACATGAATTTGACACGATATTATCATTTCTCTTAAAAACATAGTTATTTTATATTTTACTTAATTTTTTTGTCTATTTTGAAAATAACCCAAAAATGACTCAATGTTAAATACGAACACGACTCGATGACCCGAATTGTAACCCGAAAATTAGTGTGAAGTACTATTTCTATACGAAATATGACTACTAAGGTAGCGATTGCTTAAGAAAATTTTTCATTTTCCTTCCACTAGGGAATTTTTTTACCCCAAAATATGAATGCTTATGAAAATTTTGAAAAATACATTATTTATTCACTTTCATTTTTTTCTCCCACCAATCACTTCTACATATTTTCCAAAAAATCCATCAAATCACCGATCATTATTACACATCCTCCCATTAATTTCACTATTTACACATTCACACATTTCTAACTATCAATCATATTCAATCATTATTTTACTCTTTTATATCAAATCAACTTTCATCATTACTTTTTCATCTCATATTCAATCACAATCTCAAAATCCATCTTTTTTTCTTCCAAAATTTTCTTTAATACTATTTTCTAGCAAAAAAAAAATTAAAATAAAAACATATCTAATCGCTACCTAAGCATCACCCACTCATTTCACGATTCACGATTGTACTAAAAAAGCATAAAATATATACTTTTATTGAAATTTTAAAAGTTTTTGATATATTTATAATATAAATTCTATATTTGGAATTTTTGGTTAAGATTTATTAAAACAATTATTTCAATTTAATTTTAAAAAAATATTTTAGAAAATGAAATTAAAAAAATATGAAATTACCAAGTTAGGATTGACTTTGGAAATTGCTGTTTTCATTTACCACGTTACTAAATTTAACGGACGTTAGGCCGGCACACGCTGCACTGGTAATCACGGCGCCACCGCGTTAGACTGTGTACGACTTTTTTTCTTTTCTCTATTCATTTTTTTTAAGCATTTTCTATTCATTTTATTTTTCGCGTTTTTATTTCTTTCCTCGTTTTGAGTCTTTTGACTTTTGAAGCCTATATAATGGTGGTCCTGGACTATGCACGTCCATGTGTGAAAGGAACATCGTTAAAGTCAAATTATGGTTTTATTAGAACTAACGAATTTTAATCCTATAATAACTTTTATTAGTTGTCAAAACCAACATTTTGACTCAAAAAAAAAAAAAAACATTTAGACACTTTTACACAGACTTTTCTGACGTGTAGACAAATTTCCTTTTTTTTTTAAACATAATATAGTTTCATGTTCAATGATTACGCAGGTATATAAATTGAATTGAGTCGAATGTATATGTTACTATTTAAGTTTATTCGATTTTTATAAACAAAATTGTAGTTATTTAATTTAATTATTAATTGAATCATGTTTAAATGAATTTTAATTCAGTCGGACATGAGTTGAGTGTGATTTATTAATAAAAATGAGATAAAATCTAGTTTCAAATCCTATCAAACTGAAAAGGATAATGTTAAACTTGACTTATTGTATGAACGTAGCAAGATCCATCTCCAATAATGTTTGTGCTAATTAGAATATATGATTTACTATGATAAAGTGTTCGATTTGTTTTTCTTAGTTGTTGGGATAATTCTTTTACATAAGGATTTTTGCAAATAGAAACCATAAATTTTGTTAATAACATTTTACGTGGTCCATAAATCATACTTACTTTTTTGGGCGAAGATAATGAGATTATGAGAAAGCCATTTAAGTCTCACAATAAAAAATTATCTATTGACCACAATGGCAGGTTCCAATTTTATTTAACTTAAACAAACTTCTTATTTTTTTACAAACAAACAAAGTTGTATTTTGTGTACAATAGCAAAAAAGAGTATATGGTGAAAATAATATTGTATAAGTATTTTCAGTGGACATTTATGATTTTCATCTTTTATTATCCTCCCTACTTTCTAATGGGAAAATGACATTTTATCCACAATGTTGAAATATGGATGCAAAATCATCCAACCATATTTCAACATCAATTTCTAGCCAAAAAAATTGAATTACAGATTATATTACTAAATTACCATTGTATTAGTTGATAATATATGATTAAGAAATGCAATTTCATGCCTAACATATTAAGGAGCGATTGGATATCCTTTCATTTTTTAAATTATTTTTCTGCATATAATAGTGGTAAAAAAATATTTTAAAAAAGGCAAAAATGTTTTCTTTAGTCCACTTATTTTAGATATTTAGTCTATTTTCTTAAGTTTATTTGAAATTAGTCCACTAACTGGACAAAAATCAAATTTTTAGTCCACTCACCTGCCATTGCAGGTCGTAATCCTATGTGGAATTTTTTTCTTTTGCTTTTCTTTTTGGCCTTAAAGTATGAATTATTTTTGATATCATGTGGCGTTTGGGAGAAAAATATATCATATATTTTCAATGTAAATTAGATTAAAAAATATATATAAAATTTATTATGAATAAAATGAAATTAGTTTACATAAAATATTTAAATTATTTATTAATTTAAAAAACTAAAAATAATTTAAAAAATCCATGAAAAATAAAAATAATGTTAATAAAATTTAAAACATTTTTATTGGATAAATATATTCGAATTGTAAAATAAAAAATTATTTATATCATAAGTTTAAATTATAAACTATTTAATTGGATAAATAATATTTTTATAATTAAAGAGTAATAACTAAATAGTTTTCTTTAACAGTTTGTATGCTATTTTTGCAACAATTAATTTAAGGCCATAAAAACTGTATAAAAAAATAGGCATATAGTTTATAAAAAAACTATATGATTATTACTCTTTAATTATAAAAATAAAATATTATTTATCCAGTTCAATAATTTAGGATTTAAACTTATTATATAAATATTTTTTTTTATTTTATAGTTTTGAATATATTTATTCAATTAAAATATCTTAAATTTTATTAACATTATTTTTATCTTTCATGGATTTCTTTAAACTATTTTTCGTTTTTCAAATTAATAAATAATTTAAATACTTTACGTAAACTATATTTGTTTTATTGATCATAATAAATATTATATATATTTTTTATCTTATTTATATTGAAAATAATATATTTCCCTCCAAAATGCCACATAATATGCCCTATCAACCAAAAAACAATTCATACTTTGAGGCCAAAAAAGAAACGCAAAAAGAAAAAAAAAAGCAACATAGGATTGCAACCTGCAATAGTAGGTGAGTGGACTCAAAATCTGATTTTTGTCCAGTTAGTGGACTAATTTCAAATAAACTTAAGAAAATGGACTAAATATCTAAAATAGTCCATTTAGTGGACTAAAAAAATATTTTTGCCGAATTTTGAGAGTGTTATTGAATATGCAATAAAATTGAAAACGTGTGATCAGTGGGTAAATAATAAGATTTGTGAAAAATATATAATAATAATTAAAATAAAATATTTTATTTAGCGGAACGAAAATGAAGGGTTTTGATAAGCAATTACTCCCTTAGACAAATAGTTCATTTCCAATTTAATCCTTTTTTTATATTTATGGTCATATGGTTACATATTTGTAGTTACAAACTTCCATGAAAGACATCCTTATTTATTTTGATATATAAAAAAACTTATTAAATATACCAAGTAGTATAGTTGAATAATTTATACTTAGCCTTTTTTTTTGTTAGGAAATCACCCTATTAGGGGTGTGTGTGTGTCTGTTTAAAAGCTCGATCCCCAACATGTTTAATTGTTTATATTGATGAATGTTTTTATTGGAAATTTTTATCTTAATGTAAACTAAAATTAATGCGAGGAAAAATAATCATAATTTATACTTGTTAAATCTCATTCGATGAAACAAAAACTAGAATACCATTTAGAAAGATCAATAAAGATACTAATAACATTTATCTAATGTTCACTCAAAAAGTAGTGGCTACCCGCGTTATAAGATAAATAAATAAGAAAAGATAGCAATAAAAAATAAACTTGGATAGAAAGAAACATTTATCATAAAGAACAAAAAAAAAAGATATTTAAAAAGAAAAGATAAGAAAACAACAAAATTAATATCCCAAATTTTCAAATCTAAACTTTAAAACATTAGAATGATTTTGCATCTAAATCCAAACCTTTTGGACAATAATACAAAATTTTCATATCCAAATCTAAATACACATATTTTCCTCAAAAAAAAAAAAAAAAAAAAAAAAAAATCTAAATACACATATTCCATCCAGCCCCTCAAATTCCTCCTTGGTGGATGTTGTAGCGCCACGCATTATCACCTAAAATCACATACGAAAGACAAATAAATAATAAAATAAATTATATAAATAAAGAAATAAAAGAAGTAAAATTGGTATTCAATCAATGGGCTCGCAAATACTGAAAATCTCGCCGTTTGCAGCTTCTAGAACGTCCATTGTCAACCCCTCTAAGCTCTCAAGATTTCTGCCAGCCCCAATTAACCATATCCCTAAAGCCCGCCGTTGCGAATTCACCAAACCCGTTAGATATAGCAGCAGTTTATCAAGTGGGTTTTGTGGGTTGACTCTTAATCAGGGCAAGAAGAGCTTCAGTAGTGTTGTTGTAGCCATGGCCGCACCTGGGTCGGTTCAGAAGTCGGAGGAGGAATGGCGGACTGTTCTGTCCCCTGAGCAGTTCCGTATTCTAAGGCAAAAGGGCACGGAGTAAGTTCGATTTATTTTCTCTTTGCATTGTTATTTTATTTATTTATTTATTTTTAATAATGTTTTCAGATTGAGTTTAGATCAATTGGTTTTTGAAATTCAAAGGATTTTAGGTTTTGATAGTTTGTGGTCTCTCTTTTAGGTGGATACCCATTTTGGGATTTGCAATAATTTCAGCAAGTTATTGTTGGAATCGTTATGCAGGTGTTTGTTTACTGAGACATGGGGTTTTTCTTCAATTCCATCTACATATGTTTTTAAACTTTGTCTATAAGAGATTATAAAATTGATATTTTACTGGTTGGATGAGTTCCTAGGATTTGCAATCCCAGGAGCTGGGATTTTTTCCTTTCATGTTCAATAAGCTAACAGTCAGCCGTGAAGTATCGCATTCGTTTTAGTAAATTATTTACTTTAGATTGAGCTTATAAAATACTGTATTCTAATGAGAGATCACATAACTGGAATATTTGATGGGAGGTCTGTGTGTTGCTAATAATTTCCCATGCCAGCAGTTGAGAACCAGAATTATCTTCCAAAGAATGCTGAATGTCACTGAATTTACTAGACAATCATTTAATTTATCTGTGTTTACTAAAAGATCTCAGTTTACTTACCCAGATTGGGTATTGGTGATTTCCTTTTTTCATTATTAAAAGTGATCTTATCAAAGGTCAAGGATGTGACTGAGGTTAAGCTTAATGCAACATCATATCTTGCCTCCGCCAGTGGTAAGCCATGTTTGGTTGAGAAAGAAAGCCCTGAATGTTATCAATTTTATGAGATAAATTTATCATCAGTTGTGAAATAAAAGGTTCCATTTTTCTGTTTTGGCTATTTGAAGACTAATACTGGAAAGAGACGCATGTGTTTGGGGTAGAGCTTTAAGTAACTTATTGTTTTAACCTCAAGACTGAAGTAAATGTTACTTGTTATTCTCCTCCATGAGAAATAAACAAGTGGAAATTGAAGATGGTTGTGACATTGAAAGAGGAGCCAAAAGGATATTACTTCTTGGTCTTAAGAGGAAGGCCATCTTTGATTGTCTCGTACTTGGTCAGTGGGTTTGCACTTGATAGTATCTCACACACCTCAGTGCTCTAATGGGTTCTTTGATTTAGTACTGCATAGCTATCCAGCTTGACTGGCAGTCAGTTGTGCCCGTTTTCTTCACAATATCCATGCACCTTGATATATTGAAGCGCTTAACATCTGAACATCAACCGCTACTGCTCGAGTTTCCTTAACCACTTTTTGCTGCTTCGGCTGTCATCATTTATCAGCCTGAAAGTACTGAGATCTTTTTTCTTTCTTTCTCATGAATCTTGGTCTTCTCGGTTCAATAGTTGCCTACATAGTCATCTTTGCCCTTCTCCTAATGAACATGTGCACTGGACGCCTCTTATTTTTCATATAACTACCATTGTTATGTCTAGCAGATGAAATTTTGAATGATAACT
Organism: Rehmannia glutinosa; assembly: GCA_016081115.2. NCBI lineage: Eukaryota > Viridiplantae > Streptophyta > Magnoliopsida > Lamiales > Orobanchaceae > Rehmannia > Rehmannia glutinosa. Next base: position 42,897,663 of record CM071929.1, on the reverse strand, counting down.
GTTTTTTTTTTTGGTAACTAGACTGAACATTAAAGAGTATTTTTGTAATGAATCCATTTTTTCCGCCGAGGATTTAGGATCTACTTTATGAAGTGTGAAGGATCAAGGGAATATATTATGAACTTTGAAACATTAATTTATCGCCGTGACACGAGATTCACTTATGCACCTGCATGCTATCAGGTATCCAGGTACTGGGGAATACAACAAGTTCTATGAGGATGGTGTTTACACATGTGCAGGATGTGGAACTCCCCTTTACAAATCCACCACCAAATTTAACTCCGGCTGTGGTTGGCCAGCTTTCTACGAGGGTCTCCCTGGGGCCATAAACCGAACAGTAAGTTCCCCTCTTACTTTGCTCTTCTTTTTCTCGTGCATTGTATTATCATTTTCTAACTACGTTGCTCCATGTTTGTATAGCCTGATCCCGACGGGAGGAGGATAGAAATCACATGCGCAGCTTGTGGGGGCCACCTTGGTCATGTCTTTAAAGGGGAAGGTTTTCCTACACCCACGGACGAGCGCCATTGCGTAAATAGCATTTCGCTGAAATTCACTCCAGCAAATTCTGATTCGTCGCTGTGAAAAAGAACGTACTTTGGCTATTGTCTGAATCTGATAATAATGCTGTGTAAATTGGCTGTTTAATGAGAGCTATGTATTTGAGCAGATTTGATATGCATTGCAGGATTGCATCTGTTTTCTTTGGCTCAGGTCTGTTAGAATAAATGTGGTGTTTCCTTTTGTATTATTGGGCTTGGTTTGAGTCTACTCAGAAGTCAGAGGCTGCTAATTCTGTATTGCTAATAATCAGTGCTCTAAAAAGCGTTAGGTGCTAATCGGGCGGCAGGCTGAGGCTTAGCGCCTAGGCGGGGTTAGACGGGACCTGGGCGGGGCGTAATCGGAAGAAAAACTTAGGCGGATAAGGGGAGTCTAATGCTTAGGCGGGGACTAATTGAGGCTAGGCGAGATTTTTAGAACAGTGCTAATAATTCTGTTCATTTCACTTTTTTTTTTTTTTTATTACAATGAGGGAACTTTGGGAGGGGACACACGCACCCATATAGGATCGAACCTGGATTATTTATCCTTACAACACATGTCTCAACCATTAGACTTTAGAGTAAGTGGGAATGCGATTGCTAGTCAAAAACTGTTAGAAAATTTCTTTTCAGAGCTAAATATTGAGGTGGGCTTGTGATTTATTGAGAGAGAGTTTAACGCATTTCTTAAATATATCTAATTTCTCTGCTCTTTTTATTCCCCGATATATTAAACATATCCACTTCTTAGAGTTTTTCTAAAAAAATAATTATAAAAATGAATAATTACAAAATTATCCCTGAGTTTGTGGTAATTACAAAAAAATTTAGAGAAGATTTATAATTACAAAAAAAAAAAAAACTCATGATGTTTGATTTGTCTTAATATAAGGGGGTAATTATAATATTTTTACAAATGTAAGGGGTAATTGAATTTTTTTTTGAGTGGTTTTTGAAATGTTTTTGCTTGTGAAGTAGGTAGAGTATAAAACATTTCAAATAGCCCTTTACGCTTATAAAATATTGCAATTACCCCTTACATTTATCACATAATCAAACCTCAATTTTTTTTTTAGAATTGTCAAAGATCTCAAGTTTTTTCTGTAATTAACCCAGACCTCAGGGGTACTTTTTGTAATTATCCCTTCTCTGAGTATTGGATAAAGAACTTGACTTAATTTGCAGATATTCCTACATACGCTCGTGCTACATGACATGATGAAAAGTAGAGGTTCACACTACCTTAATGATGCAATTAGAAACAATGCTCCATATAAAAACCAGGAAAGTGATCTATCATGGAACCAAGAAAAAGTAATGGCAATATCTAACAATGGGAGGAGAATATGAGTAGTACTAGTTTTCCCAAGTCAATTCGAGCTGGTGTGGTCTCCAGATGATGGCTGAGAAATGTATGTATGTGGAACATGAGCAATTTTCCACCAATCTTCCCCTCTGTCCTGCCGACAACGTCTCTGGAGATGGGGGCACTCCTGAATCGAAACGTGCTGGAGTTTTCTCAGCCGTCTCACGCCTACCGGCAAAGATTTCAGATTACGGCAATCTGATATCGCCAACGTTCTCAGTAACACAAAATTGTCTAGCCACTCTGGCAAACACGCGAGTCCAGGACAGCTACGTAATTCCAGGCTCCCAAGTGTCGTCGCGTTCTTGATCCCGTCGGGCAGAAATTGTATCAGAGGGCAACTGATAATAGCCAAGCTTTTAAGAGCAACAAGTTGGTCAGGAAAACCAGCAAGACTAAGACTAGGACAGTACATTATGGCCAGGTGTTGAAGATTTTGAAATGGTATGGATATGGAAGCTAAGCTGCTGCAATTCTCAATTGACAAATATTGTAGAGAGCTCACATTTTCTGCTTGTAGGTTGACCAGACTGTGGCAATCACTTATTTCCAGAGACTCCAAGGCTGTGAGATTTTCAAATCCCGTGGCAAAATCGAGAGCTCTTCGCACCACCGGATTGTCAGGGATTTAAGGGAAGTGAGGTTTCCGAATTCTGAAATAAGGGACTCAAGTTTAGGACACGAGCTTATTTTCAGACGCTCGAGACAACGCTTGTCTCTTAGCATGTTTTCAGGAAGACATATCAATTCGTCGAACCTGGCAATTACCAGGGTCGAAAGCTGGGGCAATTTCCCCCCCATGCATTTTAGTATTTCTGTATCGCATTCGCGAAGTTCCAAATGCTTCAGAGACATCATCATAAATAATGGGACCGAAACAAGGTTTTGGCACTTGCTGAGAATAAGTTTGCTGAGTACAGGGAATATTACAACATCGCTATCCGTGTTGCTCGACCACTCGTGCAAACTTGGAAAATCTCCACGAAAAGTTCATGGAGTGATGGAAACGATATCGTGACATCTTCACCATAAAACTCTTGACCAATGGATGTAATTTTGCTCATACTTTCCATGTGCAGTGACCTGAGATGCGGGGAGATGACCGAGGACTGGAAGATGCACGCATCCTTGGCAATTTATCAGCGACAACTCAATTAAGTTCGGAAGATTCCAGAGTGGAAACTTGATGCCGGGATACCCAACTATGAAAAACTTGTTGAGGTTTTTGTGCGGCTGGAGGGCTTTCAAGATTTCCCGGCCAACTGCACATCAGAAACAGTAACAGAACTTTCAGGCTCCTGATCTGAGGGCATGAGCAGCTTTTGGTCTTGATACATAGCTTCAAAAGAAGGGTTCATTATGAAATTTGAACCCTTTTTGCCCCAACAGAGTCCTAGTGATTTTAGCCGCGCTTTTTTCGCCAAATTTGCTGCTTTAGCTTTCTCAACTTCGCGTACACGCTCCAAGTGCTTAATTTTCAGCTCGCCCCGGAGATCCAATTGTTGTATGTCATATAAGCTTCCTCGTTCTATTTTTCCCCATGGATCTGAAGCGCGTGTTTTCCAATACTCGTGAGAACTCATAGGCACAATGTATATTGGCAAAGTTTGTAAGGAAACCATGTCTCTGATTCCAACCGGCATTTCTTCGAGTGCTTCACATCCACATATGTCAAGATGCCTCAGACCAGTAATGTTATCCATTTGAGGCAAACAAATCAGATTATAGCAGCCGAACAAATTCAGTATCTGCAATGAGCGTAGGCGAGAAATAGACGAAGGTAATTCCCGAAAATGACTGTGAGACGCGTCCAGATATCTCAAAAGCGATAAATCACCAATCGACTCGGGCAGCTCCACCTGACACCCGCTCAACTTCAGTGTCCGCAAGAAAATGAATCTCGAAAAGATATGCAAAGGCACTGTTGGGATCCCACCTTCTGAAAAAATAAGGAGAGTCCGTAAATGTCTACATTCAGACAATGTTGTTGGAATGAGAAGGGCCATGGGCATATTGCTGTATTTAGGCACAACGGATGCATGCCGAACATGTCCGGGACTCATTTCAGAAAGTACCATAATCTCATTCCTGCCCACAAATCTTGCAAGACTGTAAAAAGTTGCATTCATTTTGTACCTTGTCAGAGAACCTCCTTTGTCGGATTCCTTGATTTCTTCAAACACGGACAACCACAGCAGCTCATCGAAATACTCATCCCCGACATCTTCCAATGCCTTGCTTTCTCCATCCGATACGATAAACCCTTGCGCAATCCACATATGGATTATTGTCTTCCTCTGAATTTCGTGATCTTTCGGAAACACTGAGCAAAACACGAAGCAATGTTTCAGATGAGGTGGCAAATGCAGGTAGCTTAGAAGCAGAGCTGGAAAAGTTGCTTTTCTATAAACACTCAAATCCCAAAGATTGCTGTTTTGCACGTGCAACCAATCCATCTCCTCTTTCTTGTAGCGCATGAGCCCTCCGACAACTTTTGCAGCTAAGGGTACACCTTCACATTTTCCAACTATTTCCATGCCAATTTGGACAAGTTCAGGGTGGTTTTCTTCTTCGAGTCGATTAAGAAAAGCTCGGTTTTTGAACAGACTCCAGCAATCATTTTCACTCAAGCCCTTCAAATGATATTCCAGGTTTGGAGAACCTCCTATAAGCATCGTGATCTTTTGAGAACGAGTGGTCACCATGATTTTGCTTCCTTCCAAACCACAGCTGAACAAGAACCTCAACTTATCCCATTCGTCCTCATCTTCGTCGTTCCAAACATCGTCGAGCACGAGGAGAAATCTTTTCTCATGTAACGAGTTCCATAACTTCATCTGCAAAGCGTCCAAATCTCCTAAGTCGCATTTGTTTCCCGTTGTGGACTCGATTGCTGCCTTGATTATCCTCTTGGCCTGAAAATCAGGAGACACAAAAACCCAAGTTCTAGAATTGAAATGTTTCTTCACCTCATCATCATTATAGACCATTTGAGCAAGAGTACTCTTCCCAATGCCTGGAGTACCAACTATTGATACTACACAACAACTTTCTCCTTCATCTCCTCCTGATGATTGTAACAACATCATTTCTATTATCTTCTGTTTGTCCTCCTCTCTTCCATACACATCAGACCCGACAAGGAACGAGCTCGTTTCCCTCTTGTCGTCGAACTTCCTGTCCACGACATTTCGTTCTGATAACGGCAAGTTGAGTCCTTCCACCAAGGCCTTGTGCAGATCATCAAGAATCTTTCTGTTCTTGCTGAAATTCATAGCATATGGTTTGGATTTATTACCCTTTCTATACGTAAACTCTTCAAGAATGTCCTCTACTTGGCAGGTTGCATCTTTAAGCTGAGAAAGCCAAACCCTGACGGCTGTTTCGGTTGCTTGGCGCTCTTCTGCATCCTGGATAACAGCTTGGGCCATGGGCAATATCTTTTGAAGCTTATTGAACAGATCATCGAGCTCCCAGTAATTGGCAAACTCTAGAAGAAGAGGGTCGGCTATTTTGTCGAAAATCACTTGCAAAAGTGGAGCCAGGACAATCTCTGCCATATTGAAGATGAATTGGTGAAGAAAGCAGTCTGGTTTATTTCTGCATTATGGATTGTATTGTCTGTTAGTGTCAATGATGCAAAAAGTGAAGTCAAGTCAATGAAAAAGTTGGCCCAAAAGTCTTGTGGAATTCTTAATCATACTCTTTCATTGGTCCAGATTGCAATCTTTGTTGAAATTAGCTATCATCGTAATTTCATTGAAAGTAAGGTTGAGAAAGCACACAACTTTCTGGGGTTATTACAAGAAAACCCATAAGTTTTTGAAAATTACAAATGATTTTGTATTAACTTTACCCCTTTTATAAGCAAAAACATTTCGAACATCCCCTATTATTTGTAAAAATTTTACATTATTCTCATACATTTAAGGTGGAATCAAACCTTCAGTTTTTCTTTCTGTAATTTTGAAACTTTTCTTGATTTTTTTTTTTAATTACCCCCAACCCCAAGGTAGTTTTTGTAATTATCCCTAACTTTGTGTGTACATACCCCACACATTTTCCACTTCGATTTATAGTTTAATTAAAAAAAATTGTGGTAAAATGTATTAAATAATGTGATTTGGTGGTGGCATTCATACCGTGTATGCTATAAACCAACACGACTGATGACATCAATGGGTTAATTATGACAGATAAAATAAATATTTCTTCCCTACATTCCATTTCTTTGCCTTCTGTAGACAGAGAAGATGGAAGAGAAAAGGACCACCACAAGATGTACATTACACTTAAATTCCATGGATAATGGAGCCTCATCATTCACCAATAATCAATAGGCCCCCAAAGAAATCTTTGTTTACGACGTTCACAAGCCAAACCTAGCTCTTTCTGGACCAATGTCCAATCTATTAATTACCTATTGTAAATAACGTTTTTTTTTTTTTGCAGTCCATGAAATCATTTCCGGACCATAAATTTAAATCCACAATCAAAAGCACCCAAAATTCACAATCACCAATCCGCCACGTTCACACTATAAAACCATCCAAAACTTATTTTGATACTGTGACCGTTAAAAAGGCTACTTCAACTTCTCCATATACAAAAAGCTCCAAAAACTCCAATGGCGTGAACGTGTGGCTCCTCCTTTTCCTCCTTTTCAGCTTCGAAATACGGCCTTCCGTAGAGATTTTTCACTCAAAACCAAGAATATTTACCATCAATCTCTCTTCTTACTTGTGTTTTTCTTTAAATGTTTCTTATAGTACTTGATAAGGTACCTGCTGTCCTTTAATGAGTGTCAGTATGCTGGATGCAGTGGCCTGCTGCTACAATCCCAAAGTAAGTTTCATCTCAGTTGTAAATTGTTCTTGAATGGTTTAGACAGAAAAAGTTGTACTAATGTTGAATAATTATCTCGGATTTCTTGCTTATATGTGCCCTGGCTTTCGTAATTATCACATTCCTTTCCAATTAAGAGGGGAAAAGGATAAGAAACACATTTGGTAATTTATGTGGAATAAATTATCTTGGAATTCTTGGTTATATGTTATTGACCTGAGAATGAGAATCGTGATTTGTGTCTTTTACATTTTATAAGAAACATAATATGTTACTTATGTTGGGTTAAGATTGTTTTGTTTATATCTTTGCAAGTAAGAGGGTTTGGTTTGACGCATTAGACTGAGGAGGCCATAATGTGATGCTTTAAATTAATCTTACATGTTGATGTTTTGCTATGACTTTTTTTATTGGAGCTGCCCGTTGCTTCTCTTTAATGGTGGATTCTGTTCGGGGAGGCTCAATTTGGATGCTATGCTTTCAAAATGTCATTAAACAAGGAACATTTTCCTGAATGGGATGGGGCTGGTTTTAATATTCTCTGTTGAGAAATTTACTGATTTCTTGGATTTGATGACTGTTAATATACGTTTCCTACTGTTTCCAGGTTTCTTTTATCTTTAAAGAAAAGATGCATATAATGTTGTTAGAAGAACGATAATCAAGAGAATTTCTAATTCCAAGGAATTCATTGTCATCGAAGAATTTGTGAATAACTAACAAACGATTTCCCCCGGAAAACTGGATACATTCTTCATAGATTGCCCTCGTGAGTTTTGATGTGGAAGACATTCCATATGCTGTAGCTTTTGACAGTTAATGCAATAATTTTCATTTCATTCTTAATGGACATGTTTTTATCACCGTATTTCATAATATTGATTTGGCTCTCATGGTCATATACTTCTATATGTTACAAATTATGTTCGAAATGCTCATCAACCTATATTTAATGCATGCAGGGTTATGACGTCATTTTCCAGACTACTTCTTTTAGAACAATTTCTTGTGCTCCCCGCCCATCACGACATTATCTCAATGTCTCACCTGCTTGTAGTCACTTGGTGCATGTGCGATCCCTTTCCATGCTTCCCAGGATAAATTGCCATTTTCCGTACAGAAAACGCAGCTGTTTTAAGGGGACAGCATTATCACCCTATTATGTTACTGGTGGAAAAGGGTTTGACCTTCTCAACTGCAGAAATGTCAAACAAGTCAGATTCAGGATACATGCATCACTTGATGTTGCCAGTGCTACTGTTGATGTTATCAATGACTTGGGCATGGACACTCTGACATTCTTAGCTGTAACAGTTTTGGTGGTTCCTGGTTTCAAAAGGATTAAAGCTAGTCCTGTAAGTTGACTTTACGAAGTAAAAATCTTGAGATAATGATGGAATTACCTTCATAAATTTATTCCGAGGTAGTGATTGTGTACATGCACAAGCTAATCTCTCATACTTTTTGACATTTCTTTCATTTATGTTGAAATAAGTTTTGAATGTAATGAATAATGATGCATGAACTACTAGGTTCTTTGACTTAACAGAATTCTTTTTTGTATGAACTTCAAATCCTCCAAAGGCTCGTATTGAACAGTTGAACTAGAATATCATAAGTAACCTCTATTTTGGCAAGTAATTGATTGGCTAAATTTACGATAAACTTTGTGTCATGTAGATTTGTTAACGTGAAACTGTTACAGTGCGCTCAGGTATATACTTGTTAATGTGTAATTTCAGAGGAAGCTATCTCATTCTATGATTACACGAACTCTACAATAATGCTGATTCTATCAAGTACATCCAACAGGTGCTAATTCCTCTAGTTGTTTCAGATTCTAGGTTTCTTCTTCGCAGGGGTTGTGCTCAATCAATTTGGTCTGATTAGAAATATCACAGATGTTAAAGTTCTATCAGAATGGGGAATTCTCTTCTTGGTAAGTTCAATGATGTTTTTATCCATGGCTCGAAAAGTATTACGAAAAGTGGATTAAGCCCAAGAAATGATTATTTTTCATTGTTAGAATGAAGTCTGATAACTCTCTTTTTTGAATTTTGCATGTACTTGTCACCATGTTGCTTTTTGGAGAAAGAAAACAGACCTAGAAGTTTTTCATTATGTTTTTGTGATGCATGAATCCATTCATCATAAATAGGTTTTTAGTTTCCAATGGTTAGTATGATAATTAGATTGTAATGTGAAACTGTAAAAGCCCTTCTTAGATTGAAGCATGAAAGCCCTTTCTGGGCAGAAAAATAAAAAGCATTTAAATGTGATTGTAGATTTCTGATTTCCTCTAAATTGGTTACATATTAAAGTGAGAGAGCTCCGAGACTGAACTGTCTAATAGTCTTCAAATTGGGGGGATGGACTTGTTGGCTCTTAATATGTACAATAATAAGAATGCACACATTGTGCACTTGCATTAAGACGGCAAGATGTGCATGGGCCAATGATAGTAACCAGTTATGCTAGGGATTCAGTAAAATATGGTGCAATTTATCTATGCTAACCAGGTATTTGACACTAGACTGAGACTTGTACAAACTATTTGGTTCTTAGGACTGCGTGGAACCAGGATGAATAATTTTAAAACAGGGAGAAATACAATTTTTTCATTAACTTATCTTAAACAACGTGCATCATGTCTCATAAAGTGTGGGGCTATTTGTATGACGAACCTCAATGAATTGGCATCACGGGAATTTACTTGTCACCCATCAGGTCACAATTTGTGTTGTATAAGTCTATAGATCTTGAATTCTGGAATTTTACTGGGTATGACTTGTGATTGGGTTGTGAATTTCTTCACCTGCAAGGGTCTCATACTGTCTCATTGTCTGTTATATATGTTTTAGGTCATCTTAGCTTTAAATGGCTTCATGGTTATGATGTCTCAAAGTTCAGAAGTTTCTTCTTTTTGCATGAGTTGGTTCCGTTCTTTATAAAGGGTATTAGATAATGTTACCTGACAGATGAAACCTTGCAGCTATTTGAGATGGGTTTGGAGCTCTCACTTGCTCGCTTGAGGGCTCTTGCTAAATTTGCATTTGGCCTGGGTCTAACTCAGGTATTTATTGACAAATATTTTGGTTCATTTTTCATATGGATTATTTGAAACCGCACAATAAGATCTGCATTATCCTGTCACTATGTGAGTTCTTTACTGAAAAAGATGTGATCAAGTAGTGATAAATCATTAGTATGCTAGATAAAACTACAATCAACTCCTCAGAGATGCAAGACGCGCGCAAGAATTATCTTGGAGTTTGTTAACAGAACATGGTTACATATGGACTAAATCAATAAAACACTTGTTTCTACGTGGATTGGTTGAATTTGAGTATTCCATGAGGAAAGGCTTAATGAATTAGTTCTGAATTTTGGGGTTATAGTTTGCTAAGAGGATATAGTCATTTGATTTTGCAACTTACAGAAATTCATGCCAATGTGTTCTGTAAGAAATTAGGTTTGACTTTATAGTGCATATGAGAGCATCAATAAGGTTTATTCGTAGAACTAACTGGTGTTGCATCACATTATAGTTAGAGAAATAAGCCATTAGCGAGAATTTATTGATTATGTGTTGCGCATTGTATTTATCATGTACCTATTCGTCTACCTGCTAAGTTCTTTGAGGAATATATCCTTTGATCTGATGAAACTCACTTTTACCTTTTCCTTTCCCCCATCCCCAAGAAAATATACCATTCTTGCATTGCAAGCCATTTATAGTCTTCCCTTGTGTATTAGCCAGTCTGCAAGGACCTTGAACTGTTTTTTCTCTGCTGAAGGTTTTACTATCAACTCTCGCTTTCACAGCATTTGAGCTGCCACCAAATGGTGCTATTGGAACAAGAATTTTGGAGTTTCTATTCCACTCAAGACCCGACTTGGTGAGATAATTTTTTATAGAATCAAATTGCTTAATCTACTGCTGACCTGTCACGTCCAGAGATAAATATAGCTTTATTGGGCTTTCGATTTCATTACCTTCTTGCCAATAGCTCTTTAGCTGTGTATGTCGGTTATATTTAGATTTTGCATCTCATGAGCTAAACATGAGGAGTTCAATTGTGATTGCTAATTTTTAGAAGTAATGTTGTATTAATTGTTTCAACAAATATTGGTGTCGTTTCCTGCCGCAGCTAATTGAATTTACTAAATATTCCAGTTTCATGTCCTATTGGCCTTTGGATGGTGTATTATTTGATATTCCCATTTTATGTCCTATGGGGCCTTTGGATAGTTGGTATATTATTAGATATTCCCATTTTATGTCCTCTAGACCTTGGGTTTGTTGGTATTTATTAAATATTACTCCTTTATGTCCATGGACCTGGCCCGTGAAGGAGAACATTGTTGTATCATTTTTATCATTTTCTATGTGATATGTTCTATCTTACACTAGCGAGTCATGTCTAATGATCCACTTTGAGCTTCACCAAGGGGATTTCTAAATTACATCAACATAGCTCAAATAATTTAAAATCCTCGGTTCATGTACCTTGTGTCTATCATATTGAAGGAAACGGTGTGAAGACACATGACGTTCATTTTTTCAACTCTCATTTAAAATTCCTCATGAGGGAGTAAATCTCGATATTTCCAATTACCTCATTATATATACATTTTATGTGTGTGTGTATTTTACTTCAAATCATTGTTACCATCTTTCGGTTTATTCTGTATGATAATTTTTGAAAAATTGTAGGTCAACATTCGAAGCATTGACGAAGCTGTGGTAATTGGTGCTGCTCTTTCATTGTCTTCTTCAGCATTTGTTCTTCAGGTACTTCAGTTCAAATAACTTTAGTGGTAATGGCTCCTTCATGTTAGCTGTTGCTTGCTTTATAGGATTGTGATGAAGTTATGATATTACTTTTTTCTGTTGTAACCCATGTCTTCTCTTGTTCCTTATTTCCTCTCCATTTTGTAACTTCCAATCTGTAACGCTAACCATTATCAGATGTCATGATGAAAAGATATCAAATAATTTCTTTAGAACCTTTACCACATTTTGTTCAAGAAGTGACTTCAGATAATTGCAACATTAAATAAATCCCTTGTTAGCAACAAATATTGGATTAACTGTTGTTAAAGTCATGGTAGCTAGCTCTTTTTGGTAAGTCATGTTGTAGTTACGTAAGCATCAAAGTAAAATGATTTCGCAGTTTGTGATATATGTTACCCTTTTGGCACAAGTCTTAAGATGAGTTAGGTAATGTCGTTATCTAAATATTAACTATGTGATCATGTGCCTAAGCGAGTGTCGAAGGTTTAGGACTTGCTTAAGTGCATTGTTCTTACATGCAATGTATAGCTTCTTGCAGAGAAGGGGGAACTTCCGACTAGATTTGGCTCAGCGACTCTTGGGATACTTCTGTTGCAGGTTGTATATGCTTTTGTTTATCCCTTATTTCTATTATGTTGTTTCAACTTGCATCTTCTATGTTTTGTTAGTAATCTTTTTCTCTGGATTGGCTGGGGCTGGTAATGTACAATGTCGCAAAACTATGGAACAAATAACCTTTTTTGGGTCCTACAACTTGATATTTGCAGGACATTGCAGTTGTCCCGCTTCTTGTGATACTGCCAGTGTTGGAGAGCCAGGTACACATGACGTACATTGAAATACTTGAGATTGTTTACACATTAAGAAGGTGTATAAGCTCTCCCTTAAAACATCTTATAAGCCTGTCTTAGTATTTTTTTGAAAATTTCGGAGATGTGCTTATTAGCCCAAAATTAGATGTTAGAATTTTATGAGCTCATATAAAAATGGTTAATTAAAATACTCTTGATGTTTAAATAAAACCCAACTATTTTTCAAATGATAGTTTGGATTTAGACTAAATAATAATCCAATAGTGGAAATTTGGAAAGTGCTTATTATTTGAGGTTGTGGTGTCATTGGTTTACCACTTCCCAACATGGAAAACTGACGTATATGGTGTATTTTCTCCTTCTGAAGTCACAAAAAGGTTATGTAATGAAGTATTGAATTCCCAATTTACCTAAATATGAATTGGCATTCAAATTAGGTAATGAAATTTTGAACAAATGATAAATTCATAAATAGGTGAAAATCACAAGAGTGTGATTTTGTCCTTTTCTCTATCTGATCCACGTTGATAGGACTGATAATTCTTGTCTGTTTCAACCGTGATGTACCTTTTTTTGTCAATTTTTTTTATCATCCAATGCGTTTATTGTAAGAGGAATGCATGAAATTCTTAAGTATAAAAGAACTCTTTTATTAAGTTAGTTTGCTGAAACGTTCATTACGTAACCTTATAAAATAAACCTGTACTTAATACCTTTATTTGGGTGGCTAATCATCATTATTTCAAGGGGTAGATACTGATCTTTTCTTTCTGTAGAGGTCATTTGTCCCTGTGAGTTCAATTGCTGCCTGTTAGATGCATTATATTCTGAAGCAGCCCACCGCTGCTTTTGCTGCTACCAAACTTCCACTGCAGCTTTTAAATGTATTATGTGCAGAATTTGGTTGAAGAAAGTATTTGGCCAATGCTTGCGAAAGAAAGTTTAAAAGCTTTAGGTGGACTAGGTTTGCTGTCTCTTGGCGGAAAATATCTTTTGAGGCGGGTTTTTGAGGTGTGCACGCTTGTATTTCAAAGAGAATAAAGCTTTACATGTAATTTCATTTTTGTCCTACAGATGAAATTTGGTTTTTGATTCCAGGTTGTTGCAGAGACGAGGAGTTCAGAAGCATTTGTCGCCCTCTGCTTGCTTACTGTTGCTGGGACATCACTCCTAACACAAAAGTTGGGCTTTAGTGACACGGTTTGATATTGTATCCTCGAATACAGATGGATAACAAAATAAATTATAATTTTCAAGTTGAAGATTCTAATATTTATTTATTTGCAGCTAGGAGCTTTTCTGGCTGGGGCTCTTTTAGCGAAACAAACTTCCGCACACAAATTGAAGCTGACATTAGGCCTTTTAGGGGTTTACTTCTCGGGTTGTTTTTGTGACAACTGGGACTTCTATTGACATGCAGGTATAATATGTTCTGGCATCATATGAGCTATCTTCTGTTAGCTTCTGTATTTTCTCTATAACTCACAAGTGCTTAAAAAATTCCTGCACATTTGATATTGTAACCACGTCTTGCCCATTCATAACTTTGTCGTCATTTCTTTTCACCAAGTTGCTCAGTTTTTAGAAAGTTGCTAACCTCTTTTACATATACTGCTTATTTTATGCAGCTTCTCATCCGAGAGTGGCCCAATGTATTCTCACTCTTGGCGGGTTTGATTGTTATCAAGACATTGATTATAACAGCAATAGGTCCACGTGTTGGACTGACTCTCCGAGAGAGCATAAGGATAGGCTTCCTTCTTTCTCAAGGTGGTGAATTTGGATTCGTAGTTTTTTCCTTGGCGAACAGGTGATATTGTGATTTCTTTTGCTTGATTGCATTTTTTTTAGGTTTTCTGTTACAAGCTAACTCTTAATCCTTGTTGTAGGCTTGGGGTGCTGCCACTTGAACTAAACAAGCTTCTTATAATCGTTGTTGTCCTGTCTATGGCACTGACCCCCTTACTCAGTGAATTAGGAAGAAAGGTTGCTGATTATATTGGTGACAGATTTGAAGATGATGCCGTAAGTTTCTGAAACAACACTGAGTTTCTATTAAGAAATAGTTGAAGATGAAGCTAACCTAGAAGTCATTAATGTTTGTTTCTTACTTTACTGCCATTTCTAAAGCAATTGGCGAGTGTGATATCTGAGTTGTGAAGCAGTTTTCTTCTTTTGTCTTATTATTGTTTCCATTTCCTCTGTACCAATGCCAATCTGAAATTAGAAACTGTTTCCTTTTGAAATTCTTTTGACTGAGATATTATGATCACACAGAAAATCGACGACTCAGTAAACTTCGATGCCAGCGAACCTGTCGTTATAGTTGGATTTGGACAAAAAGCTCAGGTGTAGTTACTTTATCAAATATGCTTTTAGCTGTCCATAGTCATCCAATTTTGCTGATAAGCTCTTTTTTTTTTTAACAAGGTCCTTGCCAATTTCTTGTCCACTCCATTGGTTTCTGGAATAGATGGTGATGTAGGACGGCCATATGTTGCTTTTGATCTTGACCCTTCTGTTGTGAAGGTAAGTGCTTCTGAAATCCTGGGAAACTAGAAAGAATGCTCTTGTACTTTTTCATTGAAAGCGCGTTTTTAGGTTTTTTTTTTTTGTTGACTAATTCATAGCTAGATTAATTTTGGCCAGTTGGTACCTTCTTTATTATTGGTTGAATTAGTGCCATTAATAGAGGGTGATACTTGTACTGTTTTTCAGACAAGTTGGTGAATATATCTGGCTTTTGTGCTGAAGAGATAAGTTTATCTAGTTGATTGATTAAAATTTTCTTGTTACTGCCATAAAAGACATCTAGAAAACTTGGTTTCCCTGTTCTCTATGGTGATGGCTCGCGTCCAGCAGTTTTGCAGTCTGCTGGTATCAATTCCCCAAAGCTGTGATGGTCATGTACACAGGCAAGAAGAGAACAATTGAGGCAGTTCAGCGGATTCGTCTTGCTTTCCCTGCGGTAACTTTTTTCGTCCCCTCTCTCAATTCACTCAAGCACAAATGTGGGTATGAGTTTCTGTCTGTCGAAATACACGTGAGCAGACAGAAAAATAGAGAAAAAGAAAGCATAATTCAATTTCTAGCAATACAAAGAAGCTAAATTCCTAACCCTCCCCTCCAAAGAAAAAAAAAAAAAGATATGTGATGCACCATTTAGCATTTTGGAAATGTATTTTTGTCCAAATGCCTCTGTTCCCAAACTCATAGTTATCTAGACGTTGAAGCCGAAAGATTATAATGTTCTTTCTCCACCTTTGGGCTGCTAATTATTTCCCCAATAACTTTGAATACTTGGTCCTCTTTCGTTAGTTGAGATTTCTTTCCTGTGTACCCATATCCGTATTGCAAAATTTAGAAATCTCGTTTTAAGACTCTTGCCTGTAGAAATTGAAATGGAGGGTTAGTTGACATGGGACACCTTTTACTTTGTTTAAATTCTTTATATCACTAATGAATGGATAAAAACTTGACTTTGCAGATTCCTATATACGCTCGTGCTGAGGACATGATGCATCTGTTAGATCTGAAGAAAGCAGGTGCCAGTGATGCCATTCTTGAAAATGCGGAGGTAGCACTAAATCAATTTTCAGTGAGGAACTTCTCAAATTGATCAAGCATTTTGACACTCTTTCTTTTTCTGCCCCCCTATTTTTGCAGACTAGTTTACAGCTTGGTTCTAAGCTTTTGAAAGGGCTTGGTCTTATGTCAGATGAAGTAAGCTTCCTGAGTCAGCTTGTAAGAGATTCAATGGAATTACAAGCTCAAGAAGCATTAGGAAGACCTGATGATCAAGAGCTGAGTGTTATGAAGCCATTGCAGGTAGTAACTCAGAAAAATAAAAATTATGTCCGCGTGTGATAAGTAACATATTTTTCGTCTTTAAAAAATGGATAATTACATGGACACTCCTGTGTTTTGGCGAAGTAGTGGTGACATCCCCTATCGGTCATGTTTTCCTGACAAATTACCCAGAAACCTAGTTTGCCTTGCTTTATACCAAATTTTCAGACAAAAATGCCTTTTTTTATCAATGCATGTGCCCTGCATGTAAGGAAGGATTTTAATTTAATAGGAACACAATTATATTTTTAGCTATTCCTCTTTCCTTTCAGGTTTTTATTTTTTTTATCTTTTTGATCCTTTTTTCTTTTAGTTTCATTTTTACTTTCTATTTGCCGAGTTCTGTGTACTTTTTCCATATGTTTTCTTTACCTTTCCTCATTTTCCCTTGTTTCTTCTAATTTTCCATTTATTGAGTTCTGTTTTTCCCTCTTTTTGTTTTTGTTATTCTTTCTCATTTTTTCCACTTGCCTTCATCTTACTATGTTTTTACTTCTCTCGTCTTTATTTTCTATTCACAAGTTCTCTGTCCCCACTCCCACCTTCACCACCTATATATTTCTTCTTTTACCCTTTCTTCGCCATTTTTATTCTCTTCCTTTTTTAACTTTGTTAAAATGCTTGTTTCCATACTTTCTGTTATGTGCTCGACGTGTATATTTAACGAGGCAATAATTGTTATGTCGAAGGTGAGGGCTGCGGACTTAGTTGGGGTTTATGCACCCTCAAACGACGACGAATTCGAGATGGTTAGACTAACAAGTGAAGACGGCACATTGAAATCGCCTGCAGGTGATGATCAGCTTTCGTTGGATGAAGAAGAAGCTAGAGGCGTGTTGTACTGTGATATCGGTACGGATAGTAACATTCAATCCCATACCGATGAAGCTGATGTGAGAAATCCAGTAGGTGTTGCTAATGAGGAGCCTTAAAGAGTTTTCTTGAGGCTTTGATGGTCCCATTTGAGGTATCTTGCTTGATAAATCTTTCTTTAATGCCTTTGGAGCATTAAGTTTTGTGTAACTTGCTGGAGGAGCAAATGTATTCATATTCAGGGAAATATTGTAAATTCATTATTTTGTGTAAACACGATTTATGTACATATGTGTATTCATCAGCTCTGAGTTGTTAATGCAATTCTTATACACGCGGCAGTGAAGGCTTTTAAAGGTTGTAAATCATGATAAACTTTTTTCAAGAATTTACAATTTCTGAGGGGCAAAATAATAGTTGGTATCCCACATCGTAATAGTAATACATTTTAGATGCCTTGAAATGCAGGGAGAGAGAGTGTTCGCCGAGCTCAGCAACGTGGGCTTGTAACCCAAGTGGGGGCATCAAGGTGATTGGACATTCGGCCAGGTCCACCTGGCTGGGTCAATGGTGGCTACTTATTGGCCTGCCCGTTCCAAGTGAGGAGTTGGGTCCTGTGGCCCAGGCGACTGGCTTCACAGCAGCGAAAACTTCCCGCTCCTTACAGTGGAAGGATAATGGGCCGATGCTTCCTTAGCCCATAAAAGTTAGATGGGCTGGTCCTAATTGAAATATTCAGCTTAAACCAAACAACTCACTAATTATAAATAAGTACAATAAAAATTAATTTTTACAGGAGGAATATGAACAACAAAATAAATACAGGAGGAACACGTGTGATAACTATTACATTTTTGGATGATCGAGTTAATTAATTATTAAATCTCTTACTTAAGGAGCAATGTTGTGTGAAGAACTATTTAAGCTCATAGAATAAATATATTAAAGTCACATATATCAACAACTTAGTGTCTTTGCATTTTATTTTATTTTATTTTTTCATGTTTTTCTGAAGCAATTTCTTTGCTAAAATTGGCTGAAATATCCTTAATAAAAAAATTGTATATAAGTGCATCAGGGGTGACAATGGAGCGGGATGACCCATCACAGGTGGCGGGGCTGGGCAAAGCGGGGTGGCTTATGTAGGATTGAATAAACTATTATATCATAAAATCGCAATAACTCAGATAAAAATGAAATAAAAATGAAATAAAAAGGAACAAGAAAATTAAATTACTATAAAATTATAATAAATATATTTATAAGCTTTTTTTATCTTGTAGTGTTTACAAAAATTGTCATTTTCAATGTATGCATGTTTCATATTATATTTAAGTACGTAAATATTATAATAGCATGTATATTATATATGAAACAAATTTTGAACAATAAAATTTAAAAAGTTAGTGGGGTAGATACCAACGGGACAGAACTAATGCAGTAATGCTCATGTTTGCTCCGCCCGAGGTCATAGAGTGACCCAAACATGGCCAAAATTTCCATCCTTAGGTGTCGTATTTTATTTGACGTAGGGCTTTTTTTGTTTGTCATACGTACTAAAATAGAAGTGCTATTTATGCATAATAACTTTATTTACATTTAACACTATTATATCGTGATTTTGCCAAACGATATATTTGAGAAAGACTAATATTGCTATATCCCTATAATTACATGATTATATTGCAATTTACCCAAAGTTCAACAATTCGCTTATGAATTGAGAATTTGAGATGGTTCTTTTTGGGTAGTCCATAAACAAAGTAATATGTATCAAATACGGCCTTTTGATCCGGCCACTTATCAAAAATGACATTTGATGTTAACGTTTTGTAAACTTCTATATATACCTGATAAGGCAAGGAGGTCTCACAAGCCTACACAGTGAGGTTGGAAAACGGGTTTAGGAGCCCCAAATCCGACCCGGACCGGGGGAATGGATCCAACCCGTAAAGGTGGACCATTGATCCCCCTGACTACCAAGTACAACACCACCTTCCAGATGATGACACTTGACACACTCACATTGGCCATAAATATTTATAAATACATTGCTACAGTAACTTGATGGTAACTATTCATCTTATCACTTTTACTATTTACTTTCGCATTTACTGTCTTCGTACCCTCGTACCTCATGATCCCGATCTGACTTAGGTATCGGAGGGTCTTAGCCGGAACCACCCCCGGCTAGCCTGACGAGTGTTCGTCTATCTCAGGTCATTCGAGAACCCAAACCCGGTGACCCGAGACCCAAAGGTAACCTACTGATCTAAATCAGTTGGCGCCGTCTGTGGGAAAATTTTTGTTTTCCTGAACCGAAACGGAGGCGCAGAGGTATGGAGACACCAGGAAAGCACGTTCAGAAGGGGGTATTGGAGACCCCGAGGAAGGATAAGGAAGTGTTGCAACCCGAGTTCTCTTCGTCTAAATCTCTACAGGATCCTCTGGACACGGAAAGAAAAGACCCGGACCAGATGATCTCGATGAGAAATGAGGACTTCGAGAAATTGGTCATGGAGAGGAGCCAGCAACTCGCGAAGGAGATGTAAGTCCAGGCGGCTACGATAATCTAGAGGGGGGTGAATAGATTATCTCCATCTTTTCGATTTTACCCTCTTTTTCGGACCGAATGCTCAAAGACAATAATAAAGGTGCGAAATGTAAACAACACACGTCGATTTATAGAGGTTCAACCCACCTAGGGCCTAATCCTCTACCACCCCAAAGATATCCTGGGATGGATTTCAAAAAGAAAAAGATTTTATTAATTACCAAAATTAATACAACACCTTACAACATCACCTTGAAGAGCACCACACTCTTCTACAACACCACCTTTGAGATTACCACAATCTCACTTGAAGATTACCACAATCTCCAACGGCACCTTGTGAAGATTACCACAATCTTCAACCTTGAAGAATACCAAATTCTTGAACACCTCAACAAGAAGATTACCACAATCTTCTTACACCTAACATCTAGATCACCCAGTGTGTGTTCTTACCACAGAACACTCACAAGGATATCTTGTGTTGAATGATAACCCAAAAATTCAAGATTACAACTCGATAATGAATTATACAATTAAGTGCGAGTGTAATCAAGAATAGCCTAGACCTCAAGAATGTGAAAGTGATAAGCTAGGCAAATTACAACAAGAATAATGACAATAGAAGACCAAGTGTTTGCTTGAGTATATCTTGTTGTGTTGTGTTGTTCTCTCTTGTAGTTGTGCTTCAAATCTTCCTCTATTTATAGGAGATGATTGATACTTGAGAGGCTCCTCTTGGAATATGACAATCTACAAAAAATTGCAATTAAAATCAAGATTATAGCTATTAGAAATCAATCCAACAAATTAGGGAAAAGTTGTCTGCTGCACAACGGTTAGAATTTTGTTGTCAAACTTGAGGCGACGATCGCGCGCACTAATAAGATTTGAAAAGAACGCAAGAAAATTTCAACAGGTGACCGGTCCTAAGGGGGTCGGCCGTCCTTAGTAAGGTGCGACCGTCGCCCACCATGGTGACCGTCACCCCGACCAATTTTAGGAGTTAAGGGAGTTCTTTCGTGAAATGCGTTCCCGAGTAAACCTTAAAAAATACTCCGAAAAATGTTGTCTTTGGTCGACCTGGCCGACCTCCTAAATAAAATGTTGTCCGATTTTTGTCGAAAATAAACCTTAAAAAATACTCCAAAAAATTCGTAAAAACATTTTAAACCGATCGGGAGTATTTAGGACAACATTAGAAATATAGTTTTGCTAAAATAACACATTAATACAAAAAGTGTTGTCCGATATAAACTTCAAGAAATACCCCGATAAATAGTAAAAATATTTTAGACCGATCGGGAGTATTAGGACAACATTTAGAAACATAGTTTCAATGTAAAAACTCATTGACACAAAATTATTAAATGTGTTGTCCAATTTTGTCGAAAAATAAACTTGAAGAAATACTCCGAAAAATTCGTAAAAATATTTTAAATCATTTAGAGTATTTGGACAACCTTTAAAACCATTGTTTTGGTATAAAAACAAAATCATCAAAATCATGATAAAACCATTTATCAAACAGGAGAGGGAAAGGGAGAGGGGGATACTCGACCCTGACCCTATAACATGCCTGGCTAGAGACCATGACGTACACAAGTGAATGGGAAAGAAGGGAGTCCCAGGGGGTCTTGAGCAAGAGGACGAAGCTGAAAGTCGGACCCCGCCTCCAAGACCCAGATCCCCTGAGAAAGTGGGATTAGGGGTTGAAGGGTTGGGAGTACCCGTGACACGAGTACCATTAGGCGAACTTGCAAGAGCTCAGTGAGCAAATTGAAGTTTCTACTAAGAAGTTGGAGGAGATGAAGAGAAGAGGAGTTGTCATGTCCGCTCTGCAAAAGAGGGGATCTCCGTTTTGTGAAGAGATCTTGATGGAGATAGTGACCCCAAATTTCAAACTCCCGGACCTACCTCGATACGATGGAAACAAGGACCCCCAGGAGCACTTAACGGCATTCGAGCACATAATGCGCTGTTATGGACAATCAGATGCTATCAACGCCCGTATCTTTATCACTACACTAGCGGGTCAAGCTCAAGAGTGGTTCACGAGCCTACTACCCGGTACAATGGTGTCTTATGAGCAGCTGGTGAGGAAATTCCTCTTTCATTTTGCCAGCAAGAAGAAGGCCAAGAGGTCAGCTACGTACCTCTTCACTATTCGATAGGGGGAGGAAGAGCCTCTTCGAGATTTTATCAACCGGTTCAACAATGAGGTCTTGGAGGTCGATGCACTAAGGATTGATATGATGATCAGTATTATGATTCATGCCCTGAAAAAAGGGACCTTTCGCATCAGCTTTGGCCCGAGACCCCCCGGGTGATGTCGAAAGTTTGATGGAGATGGCGTAGAGATACATACACGAGGAAGAAATGAACTCACTAAAATATCGTGAATGGTCTCAAAATGTGAGGACCAAGGATAAGAGAGAGTCCAAGGAGCCGAATCGGCACAGATCTGAGAAAGATCGCGACAGAGATCCACCTAAATTGGACGGACCAACGTTTCAAAACTATACGCCCTTAAATGGCCATAGGTTACGCGCATTGATGGCCATTGAGAACTCAAGATTAGTAAGGTGGCCAAAGAAGATGAGATCCACCCCGAATAGGCGGAATTCGGATAAGTATTGCTACTTCCACAAAGATCATGGGCATGATACGGAGGATTGTTTCAAGTTGAAAGACGAGATTGAGAGGCTCATTCAACAAGGGTACCTCCATCACTTTAAGGCGCAAGGTGAACCGATTCATAGGCAAGATCTGGCGAGGAGGTCTCGCAGCAGGTCACCTGAGCGTAACAAGCAAGGTCCAGACAAGGGAAAGAGACCCGCAGATTATGCACCCCCTCACGGACAAGATAATTTGCCTCGGAAGGGGGTGATACATGTGATAGTAGGGGGACCAACTAACGGGAATCGCGAGAGAGCCCGAAAGAGATATGCAAGAGCATACAAGCTAGAGTCGCAGTCACTGTGTCAATGCAATCCAAGGTCCTCCGATCACCTTTGACCAGGCGGATCTTCAAGGGCTGGACCCGGAGCATAACGATCCCATGGTTATTACAATGGATATGGAAAACTTTGACGTGCAAAAAGTATTGGTGGATAGCGGCAGCTCAGTGGATGTCATAGCATTGAGTGTGTTAAAGAGGATGGACCTCGGGATAACGTCAATCAAGCCAGTGGGAACCCCTCTCACGGGGTTCGAAGGTAATGAGGTCGTACCCCTAGGTACAATCAACTTACCTACCTCCCTGGGGAAAGAGCCACGTAGAAGAACTTTTATGATCAAGTATCTGGTGGTAGAGGCGCCTTTCGCCTATAACATAATATTGGGTAGACTCGGGTTGAACCAATTCCAAGCCGTGGTGTCTACTTTCCATCTAAAAATGAAATTCCCCACAAAGTTCGGAGTGGGAGAAGTCCGGGGGAACCAGGAAATGGCTAGGGAATGCTATAATTTATCTCTAAAAAAGAGCGAAGTAAATGAGACCGCCCTCGAACCCATGAAGCAAATGTGTGGTGGGGGGTCGAGTTCAAGCAAAAAATCCAAGTCAGGGGATTATAGGATGGAGCCGGTAGAAGAGTACATTGTAGTTCAATTAGATCCAAATGACCCAACAAAGACCACAAGGATCGGGTCGCAAATGACCCCGTCCCAGGAGCTCATGATGATCGAATTTCTGAAAAAGAACTATGATGTGTTTGCATGGGAGCCAGCAGACCTGGAAGGAGTGAGCCCGGAGGTCATTGTGCATCGCCTCAATATTGACCCTACTATAAAGCTGGTAAGCATAAGAAGAGAAGTTTCGGGACGGAGAGGAACAAAATAATAGAGGCTGAGGTCAACAAGCTACTCCAAACGGGTTACATTGTTGAGGTGCAATCCACAGATTGGCTCTCCAACGTCGTGGTCGTGCCAAAAATGGATGGGAGGTGGAGGATGTGTACCGACTTTACAGATCTGAATAAGGCATGTCCTAAAGACCCATACCCGCTCCCTCGGATCGATCTATTGGTGGAGTTGATGGTCGGATGCGCATTGCTAAGTATGATGGATGTGTATCAGGGATATCACCAGATATCAATGGGTGAGGAAGATAGAGAAAAGACCTCGTTTGTAACTGATATCGGGGTCTACTGTTACAAGGTCATGCCATTTGGGCTCAAAAATGAGGGTGCTACCTACCAGAGACTGGTTAATATGATGTTCAAAGATCTCATCGGAGTGACCATGGAGGTTTATGTGGATGATATGTTAGTGAAAAGCGAACAACAGAAGGACCACTTAAACCACCTCGCAGAGTCCTTTCATGGTATTAAGGAGGTACAAAATGAAGCTCAATCCGGCATTCTGCATGTTGTATGGTTCAGAGCGGTGATCCCGGCGGAGATTGGGGAACCTACGCATAGGATCGAGAATTATGAAGGAGGGATGAACCGAGAGAACAGAGCGGCTGGTCTGGACCTCATAGAAGAGAGGAGAGAACACGCCTATGGGAGGATCCTGTTAGCAAAGGCCAGAATGATGAACGAGTACAATAAGAGAGTAAATAAGAGAAGCTTCCAAGTTGGTGACCTTGTCCTGAAAAAGGTCGAGGTATCCAAGCACGTGGGGAAGTTAGACCCTAATTGGGAAGGACCATATAAGGTAGTCCGCGTGTCAGGAAAAAGGGGCCTATCGATTGGAAGACTTACAAGGCAAGGAGCTCCCGAGGCCTTGGAACGCCCAGAATTTGCGAAGGTTCTATGCTTAGCACGGATAAACCCACCAAAATCAGTGTTTATTTTGCCTTTATTTAAAAATTAGGGGAACTTTTATAACCCCATGTTTTGTTATAAAGGTCAGGGATTGAAAGACCTAAAATATTATATAGCTCATTATGAGCATCGTTTGGTAAGGGAAAAAAGACGCGTGTTGGTCCCTAGACCCCATGTTTTAGTGAATCTCATGAAAACCTGATTACTCCTTTTATTTGAAAATGAAGCAATGTGTATATTCGTGCTAAATAATGTCGTCGTACAATAAGAGAGGGATCCAAGAGACCCCTCGGATCACAAGATGAGATCCCACGGAGATCTCGCAAACTTGTGAAAAAATAGAGAGGATCCAAGAGACCCCTCGGATCACAAGACGAGATCCCACGGAGATCTCGCAAACTTGTGAAAAAATAGAGAGGGATCAAAGAGACCCCTCGGATCACAAGAAGAGATCCCAAGGAGATCTCACAAACTTGTGAAAAAATAGAGAGGGACCCAAGAGACCCCTCGGATCACAAGACGAGATCCCACGGAGATCTCGCAAACTTGTGAAAAAGTAGAGAGGGATCCAAGAGACCCCTCGGATCACAAGACGAGATCCCATGGAGATCTCACAAACTTGTGAAAAAATAGAGATGGATCCAAGAGACCCAACAGATCACAAGATGAGATCCCAAGGAGATCTCACAAACTTGTGTAAAAATAGAGAGGGATCCAAGAGACCCTGGATCATAAGAAAGATATCCCAATGAGATCTCGAACCTTGTGTAATAATAAAGAGGGTCAAGACACCCCTCGGATCACACAATGAGACCTCGGGACCTCAAAAAGAGAAGGACCCCAAGGGACCCCTCGGACCACAAGAAGAGACCTCATGATCTCATGGACCTGTAGTTAAGGGAATCCCTCTAGGAGTCACGAGTACATGCTAGGTCTCAAGTCCTCATTGACTTGAACAAAAGCTCAGTTTGCAATAATATTAAAAGCACAAGGGAACAAAAAAGAGATTAAACTGTAAACGAAGCGAAATACATTAAAAGCATCAGTTAACCAAATACAAGAAACCGGGCCACTAGCCATAGTCGAGTAGAATATACAGTTGGGGGGCCCCAAGCCCCTTACAAAATAAATTTGTACCCCATGCCCCCTTACAAAACAATCCCGGGACCTTGACAAAAAGCTCAAAATATATCAAGTACAACAGATCATGTGGAGGGTCCCAAGAGGGAGGCCACGTCTAGCAGGTCATCCCCCTTAGCGTGAGATGGTTCTTCGTGAGGAGGTACCTCTTCACATGTGGGGTCTGGATCTTGGAGTAGAAAACTAAATTCATGACCTTCCAAGTTCTCACCGCCTTCCTCTATATCAGGAGCCCTCTCTCCATTTCTGTTGAGCTTGGGGTCGAGCTTGCTTGGATCAAAGTCCACCTTGAAGCCACCAAGCTTATAGACTTGGGATTGGCACTTAAAGAACCCCATGACCTCGAACTCGGCTGCCTTTTCCACAACAAGCCGATCGAAAATGGGGGCCCTCTTGAAATCTTGAGCACCTGAAATCCGGGCATCCTTTAGCATGGTGGCAAACTCTTGAGAATTAAGAGCCTCCCTTTTCCCGGCCTCTTACCCTGCGGCAAAGCTCTCGGTACTCTCACGGGTTAGGCGGGCTACTTCATTCTGGGAGAGGCGGAGGGACTCCTCGGAGTGTTTGGCGCGCGCCTCGAGCTCGGCTATCTTGACCTCCATTTGCTTGAGGCGAGAGTCGTACTCGGCTTTCATCTTCGATTCGATGGCGGCTTTCTCTTTATCAAGACGATGAGCTTGAGCCTTGGCCTCTTGACACCGGACCCTCCAATGATGGATCCGCAGGGTAAGGTTGTGAGCCACGTTGGCAGCCTTAAAAAGAGCAAAGAACACAATGAGATGCGAGAACACCAAAAAGAAATGTAAACAAACAAAGTAAGAGGGAAAACGGGGTACCCTCATAAAGTCATGGGCCGCTATCTCCTCAAGTTTGGTCTCAGGCATGATGCTCAGAGAGAATTGATCTTGGGGAAGAATGCATGCCTGGTATAACTCCAAGGAGTCCTCCCCCGCTCGTGTTTTTAGGATACAACTTTCAGGGGATATATTCCACTTTGGGATCACACGTGTACCCAAAAATTGCCTCGGAGGTCGTGCAGCCTCAACATGGTCTTGCTCACGAGTAAGAGCCAACTTTGATTGGCGATCCTCAATCTCGCGTAAGGCATCAACGACCTCTTCCTCGCTAGGATGGACCTTCTCCGTACGGGCTTTCTTCTTCGACTTACCCCCGTCGGATCCCTTGCTCTTGCTCTTGCTTCTGATGCGGCTCTGGCTCTTTGACTTGCCTTTCGATTTACCCTTGCCCTTGTCCTTGGGATCAGAGGCATCCTTGCCCTTGCCCTTGGGGTCGGAGGCACCACATGCTTCTATTGTAAGTACGGGGGGTACGTGTTCAAGGGGTAAGGGAGCAGGCTCGTTAGTATCCGAGCCGACCCCGTGACCCGACGTAGATGATTTCACCTTACCAGAAGGGATTAACGAAGGAGCACCGAGGGTCGGCTCGCTCGAGTGAACAGAGGGAGACAGAGGGAGAACAAGACCTGAGGACTTAGCGACAACTATGAGCTTCTCCTTTTGCTCCCGAATCACCTTGGCAACAAGCGAAGCCTTTACTGACATACCTGAACAGAAAAAGAGAAAGGAAAATAATAACGAGCGCGTGTGAAAATAATAAAAGAACGCATGTAAGAAAATGTTGAAAACATAAATTACCAAGTGATTGGGTTCGAGGTACAATAGCAGGGCTAAGACCCACCGCGGATAGGACCTCTTCTTTCAGAAGCTCCCTTATGTCATAGAGATGGGTGGTGAGTTTGTTTGAAACGAAGTCCTCATCCCAGGAACATTCGCGGAGATCTGAAGCGCGAACGCGGGGTTTCGAAAATTTCTAGGTTTGGGGGATCCGCCAGGGGCGGGACGGAGGGGCTTCGATATAAATAAACTTATTTTTCCAATTTCCCGAAGAAGAAGGTAGGCAGGTAAGAAATTTACAGAAGGGCCGTGAGGTAAGATAGAAGAACCAGCGATCATTAGTCTTCGTGGAAGTGGTGATAGAAAACAGCGCCCAAAAGTGAGTCGCCGACGGTTCAACTTTAAAATGCCTCATGAGTACTATGAACCATAGAATCTGGCGAACGACATTAGGGGCAAACTGGGTCAAGCAGATGCTTAGGTGGATAAGGACGTCCTCTATATCCGAGTGTAAAGGGAAACGTAACCCGGCATCTAAGGTGGACAAATGAAATGAAAAACAATTACGGGGGGGCTTGTGCATACGATCGTCGTGTCCCGGAATAATCATTTTATACTCTGGCGGGATAAAATAGCGGTGGGTAATATGAGAGACTTCGCTATGACGCACCGTACACTTTATTAGTTCCCAAGTATCCTGGTAAGGGAGATCGGATGGGGTCTTCCCTGAGCCCAATCCCGATGGAGACGTCTCCCTAGTCCCGTGGGAGGAGGGGATGGCACTAATAGGGTGGGGTTGTAAGGACTTAGGGTTCGATTGGAGCGGCCCGGTCACATCCCCTCCAGAACTAGAACTAAAGCGGGAACTAGAGCTGGATTCGGAGTTAGAATCCGAAGAGTCCATGGGATTGCTATGAGAAGCGATCCTAGAGCCCATTATTTACGAAAAAAATGCTAAAAAAAGCAAGAGAAAATAGAAAAGAAAGCTAATGAGTACTGGGGACTATAGACGAGCTCGGGATCGAAGGTTACCCTTGGAGAAGATGAGGGCTCCGAATCTCAAGAGAGTACAAGGTTGCGAGGTCGAGGGAGACCTGATTTTTTTTACAGCACAGGTAAAAGTGAAAGGTTAAATCCATTTTCACCCTTATATATAAGGGTGAAAATGGTGGGACCAAAGAGTAATGATGGGGCGGGAAGTCCGAGGGGACCTAACCTTTGAAATTCAAAAAAAAAAAAAATAATAATAATAATAATAATAATAAATAATAATAATAATAATAATAATAGATAGTAATAATAATAATAATAAACGAGGAACGAGGCTGCCCTTGAGCTCGACCTCGCGATCCCGAATGGTTCGAGCTTCATGGAGCCCCGAAGGCTCGAAGACAGATCCCGACCACAAGACCTGAAGTAAGCCCTAGCCGGGAGGAGCCCCAAAACAGATGCACATAGTTGACCCCCGCCACGGACTCGCCCAAGCGACCCCGAACCGTCGAGAAACTTCGTGGTCGGGGGAATAATGATAAGGCAAGGAGGTCTCACAAGCCTACACAGTGAGGTCGGAAAACAGGTTTAGGAGCCCCAAATTTGACCCAGATCGGGGGAATGGATCCAACCCGCAAAGGTGGACCATTGATCCCCCTGACTACCAAGTACAACACCACCTTCCAGATGATGACATCTGGCACACTCACGTTGGCCAGGAATATCTATAAATACATTGCTACAGTAACTTGATGGTAACTATTCATCTTATCACTTTTACTATTTACTTTCGCATTTACTGTCGTACCTCACGATCCCGATCTGACTTAGGCATCGGAGGGTCTTAGTCGGGACCACCCCCCGGCTAGCCTGACGAGTGTTCGTCTATTTCAGGTCATTCGAGAACCCAAACCCGGTTATCCGATAGACTCGAGACCCAAAGGTAACCTACTGATCTAAATCAAAACCCTTTCAATTCTCCTTTAAAAAAAATTGTTTTTCATTCCATTTCAACAATTCTCCTGAATTATCCAATTCAAAATGTCTCTTTTTGTAGTATGTTTTATCTCTCTCTCTCTCTCTCTCTCTCTCTCTCTCTCTCTCTCTCGTATGTATTTGTATATGTGTGCTCTCTTTGTGTGTATTTCTGTGTATGTTTTTGGTGTGTTATGTGTTGTTTTTGTGCGTGTGTGAGTTTATATGCACGTTCCTACGCATGTGTTTTGTGCGTTTGTGTATTTTTGGGTGTGTTTATATGTGTATTTCTTGATTTTGTATGTATTTTTGTTGTTGAAACTACATGCATGGTTGTTCAAACTATTAAGACGGTAGTTCGAACAGCTATGGTCATTCGAACGACGTACATGGTCATTCAAACTACTAGGACGACAGTTCAAATGATCATGCGTAGTTCAAACGACCGGACATGGTTGTTCGAGTTACATGGATGGTAGTACGAATGACCATGGGTAGTGTACATTATTGGGTTCGATTGTTCTAAATAGTTCAAATAATGGGTGTATTTTAGATATTTATGTAACTAGTAAGAAACACGTGCGCCGCACGTGATCCACATGACTTTACTAAAAAAATTTATTATTTAATAATTTTATTGATTAATATTAAAGTATTAAAAATTGACATAAATATTAATTAAATTTAAATATTACACAACATTTAATATATATTTTGCTTTACTTTAATTATAGATTGATATGAATTATTAAATAATCATTTTAAAGAACTCAATCCCACAAAATTTTTACAGTTAGTATAACAATAAAATAAATTTTATATTAACTTACAATCACATTCATCAGTCTTTTTATTTCATTGTTATGGCTAGAAAAGTTTTCTCTCTTACATGATTTTCGAATTCTTTTATCATTGGATGCATTTTGCATAATCATATTTAGCTTATAAATCATAAGCTAATGATTAGTAAACTACATGCAAGTTATTGCATTAATAACAAAAATAATTAATTAAATATTATACCAAATCCATCATAATATCATCATTTTATTTGTTATTGTTATTCAATTAAAATAAAATAAAATAAAAATTAATCAAATTCTTATACTTCATGTGCTTACTTCTTTTATTCTATCTTAGTTTTTCGATTAAAGAAATATAAAGAAAAATTACAATATAATATATACGTAAAAAAATTCATATATTATTTTAATTCTAGTAACAAAGTCAATGTTTTGTCATTAACACTTAAACTTAAAGTTTGTAGTTTTCCTATTTTCAGTGTCTTAAAAATAATAAATATTAACGTAAGATATAAAAAAAATCCATTATTTTCATTGAGAGTCGGGTATTAAATAAAACTATGAAAAAGTGATAAGTCAAAATTTGAGTTTTGGAACTCTATTCAATTGCACACAAAATATCTTTATTAAATATATAATAAAACCAAAGACAGTCTTATGAAATAAAAAATAAGTTAACATTTTTTACGTGTCAATCTTCAATAAGTAAATATAATGCTAATTAATTCTTATGTTTGAATTTCTTTTTGGCATTCACTTATGTTTTTAAAAGTTGTACATAATAAACTAAAAACTAATATAGCTTATTAAATTTCATCAAATTTTAGAAAGATACCTTATACTACTAGAGTTTGTACTTGCAAATCTGAATTTGGCTATTTTGGTTATATTAATATTTACATAGTTGTAAATTTTGTGAGTCGTATAGTTATGAAAATTGCAATTATTCTTAATATACTGAAACTAATCTATATTTGTTTGAAGTGACTGTAAATTTAAAATTGATCTGATCATTTAATCTTATTTACAAAATTATATTATTTGTTATAAAATATAATTATCAATCCATTTTTAATATCTTTATTGAGAAAATGGTATATAGTACTTTAATCTTTATTTAAAATTTTGATTGAATTTCTAGTCAAATAAGTAGTTGCCAAAAATTTAGATATCAAATGTTACCCCCCTCCCCAACTATTTTTTTTCGCCTCTTATGCCCGGAATAATTCTTTACTTGGCACTAAACATGATCACTTCACTCCAATTTATTATTATATATAGTTTAACATAATAAATTGTTTGATACTTGTTTTTATTTTAATTTTGCTAATTTTATTTTTACACCAAAATAATATTTTTAATTGTTGTCCAAATACTCCTAAATGATTTCAAATAGTTTCAATATTTTCCGGAGTATTTCTTCAAGTTTTATGTCAGATAAAATTGGACAACACTTTTAATGATTTTATGTTTATAAGTTTTTACTTCAAAACAAGGTTCCTAAATGTTGTCTAAATACTTCCGATTGGTTTAAAATATTTTTACTAATTTTTTGGAGTATTTCTTGAGTTTTATTTTCGACAAAAATTGGACAATATTTCTGTCTCGAGGTCAACCGGTCGCCGTATAGGGAAACCCGTACCTGAAGATGATTTTTGGAACAAAAAATGAGACGGAAGGAGAATAGACCACATCGACCGGTCGACCAGGGCGTCGACCAGTCGACCCCCTGTCGACCGGTACCTGGGAGTTCAATTTTGAAACAGAACACCTTGTCTTATTTTTTGGTCATGGTCGACCGGTTGGGGTGGACGTCGACCGGTCGGGGTGGACGTTGACCGGTCGCCCTGTGTTATTTTGTTGTGTATTTTTCAACGTCTATTTTTGTGCGACCGGTCGCCCTATCTTTTGACAAAGAAAATTAACCGTTTGACAACAAACAAACTTTCCTTAAAACGTGAGATTGATTTCTAACAGCTATATTCTTGATTTTAATTGTATTTTTCTGTAGATTTTCAATCCCCAAGAGGAGTCTATGCTTGATCAATCATCTCCTATAAATAGAGGAAGTTTTGGAGCAACCAATACAACAATTGAGATACAATACAACAAGATACACTTCAAGCAAATATTTGTTCTTCATAGTTATTATTTTTGTTGTAATTTTGCCTAGCTTATCACTTTCACATCCTTAAGGTCTAGGCTATTCTTGATTACACTTTGCACTCATTTTGTAATATTCATTATTGAGTTGTAATCTTGATTTTGTATTTCTTTGAAATTTCTTGTAAAACTCTATTGCACTAATGAGATTTGCTTGTTTTCTTAAAAGGGTTAAAATAGTAAGTTGAACATGACTTATGGATGATCATGATATTGATGGAGCATTTGATGGTAAAAATACTCTAGTTTGGCATTGTTTGATAGTTGATATGAAGTACTTGATGGTAAAAGTGCTTCTTTTAAATTTTTGCTTAAATGCAATTGAGATGCCTTGATTATGTTGTTTAGATGGATATTTTGGGACATTTGTAATGTCTAATATGCATTGTTTGATGTTTGACATGTATTACTTGATGGGTCTTTAATTTTTGCTTGATGGCATTAGTAATGCCTTGATCTTCTTGGCTAAAATTTATCTCAATTGGGTTGAACCCTTGAGAATTTACTTTGTTGAGCCTCTTATTTGATGGACATATGTTGAATTTTTTTGGTGATGATATAAACAAACTTGGCTTAATTTCTTTTACAAGGGCTATATACACCTTCTTCAAACTTTGACGCCCGCCAAATGTTCGATAAAATGTTTCAATGAAAGACTCATCACCTACATGATTCTCCTATTTTCAAATATCTTAAAATCTTATTGGGATCATGTGTTTTGGCTAACAAAATGAGCTTATGGATTTCTTATGATACATCTCTCCTATTTTTTTTTTTTTTTTTTGATTCTAAGCTTAATTCTTTCAATGGTTGATAAATCGTATTGTTGGCGCACTTTGATAAACTTGTATGATGTTTTTATCATCCTAACATTCTTTTTGATGATTCCAAAGGGGGAGAAACATGAAATTGGCTCATTAGCTCAAAAGAAGCTAATAAAAGCTTGTTATAAAAGCTGTAAGCTATGGCTCTTAAAAGCTATAAGTTGTGAATTATTTTTAGTCCAATTGTTGCTTGATGGACTTATATACTTGTCTAATGATGTTTTGTTGACAGGGGGAGCTTATAAGCTCTTGAACTATGTGTAAAAGCTAAGCTTTTAGCTTATGGTTAATTGCTTTTACATTATTTTTAATATGCTTGTTGATAGGGAGAGCTTGTGCTTATTATTGACTATATTTACTCCCTTACTTGGTTGCTTATGTATTTTGGAAATTTTTGTTGCTTCTAAACGGTTAGATGTTTTTACCGGAAAATCGTTTTTAAAATTGTCCTCCTAATTTTTCTAAAAATTGTTTCGGTTTGTAATCATCAAAAAGGGGGAGATTGTTTGATACTTGTTTTCATCTTAATGTTGATGATTTTATTTTTACACCAAAACAATGTTTTTAATTGTTGTCCAATAACTCCTAAATGATTTCAAATGGTTTCAATATTTTCCGGAGTATTTATTCAAGTTTTATGTCAGATAAAATTGGACAACACATTTAATGATTTTATGTTTATAAGTTTTTACTTCAAAACAAGGTTCCTAAATGTTGTCTAAATACTCCCGATTGGTTTAAAATGTTTTTACTAAATTTTTGGAGTATTTCTTGAGTTTTATTTTCGACAAAAATTGGACAACATTTATGTCTCGAGGTCAACCGGTCGCCGTATAGGGCAACCCGTACCTGAAGATGATTTTTGGAACAAAAAATGAGACGGAAGGAGAATAGACCGGTCGGCCAGGTCGACCAGGCGTTGACCGTGGCGTTGACCGTCAACCCCTGTCGACCGTACACAGGAGTTCAATTTTGAAACAGAACACCCTGTCTTGTTTTTTGGTCATGGTCGACCGGTTGGGGTGGGCGTCGACCCGGTCCGAGGTGTAAGTCGGCCGTCGCCGCCTGTGTTATTTTGTTGTGTATTTTTTTCAACGTCTATTTACGTGCGGCCAGTGGTGCGCCTGCGTTATTTTGCTGTGTATTTTTCAACGTCTATTTACGTGCGGCCAGATTGGCCGCCTGCGTTATTTTGCTTTGTGTATTTTTCAACATCTATTTACGTGCGATCGGCCGCTTTATCTTTTTGACAAAATTAAATTCTCGAGTTTGACCCAAAAGAAAACAAATTTTCCTTAAAATGTGGGATTGATTTCTAACAACTATATTCTTGATTTTAATTGTATTTTTCTGTAGATTTTCAATCCCCAAGAGTAGTCTATGCTTGATCAATCATCTCCTATAAATAGAGGAAGTTTTGGAGCAACCAATACAACAATTGAGATACAATACAACAAGATACACTTCAAGCAAATATTTGTTCTTCATAGTTATTATTCTTGTTGTAATTTTGCCTAGCTTATCACTTTCACATCCTTGAGGTCTAGGCTATTCTTGATTACACTTTGCACTCATTTTGTAATATTCATTATTGAGTTGTAATCTTGATTTTTGGTCATCATTCAACGAAGACATCCTTGTGAGTATTCTTGTGGTAAGAATACACTTGGGTGATCTAGGTGATAGGTGTTTCTAGAGTGTGGTGCTCTTGAGGTGTTGAAGAATTTGGTATTCTTCAAGAATGAAGATGGTGGTAATCTTCAAAGGTGCCGTTGAAGGAAGATTGTGGTAATCTTTAAAGGGAGATTGTGGTAATCTCCAAAGGTGGTGTTGAAGAAGAGTGTGGTGCTCTTTAAGGTGTTGTAAGTTGAGTTTGTATTAATTTTGGTAATTAATAAAATTCTTTCTCTTTTTGAAATCCATCCCGGATATATTGGGGTGGTAGATGATTAGGCCCTAGGTGGGTTGAACCTCTATAAATCGACGTGTATTGTTTACATTTCGCACCTTTATTATTGTCTTGGCTTGTTTTGTTCCAAAAAGAGGGTAAAATCGAAAAGATGGAGATAATCTATTCACCCCCCCTCTAGATTATCGTAGCCGCTTGGACTTACATAAATTTGATACATAAATATTATTTTGAATATTTTGATTATTATATTGGTACCTAAATTAATATGTAATTTAAGAAATACTAATCTTTGACATAAATATCAAACTATTTCATGTTAAATAAGTTTAGTTTATTTATTTATTTATTTACAAAATTTCATATACATACAGTGACTTTCCATTTCTGATTCTTGTTTTCAATTTTTTCATAATATTTGATTTTTTAAAAATTAGAATAATTTATACCCCGTTTTATAATAATTGTCTTTGTGCTTGAATATTTATAAGTCACAAAGGTGTGCTTTTAACATGAACTGAGATTTTATCGAAAATATCAAATTATATATATTATATGACAACCATTTAATTTTTCTTTAGAATTCACAAACTATGACCCACATATTTTATTTTAACTGTTTATTTTTATTCTTTCAAATCTTTATAATATGTTTCATTTGGTTTAATCTACTAAACAATTGGTCGTGCTAGCAATATTTTGGCGTGAGTCAAACTTTAAAATGGACCTTTTTTTTTACAAATTTAAAGACAAATATAAAATAATATGAAAAAATAAACTTTATAATGTGGCAATCATTATAAATTAATGATTTTGTATTCGCCGTGCGCTTTTATATTGTACCAATTATGTTCATTCCTCTAACTGTCTACAATACTCTCGGCTAAAAGGTATAATAATTTACCTTTGTTATTTTTAGGTTATATATATATATATATAGAGAGAGAGAGAGAGAGAGGGGGGGGTTATATAGGACCCCCTTATATGAGTACATAAGACCAAATCTAGACCACACATCTACCTATTTCAATGGCTATTATTAATTCGGGTTAATGTTAACAAAATAAATGGTAAAGTCAAAATGGGGGCAAATTAGTCCACATAAATAATAGGGAGGTTGACTAAATCTAGTAAATCCCATGAAAATAGGGCAGTTACCCATAATTGGTGTCATCCTTGATTCAACCCACATTATTTAATTGATTTCCAAACAAATTTGATTATATGTTTCATTAACTCCATGTGCTAAATCTAGTAAATTACATGAAATTTTGCCATTCCATTTTTTTTAAAAAAATATTGCTTGATATGGTCAGAATATTGCTTATATGTGCTTAAATACTTGCTTGCATGTATGCAAAATATTGCTTAGTTATTACTGTGTTTTAAAATCTCACATTAATAATAGTTTGTTTGAGAAGAACTATCATATTATGTAAAAAATTAAAAACTTATACTTATATGGACTCTTATTCATTCAATCATTGACGGTTTTTTCAACCCAGAAATTTTCTTGGGTGACACTAAAATGTTGCTTATGTATGCACGAATACTTGTTTGTATGTATTCAAAATTTTGATTACGTCCCCATTTGTTTTAACTCGATTACTTTGCTTAGCTATGACTAAACGTTTGCTTACATGTGCATAACTATACGCTTATGTATATTCTAAATATTGTTTAATTATTTATTTTATTTGATTCAGTTCGGATCGCACATGTGTCACAACAACGGATTGAAATAATATTAGATTCATCTCCGAACTGGATACTAGAATATGACGAAAATATAACTCCAAAAGAATGAATAAATTTTGATAATATCGACAATGGAATACCATTTTAAAAATAACTTAATAAATAAAAAAAGTATGTGTCAAGAATATGTTATGACTGCTTATTTATTTGTTAAGTACTGCTTATTCACATATTATAAATTGCATATGTGTGGTTATTGTAATGCTTATTACTACTATGTACTCAACTTATTTGTGACTGTTGTAGTGTTTTTCGAGCAAACATTCTTGCAAAATTCGGTTAACAGTCCCATATATTCAATTGCTTATTTGTTTGTAAAGTATTGCTTGTGAAAGGATATTATGGTGCTTAGAAAGCAATTGAATTATGCTTACGTTACCATCAAACCATCAAAATAATTGATTACAAAACAATTGAATTGCGCTTACAAAGCAATTGAATTTTGTTTACAAGGCAACTGAATTAAGCTTACAAAACAATTGAATTCTGCTTACATTATCTAAAAACCATGAAAATAAATACGACACTAACTATAAAATATTCATATATCAACTACGCATGTACGCCAAGACCAACCATATTTAAATTGGCTACAAAAAAACTACAATATTCAACATTTTTAATCAAAGTATGAAACAACAACGTTTTGTTGTGATCATAACTCAATTTAGCAAACTCCTTCACCAATCCCAAAACTGACTTCATCTGCTCGTTCATTACATCTTTTGCCATTTCTAACAGAAAATCTATCAAAAAAAAAGACACTAGTCATTTATATAAAACATTTATTAACAAACAAAACATTTATAAGCATAAAAACTAACAAAGCATAAGCATAATATAAGACGTGTATAAGCATAAAACAAACTATAGATAAACATAACTATCAACAACAATAAATAGTTGAAAACATCAATAAGCAATCCCCCCAACTTTAGAAAAACATGGCAATACTAATTACCCCCTAATTTGAGAGCATAATGTAAAATATAGATAAGCATAATATAAAAACATACATAAGCATAATTATCAACAACAATAAGCAGTTGAAAGCCTCGTTTATTAAGCACCAAAGACATATAATTAAGTGGTAATGACTGATGATTTATGAAATTGAAAAAATGAAAAATAAATATTAATTACTTGGAATTTACACATATAGAAGTCGTCACCAAGCATGTCTCTGTAACCCTGAACGGTTTTGACGAATGGATTTGTAGGCTGAAAAGCCACGATGTCGTTAACGGCAGCTCTTATTCTATCAGACCTCAGCAAACAGAATCACCAGGCAACGATTGCGCCCGCCGTCGTGCCCCACGTAAACACCGCCCAATCCTGAGTCAAAGCGTCGATGTCGGTGTCTCCATAGCCACGAGGTCGGGGTGATGGTGCGGTAGCCATTGGCGGAGAGGTCAAGCATCTGGTGGTTTGCAGAGAGAACACGACAGAGAGGTGAAGCATCTGGTGGTTTGTAGAGAGCTCCAAAAATTCATGGAGGAAGAGGACGACATTTTCTCACGGTAGGGATGAATATGGGGATGGTTTGCAGAGAGAACACTTGGAGTAAAAGATATGCAAGATATTAGTGATTCTTAAGTTTGATAAACACGTCTCCTTAATTGTTCCTAATTTCTAGCCCACTACCATAAATAACTTTCCTCCCAAAAATTGGTATTAATTAAAATTACCAAAAAACCCTTATTTTTATAAAGTTATCTATTAAAAAATAGTAAAATCTATTTAATATCAACCGTTTAAAAATTAAATCAATGTATCAGATTTGGTCTCGTGTACTCATCTAAGATATGTGGACTCACTAGATCCAAATCATATATATATATATATATATATATATATATATATAGCTACTAATAGATAGTGTGTTTATGGGTATGTGAGAGCAAATTGTGGGCTAAGTCATTCACATTGAGTAATTAACCACCACTTTATGTTGTTATGCAATAAACGGATATATATATATATATATATATATATATGGAGAGGATCCTGTGAGACCACCCTCCTAGGTTAGTCCATAGGACTAAATCTACACCATCCAAATAGTAATCAATGGCTAAGATATATTACACGATATACAACATTTCATAAGTAAGTATACAACAGAAGGGATAAAATAGGAATCTAGGAAATTAAATATAGTAACCATTTCCTAAAAATGAGGGACGTGATTTTGTATTGGTCACGTCTCCATAATCAAGCGATTCACCTTTCTTTTCTCTCCCTTCCCATTCGAACCTCCAAATTATTCAAATATGGCAACAAAATCGTGCAA
This sequence comes from Rehmannia glutinosa, assembly GCA_016081115.2. Lineage (NCBI taxonomy): Eukaryota > Viridiplantae > Streptophyta > Magnoliopsida > Lamiales > Orobanchaceae > Rehmannia > Rehmannia glutinosa. The sequence continues at coordinate 42,858,823 of CM071929.1, read as the reverse complement.
CAATTAATGAAAAGTATATAATTACACTAAACTAACTATACATTAAAACATTACTAAGTATACATAAACAATTAACTAAGTATACAATTACACTAAACTACATGTACATTAAAACTTACTAAGTATACAGAAATATTTAACTAAGTATACAATTACATTGAACTAATTATACATTAAAATAATACTAAGTATACATAAACATTTAACTAAGTATGCAATTACACCGAATTACCTATATAATTAAGTATACAATTCCATTGAACTAAGTATACAAATCCACATAACTAATGATACAAATTCACTAAAATGCTTACTAAACTACTTATATAACTAAGAATACGATTCCACTGAACCAAATATACAAATCCACTGAACTAAATATACAATAAAATATGACTAAGTATACAAGTCCACTGAACTAAGTATACAATAAAACGACTGTTCACAAGTATGGCGGAAAGAAGTATCAATTTTGAAATAAACGCTTGAAGTTGATGATTTTTCCTCCCTAAAAATCGGGTAACTGAAAAGGTAGGATTATGTTTCCTTAAAAATAGCTAATAACCGTCCAAATAACATAACTAATTAAATATAAAAGTACAATTATACCCTTATATGCCTAAATTAACTAAAATGATCTACACCATCCAAAATTTTAAATCAAGAGTCCATAAGTGTTTATATGAACTAACCTAAAGAGATTGGTCTCATTTGAACCAATCCATATATATATATATATATATATATATATATATGAGTAATCAATTTTTATGGGCCCTAAAATTTAGCCCTTTTTTTGGGCCTGAGTCCATTGACTCAACTGCCTCCACTAAGGTAGGGCCCTGATCCTAAACTATCTATAAATGTGAGATTAACCCCCAAAGTTTTAGATCAATCTCAACTCATTAATGTCAAGTATAACCATTTTGTTTTGAATATTTTTTATTCTTAGTTTTCACTCTTATTCGTTGTAATTATTTAATTTACTTAGTTTTTATGAATGTTATGTTAGTATTTGAACTAATATATAATTTGTAATATATAATTACTTTCTCAGTAGTCAAATTATTACATATTAAATGAGTTTATTTATTTTTTTCTTTTGCATAGCAGATATGATCCTTTAGACTAATCTAATTTTAGCTCATGTTTCACGCTTTCACACCATTTTTCATAAAATTTAATTATTTTGGTATACGTTTTTATTATAAGTATGTATCATATTGATATTTTAAACTTATAATTCTTAAGGGTGTATTTTTCAAACAAAATTTAAGTGTTATCACAAATTTCAATTTAATACATATGGATTTTTTTATTAAGTTTGTCTTTTTTTATTGTGTTGATAAATTTATATATACAACTTTTAATACTTTTTGCACTTGTTCTTAAAAATTATATGATATAAAATAATCAAAAGATTGAAATTATAATATATTAAAAAATAATAAATTAAAAACTAAAACTTATAATGTTATATATAGAAAATTAAGTAAAAGTCATATTAACACATATTGTTAAAATTTAAAAGGTAACGTTTTTTATCGCAATAAACTTGTTTTGGTTCTTGTTCACTTTTTTTTCCATGTTAATCTTATTTCTTTTATTTTGTATTTTTTATTTTACTTATATGGCTAATTAAAATAAAATATACATGCAAATGCAATAAAAATAAAATATGAAACTCTCTTGTTTTCAATATTATTTCTTTAACAACCATCAATAAATTAATTTTTAAATTGTATATCACTAATTGAGGGAGAATTTTCGACCATAAATGAATTATCTATTTTCTCTACTTTTTATTTAGCACCAAAACCACCTAAATATTTTATATTTTATTATTTATAATCGTGTATATTGTAATTTGATCTTTTTCTTATAAATTATGATAGACATATTTTACTATTGAGAAAATTTAAAAGATTATGAGAAATATACAATTTTGCATCATAATAAAAGTTAAATAGTTAAAATTTTCTTCTATAACGACTTGTGTATATGTTTAGAACATATAGTTGAAGATTTTGAAATCTAGCTAATTTAAATTTGAAATTGATTTCTAAGAAATTTAAAGTATTCTTACTGTTATGATTAAAAAAAATATTTTCAGATTCTGAATTTTTTTTGGCTATAGTGAACATTTCTCATACAATTAAACAAAAAGGATTAAATAAATAACAAAACTATAGAAAAACATACATTCTTAATTTTTACATAGTGTTGAATTTTATAATGTTAAAATTTCTCATGTGAACTCCTTATATATGCTTATTACATATGGTTAAAAAGCTCTCAAATCTAGTTTATATGAAGCTAATATTATTTGAAGATTCAAAATATTTTAAGAGTTATAGTTTGAAAGAATAAATACTTTTAAAATGTAGAATATAAAAGGTTACATTGTCTTATAATTGAACATATAGAAGCTAAATATAAATATAAATATCAAATTACTTAGTTGTCCTAACATTTTACTATGTCTAAAAATATTTTTGTCCAATTAAAAATTACAAAAAACATTCACACTTTTAAAATTATTTTTGAATTTGAATAATAAGACATGAAGTGTATTTGAGTCCTTTGAAAAGACTTTATAGTATTTTCATAGATAAATAAATAAGGGCAAATGGTGGGAACTACCCACTTAGGATAGGACAAAAACTTTTATGACTTGTGAGATAAAAAACTAAGTTTTCTACCCACTTTTGTGGTTCTTTTACCCACATACCCTTGATATTTTCTCTCTCACATATTTCTCTCTCACATTAATATACTTTCTTTATTTTCAGATTTTTAACACAAGTTTTAGTTTTTTTAAAACAAAATCAGATTTTTGTAAAATCGTTTATTATAAAAAAATTGAAAATAATTTTGAGTTTTTATTATTTTATAATTTCAAGATACTTTAAAAAAATGGAAAATATTTTCAAAAAAATGGAAAATATTTTCGAAAAAGTGTGAAGTTTTTTTTTTAAAAAAAAAACCATTTTCATATTTTTGATTCTTTTTCTGTTTTTTAAACAAATTATCGTGTGTTTTTTTATATTTTAATATTTAGAATTGAAAATTTATGAATCTAAGATGCACTGTGCACGATATATCGTGCCTATATTGGACACGAGCACAATATCGTGCCTTAGTAAAAATTAGGCACGATATATCGTGCCTCAGTAAAAATTGGGCACGGTATCGTGCCTCAGTAAAAATTAGGTATGATATCATGCCCAATATTCGTGCCCAATTTTAAATAAGGTGCGATATATCGTGCCTCGGTTAAAATTAGGTACGATATATCGTGCCTTTTTATATATATGTACATGGGATTGTACGATATGGGCGATATGAGTATACGATTTTATACATAGGTGTGTGTATTTGAGGGGAAGTGTAAACGATTTCAAGGAAAACATTAATTGCACCAGTTTCAAAATTCAAAATTCAAAAAACATCAACTTAAAGGAGGGATAATTTCGTCAATTTGGGTAAAAAAGAATTTTATTATCTTGGTGGGTAGAAAAATCTCACAATGCCCCAATAAATAAGGATGAATGATTGAATTCCCGCCTGTAATATAATATACCAAAACATAGTCAAGAAACCAGTTTTTATTTAATAAGTTGTTTGTTTTCAAATGTGAAGAGACGTCTTGCTCATTTTATCAAACACTTGGAAGAAAAGGAATTTCATCAAACACTTGTTTGAGAAGAAGATAAAGAAGAAGAAAAGCAGCAGCTAAATGGCCACCGTAGTATCTTTGATGCAGGACCTGGACCAGCTCCTGAGCTCCTACGGTCGTATTTTTAGCTCGGAGCAACGGTTTTATTATCCTTTCACAAAGAAAGAGATTGAGATTCTCTACGATACCGTCAGTTTGATGGACTCCTCCTCAGAGATTCATCGGGAGAACATTATAATCGTCAATTGATGAACCAAATCTTGGAGAAAAGGATCAGAGATGTGGCTTATAAAGCTGGGAATTATGTTGACTTTTGGGTATGTAGTATATATGCTTCCAGATAGCAGCTTCTTTCTATTTTTTCTTACGATTCTCGTATCATTTCTTGGAACAGGCAGTTCGATCTCTCTCAGGCCTAGCACCGTACCGCATCGAAGACGATATTATGATGATTGATGACGAAAGTTTCCTAGATTCATTAGATACCTTTACAGAGGGTAAACCGTTGGGTCTTCAGGTCTTGAAAGGGGTTTGGTAGCACTTTTAGAGGGAAATTAAAATATGTTTCTCTGTCTACAATCGTAGTCATAGAGTAGATGCTTTCCATATTATGATAATTATTTACCATTTCATGGAACAGGCAGAGGAACTTTGTTTGAACCCAAGCTTGACAAAATAACTATTGCAGAAAGTACTAACTTGACTGAAATAACACAAGAGATAGGCTGCATCAACGAGGAGCTGAAGAAGATTCATGATGATAGAAAGGTCCACGGTTTAGAAGATGCCGCTTCTACAGGCAAGCTCCATAGTCCGTAAGGGATAACAGGTTTAGTTCTTGTGGTTGATGTGTAAATGGTAAATTCATTGCACAAATTAATGACACTGCATGAAATTTTGGATTATTCTTTGACTGATATGCTTTGCTTCCGCAAATTTATGACACTGCTTGTGTGAAATGTCTAAACATGTGTTTTCAAGAATATATGTGTACAATGGTAATGTCTTGAAACGGCTAACGAAGCATTTGCCTTTTCAAGCAGGTCAGTCCTTCACTTTCTTGAATCCATCAAGAAGAACCTCATATACTGAGGGCAAACTGGTAGGTCTTGAAAACGATCTGGTAAAAATGTTAGATTGTCTAACTGGACATCCATCACAACTAAAAGTTTTTCCAATCATTGGTATGGGTGGAATTGGGAAGACAACTTTTGCCAAAAAACTATATGATAATCCGCTTGTCATGCATCACTTCTATGTCCGCCTATGGGTCACTGTCTCCCAACAATATCAAGTTAGAGAACTGTTATTGGATTGTCTAGGTTGCGTTACCAATCTTTCAGATGATATCTATAAAAGGAGCGATGAACAATTGAGAGAACATTTGTACAAATGTTTGAAGGGTAAGAGATATCTCGTTGTATTGGATGATATGTGGGATACCAAAGCTTGGGATGATTTGAAGAGAACATTTCCCGGCGATCAGAATGGTAGCAGAATTATGTTGACAAGTCGGAATAGAGATGTAGCTGTTCATGCAAGTCAAGATACTCCTCCTCACTGCCTACGTTGTTTGAGTATACATGAAAGCTGGGAACTACTTAGTTCAAAGATCTTTTTGGACGAATCTTGTCCTGGGGAATTGCTGGAAATTGGAAAGCAAATAGCTTATAAGTGCCAAGGACTACCACTAGCGATAGTTGTTGTCGGAGGGCTTTTATCAAAGATGAGCAAGAAATTAGACGTTTGGGAGGAAGTTGGCCGGGTGTAGGCTCACTGGTGATGGAAGAAGCAGAGCACTGCCAAAACATACTTGCTTTGAGTTACAACCATTTGCCTGACCATTTGAAAGCATGCTTCCTTTATATGGGAATGTTCCCTGAGGATTATGAGATACCAGTAAAGAAATTGATATGGTTATGGGTTGCCGAGGATTTATCAGGCCTAGCAATCTCAAGAGTTTGGAAGAAGTAGCCGAGGACTATCTTGAGGACCTCATTACTAGAAGTCTTATTCTGGTGAAAAGGAAAGGCTCTGATGGTAGGATCAAGACTTGCTACATCCATGATCTCATGAGAGAACTATGCTTGTGTGTGTCCCAGAAAGAAAACTTTCTTCATGTAATCAACAGCTGTAGAGGACTGCCAGAAAAGAATTTACATCATGGTCTTATACAAGTACCTCATGATTACCATCATGGTTTGAGGCGCCTCTCTTTTCATTCCAGCATCCATAAATACATCAATAAAGCTTCATTTCCATATGCCCGTTCTGTCATGTGCTTTGAGAAATTGTCTTTCTCAGACCCTCGAAGTCACTTAAGCATGGCATTCAAACTACTAAAAGTATTGGATATAATGAATATCCGTCTAGGAATGCTTCCAAATGAGATAAAAGAGCTAACTCAGTTAAAGTTCCTGGCTCTAACCATCGAATATTCCTCAAAAGTGATGTTTTTATTTACATTCCTCAGCTTGCAGACCCTCATTGTTGATTGTGAATGGGATGGCCGTTTACCCACGACATTCTGGAATATGCTGGAGTTAAGACATTTTCATCTGAAGAGGAGCTGTCTATCTTTTTCACCTACTTATTCTACATCGGTCGGATTTCTGTCACCTTCAACGCCAATTTTAGACCAGTTTTATGCCGGACGCCATCCACTAAGGGTTCAGAATAATTTACAGTCACTGTCCACAATACGCCTAGTAATTGTTCCAAGCGAGTCTTTCTCTCAATGCCCCATTTAAAGAAATTGGGAGTGTACGAAACTGAAGAGGACTACCGGTTTCGTGGGTGGTTCAGAGAGCTTATCCACTTACAAAAACTTGAGAAGCTCAAATATGTCTTTAGTAATCCATTTGTGAGTCCAACTATGAAACCAGATCGCTTTCCGTCATGGGACAGTTTCCCCCCAAAGCTAATGAAATTGACCCTGAGTGGCACCTCACTGCCATGGGAAGATATGTCTAAACTCGGTATGTTACCCAAACTAGAGGTGCTCAAACTCAGAAATTACGCATTTGCAGGAGAAGTATGTAAATCAAGAGAAGGTGGTTTTCCTTGTCTCAAGTTCCTGCTAATTGGCAGCACAAATCTAGAGACATGGGAGGCTGATGGTAATCCTTTTCCAAATCTTCAGCATCTTGTTCTAAGGCATTGCAGGTCATTAAAAGAGATCCCTTATGGCATTGGTGAAGCGCCCCTTCTGGAGAAGATCGAACTACATTGTTGCAAGGATTCTGCTGTAATGTCTGCAAGGCAGTTACAAGAAGAACAACGGGACCTGGGGAATGATGGGCTCTCAATTCATATAACTGAAGGCTAAGTAAGTATTTGCCTAACTCTATTCTGATTAGAATTCTATTTTCATATCACCTTTCAAAAATTTATCTTATGACAACATGCATGGGACAAAATTCCTACTTACAAGTGTGCGAGTTTGTGTTAGCTAGCTGACATTTATAATACAGGACTGCATAAAGAAACAGCATCCTGGTTGAAAGTTTTTTATTTGATATTTGTACCTGAAATTTGCTGGAAGCAAACCATATAGTCATCAATTATATTTCTGGTTAGCGAAGTAAGCTGAATACTTTATGACAGAAATCCTACAGCAGTTTGGTTTTCGGGAATCTCATGAACGATGTCCATGTCCTTGTTAAGCTTGTCTCCGTGCGTTTGGGCACACGATTTTTCTTGCAAACAATTTCAACCCCACAACTCAGATTATTTAAGTGGAAATTATGCATTGGTTGGCATGCACTGCTCTGAATAGATGATGTTTTCTTATTCGGACCTGAGTCTTTCTCTTTTACAGGAATGCATAAAGAAACAATATCCTGGTTAAAAGTTGAATGAGTTGATATTCCCTGAATGACAGATTTGCCAGAGTGGTCGGACAGTTCTTTATCGCTAATGATATTGGTGTAGCAGCTTGCAATTTATGAATTTTTTGATGTTAATTGTTTGGTGGATCAGCAAAACTCTTGCATGTGCCTTTCAACAATCAGAATTACCGTCATCTTTGAAGGTGGTGTAATATACTATGAAATAACCGGCAACTTGATTAGACATATGCTTCATGTGATCTAATTTTTTTTTTTTTTTTTTTTTGAGAAACTTCATGTGATCTAATTTTGATTGCTTTTGGATTGATATTTTTCTGAGTGTAAATTTATAATCCAATGGCAAACTGTGAGCTTGTTTGTATCTTTTATAAAATGTCAACCAATAAAAGACTACCATTTCTCTTTCTGTTGATGCATTCAAGGTTGTATTTGTTTTTTGTTTTTTTGCTCTCTACCCAGTATTAATTTCTGGTATCCAGAGCAAGCGCTGGGAATTTTCTGTCGACTTTTAGTTCCAACAAACGTCGTTCTTTATTTATGGTGTTCCCTAGTTTCACTGCTGTCATCGAACTCTATGCTATGCGTTGACCGGGATGAAAGTTTATGACGAATTTGAGCGTTGATTTAATATTGTGCAAAGCCATAATATTCAGCATATATGGCGACCACCATAAAATAAATTGAAACTGGGAATATTTGCAATTAAAATGGCTCACGATTGAAATGAGAATTTGAGGCAACTGTTTTGTGTCATTTAGTATTTAGCAACTGGCAAAGCATTTTATAGTCTGGTTACCTATGCAAACTTTGGACAAAAAAATATTTACATAAAATCGTGTTGTGAGTAGAACAAGCATAGGCTCAGAAGTTAATCGAGTTTTAAGACTGTCAATTGGTAATGGCACCATGCTGTTACGGTAAGTCATGCTAAACTAAAGGAGCCCAAAAAATTATTTCGACGGGCATTTCCAAATAAATACCACTAGAAAATATGACATCAAAAAGTCAGAAAAATTAGGGATAATTATACGGGAAAAAAATTGAGGTTTGGGCTAATTAAAAAAAAAAAAAAACTTTGAGGATTGATTCCATCTTACAAATTTTCCTCTTCATAATCAAAAAATATTTCAAAACTCCTAGTGATTTTATAGAAATTTTACAGTTATCTCTTTAAATTTAAGAGAAAATTAAATCTCAGTTGTTTTTTTTGTAATTTTTAAAAACCGGGTTTAATTAACCCAAAGCTCAGGAAGGTTTTTGTAATTATCCCAAAAAATTACTTTTAACAAAGTACTAACTACTAAAGCATTACGTCAAAAAAAAATCTACTAAAGCATTAAATGTTGAAACAACAGAGTGGTTTTGTCTTTGCTTTTCAAGAAGAGGACAATCTTGGATTTTGATAGGTGCTGGAGTTTAGAGAGTCACTTAAATTATTCAGAAAATGATTTAAGATACTTTTGCAGTTTGCAATTGATCTGAGAGAATAAAATTGTCTAAACCACTGGCAATATTTCCAGCAACTCCAAGCTTTTTTTAAGCTTCTGTAGTCCAGTAGGCAAATCTGATTGCTTATCGTAGCAGCTAATGATAAACGATGGAAATGGTTCTGAAAATATACGATGTTAATCTATTCCCAAATCTAGATTTTTTTTTTTTTTTTTTTGAGAAAAGTAGGATTCCCATATCTAGATTATCTAACTTTAATTATCTGATGATCAGTTTTTTTTAAAAGTAAATACAATTTGAGAGGGGCAAAAGACAAAGCCAATTTAGTTTGGAAAGGAAGTCTTATCCCACATCGGCACAATAACATATTTTAGACGCCTTGAAAAGAAGGGAGAGATATTGTACTGTTCGCCGAGCTCAGTGACGTGGGCTTGTAACCCAAGTGGGGGCAACAAGGTGATTGGACATTGGGCTGGCCCAGCTAGCTGGGTCATTGGTGGTTATATGCTGGCCTGCCCGTTCCAAGTGGGGAGTTGGGTCATGCGGCCCTAGCGAAGGCATGGGCTTCGTGGCTCCTAGAGTGGAGGGCACCGCGCCAGGCTGGCCTCACAGAGCAGCGAAAACCTCTCGCTCCCTACAGTGGAAGGATAACGGGCCGGTGCTTCCTTGGCCCATAAAAAGCTAGATGGATTGGTCCAAATTGAACATTCACTTTTTTAATTTTTTCTTTTTTAATTTTTTCTGAAATACCAATTAAAAGTAGAAGAAAAATATCTTCTTTTTTCATTTTGTTATTGTTATTTTCTTCCTTAAAAAAAGCAAATTTATGAAATTTGGCTATTTTTTTGGTCGGATTGTGATTTGCGCAAACCAAAAAAGCAAGATGGATTGGTCCAAATTGAACAATCACTTTTTTAATTTTTTTTTTAATTTTTTTCTGAAATACCAATTAAAAGTAGAAGAAAAATATCTTCTTTTTTCAATTTGTTATTTTTATTTCTTCCTTAAAAAAAGCAAATTTATGAAATTTGGCTATTTTTTTGGTCGGATTGTGATTTGCGCAAACCAAAGTTTCATATATAATTTGATTATTTTATGTTAAAAAAAAAACGTTCAACTTAAAACCAAACAACTCACTAATTATAAGTACAATAAATTAAATTTTTACATCTATATATATATATATATATATAAACAAGAAAGTCTGCTAAATTAGGAAAGTTCCCGCCAAAATATTGTTACCAATTCTGGAAAATCTCGAAACATGTGTGCAAAACAAAGTCTGACATGAAAAAAATGCTTTATTTAATTGTTTATTAATTTTTACGACTTTATCATTGATTCTAACAAAATAACAATTTACTTTATTAATTATGACAACTATTTGTCTTGGGCACCAAAAAGATTCAGATTTTGAAAATGGTCACAGTCCACAATGCAAAACCAAAAAAGCACATCAAATTAAATATACTTATCATGGGTTAGCTAAAATTAAATAATTTATTTTATTAATTATGACAATTGTTTGTCTTGGACACCAAAAAGATCACATTCAAATTTTGAATTCAGTCTGAGTAATACAACACAATCCACAATGCAAAACACAACACACAACAAATAAACAAATGTTATAAATAGGCTGCCAGGCCATCACAATACACAGCAAATGCAATAGTCTCCCACGAAGCCTTGACACTGCAATTGCTTTGTGTCTACAGTACCTGCAAATAGCAGTAGCTCAATGTTTTCATTCTAGAATGTATCTGAAATGACAAAGAGGTATGTTTAGTTGCTTCTTTTTTATTCATTCATTTTTCTAAAGTTGCAACTGAGTTAGCTATCTTGGTTACAACAGTTGACAGAGAAGGATTTAGGAGTAAGAAGAGCAAGAAGAAAATGAAGCTTACAAAATCTATTGTAATCTCGATGAGCGTCTGGTTAGTTTTTTAATTCATGTGCAAAACTTTGTTTAGTTGCTTCTTTTTTGTTTATTCATTTTTATATAGTTGCAATTGAGTTAGCTATATTGGTTACAACAGTTGACAGAGAAGGATTTAGGAGGAATTGGAAGAGCTAAAAGAAAAGCTTACAAAATCTACTGTAATCTCCACGAGATTCTGGTTAGTTTTTTTAATTTGTGAAAAGCTTTATTTAAATAATCTGTATTTACTCAACTGGGATGCAGGATTAAAAGACTTCAAATAGTGAAAGATGAATCAAAATAATTTGTCTAAATAAATCATGTGATTAATGAAGTATGATTGTAACTTGCATGCCCTTGAAAATGAATATAGTTTGTGAAATCATGACATTATCATCAAGGCAGGAAACAAAATACCTGTTTGTTGGCATAATGTCAGACCGTCTTCATCAATCCAGTGATAGATTATTCATTCATCAGTTATTACGAGAAGATGTTTTCTTATTAGAAAAAGTTGGTTGGAATAAGAGAAGAATAAAATAAGATTTGTTACAAAATAACTTAATCTGAAATGTTTTTGTCAAAAAAAATCATAATACTCAAAACAAAACCAGATCCGATCGTTAAAAAAATATATCTGAAGTTTTTTGTCTTGAAAAATCTATTAAATCATATTATGCAATAATTATAATAAATTCTTCAAAAGAAGAATAAATATTATGATATTTGATTTATACAGGATGATTCCAATAAAAAATGAGAATTATATTTATAAAAGTATTTTATATTCTCGAAAACACAACATCCTACCACATTTATAGAATAGTGCACTATGCAAGTATGGAAAACATAAATATTTTTGCATTTTTTCTTACATGAGCAGAATACTTTTCAGCTCCCAGTAACTTAAGTTTCTCTGGATTTGGTAATCGGCACATAGGATTGCCTATCTCTTCTTTTTCTGTATAAGCCCACTTGACCACCAAAGAGACATTTGAGGCCTATTACATTCTGCACTGGATAACACCTCAAAAGATACATACTGATAAATTTAAAAACAGAACAAATGCACTGCATGATTTAGTGATAAATATACATTGATAAAATTAAATACATATTTGCATGAAATTCTGTATTTTATTTAAAAAAATTATAGAAAACTTTTTAGGCGGCAGAAATTTATCCTAATGATTTTGTTTAAAAAATAATGGAAAAAATATCCTAATAAAACAGTTATTTAGGACACATAACTTTTTTTAGTCACTTTACAAGTAACATATGATAAATAAACATAAGATATATTATTAGTCACTTTACAAGTTAAAGAATCAAGATCTTATATAAAGATCTCTAACTTTCCGGGGCCTAAGATACAAGCCATTACCTGATTCTGCTCCCAAGAAAATTATCACCACATCCATCTTGATACATAAAAGATCTACAAGAATAAGTTACAATAGTTGAACCAAATAACCCCTTTTAAGTACAGTTAAATAAAGTGAATATGACTATTTTTGTCATTTCGATTAGCTTACATGACAAATTTGTTTTTTTGCCAAAAATATATAAGGAAATATAATAGCTTACAAACATTTTCATTCACATGCAGGCTCAAAAAGAGAGAAAAAATAGTTGTTGTTTTAGAGAGAATGTCAAATCATTGGGGAAGTAGAAAAGGGCAACCACCCTTGAGGAAATCCATTTAATTCTTTGACGCCTCATTTTGGAACAAGATGCCAAATTCCAAATGAATCGATTCACTATTTTCCGACCGATGCAATAATGTAGTAGAAACACATGTTCGGGTTGTTTTTCTATGTTGTTTTATGGTTCAATTTATTTGTATTTTTACATATTAATATGGTCTAAGTTTGGGATAAAGATAACAAAGGTATTTATTACCCTTTGGGCCACGACCCATATCAGGAACTGCATTTTTCTAAACGTTGGTTGATTTCCCGTTACTAATATATTCAGGTTGATTATGGTCTCGGACAGAAAAAAAAAATATGCTGATGCTTCTTTTGGTTATATAAAAATCTATATAAAAGGAAAAAAGTACATATTTTCTGAAATTTATTTAGAAAATATACATAGATCTTATATAAAAAAATCAGAATTTATGCGTGTTTATCCAAAAAAAACATCTTAACATACTATATGAATAGACTTACAGAAAATTGTCTCGAAGAGTTAAATATCCGTCGAAAATAATATACATTCAGCGGCGCCAATTCTGATCGATGGTCTATCTTGTGTATGGACATTGAATTTAACCGAAAACTTGGAAGTCATCAGAGTAGATGTGATAAAAAAAACTATCGATTGAGAGAAGTATACATGTTTTTCCGATTAATGGAAAAAAATTGATAAAGAAAACATAACGAAACTGAAAAATTATGTTACCGGAGTGTAGACGATAAAATAACGATCGGAAATTGAAGCATCCAGAAAATGGAATATGCGACACTTCTTTTCTAACCCTAAATCTGAAAAGTAAAGTTTTTAGGTTTGTTTATCTTTTTCTATTTTTTTATGTTTAGGCATTAATATGAGTTGAGCCTGTATCAGCCCATAGTTTGCAATAAAACTAGAACAACACACACTGTCAAAACAATGTATTTAGAAAGGATTGGTTACAAATATTTGGGCTTGGTCAGCCCAGAAATATTGGGCTTTAGAATGCAAAATAATTTATATTGTATGCAGGACAAAATATTTAGCTAGACAAGTCCAAATAAGACCATATTTACAAATCAATTTTTAAATTTTTATTTACTTTGATTTTAAATCTATTCACTATTTGTGTCATTTAACCACCCGTTTATATAAATTAATTTACTGAATTTATAATATTTTTCCAGTAATGCATGGTTGTATAATTCAATTCCTCTTTTTAGCTTGCCCTCGTGATTTATTATTCCATATTTGATTCAATATATTTATATTTATATTTTATTATTTATATAGAGTCCGTGCATCGCACGGGTGGAATACTAGTTTGGACAAACAAAGGTACTCCAAACATGCTTGATAACTATTACATGTTTAGATGATGCAGTTGATTTAATTATGTACATCGACTTATTTAAGAGCAAAGTTATATGAAGAACTAATCTAAGCTCATAGAACATAAGAACAAATTTATGAAAGTCAAGAGATCAACAACTTAGCATGTTTTTGCATTTTATTTTATTTTTTCATGTTTTTTTAAGCACGTTTTTTTTTTTTTGGTTGCTAAAATGCCATTAATTAAAAAAATAATGTGCCTTTTTTTTCTGACAAAAAGAGTAAACTTCATTCATTCGATTCAGAATGTAACAATTATAAATAACATACGAGGGAGTATGCTCCCAAACCACGACGCTATATATAAACTCCATTGCTTTGCTAAGTTATGACCTATGAGCAATACAATTCGCTAACCTCCTAATGAAAATACAATAAACTAATGCTAGTTCCTTAAGCATATTTATACAATCACCAATGATGCTACTAAAATAAGTGCTGCTAGATGTCTTTCCACAAACTGTCTTGATATCACAAAGCGAATTCGTTTCAATTGATACCATCACATTATTGAATTATTCATTGATCTAGATAAGTGCCTCACGAAAACCAACTGTTTCAACAATTTATGGATCATTTATTCCTTTGGAACACTCGTTTTTTAGCAACCACAAAGAATATGTTTTTCCTTTGCCGTAAGGTTCTTTTTTCTTTGTCATATACAGTGGCGGATCTAGGAATTGGTAGTGTGGTGAGCTAAGAAAAAAATTCACTAAGAAAATTATGTATATATATATATATATATACACATCACTACAAGAAAATTATGTTGGTAAGTATTAAAATAATTGCAAAGTGTAGGTAAAATCGTTATAGACAAATAATTGTAGGTAAAATATTTACATACAGAATCCAAAACTTTTGGTAAATACCAATATTTTTTATGTCGGTAATTAAAACACCATCGGTGATCTGTCGGTATAATTTAGAGAAAATATTTTTTTATTTTGTAGATATTTTGTAGGTAATTGTAAAATTTAGGGACAAAATTATTTTTGTCGATAATTATGTCGGTAAACTGGAATTTTCTTGTAGTGTATAACAATGATTATATATATCAAACAAATTATTACAAGACTATATTATTACCGATAACACAATACAATAACCTTATTGGGTCTAAAATTTAAAGTCAAACACGACTCGCTAAAAACACGAAAAGAATGGCACAACACGATTGATACAATAAGTAAAATTGTTAAATGTATTTATTTAGAACATTAACTAATAAAAATATGACTTTTTTTTAATATATTTAAAACTTAGAAGATATATTGTAATAAGTTACCAATCCAAATAGTTAAATACATTTAAACTTAATGAGATAGTAATTGTACTAATAATAAATTAATGAGCACAAAAATAGTCTAAAGATTAAAAATATATTAAATTACACCATCAATATCACGACTAGATAAAAATTAGTTTTATGTCCTTCAATCTTGATTTTCAAATGAATTTAAATTTTAGGGTGGACTTGAGTTTTGCATTAAGTTTTTAGAGGGGCTAATTATGGATAATATAAAAATTAAGGTACTAAAAGTAGAATTTTGAGAACTTTGCACTGGGCTCAAGCCCAATGCTAACGTGCATCCGCCCCTGGTCATATGCACAATAATTTTTTAAAACATTTAGCACCATTTTATTTCTTAATATTGAAGTCAACATGGTAATTTTTTTATAAGAAAAGAAGTAAATTCCTTTTTCGAATCGTCCAATGTTTTTTTTTTTTTTTTGTATGATATGTAGCTGCCCTAGTTTTTGAATCGTCCAATGTAGTTGCATTTATATTCAAAAGTTGCTAGGAAATTAAAAGTATAATGTATTAGCTAATAGAAAATATCATATTATGCTTTTCCGAAAAAAAACATGTTATAAATTATTTTAATAGAGATAATATTAAATTTAAATAACTAGAAATTAAATATAAAATAAAACAAATTTTAAATAATTTTAATATTAATTAAGCATTAATTAATCAACTTCTGAAATTTAATATTAAAAATAAGTGCAAGTTTATTAAAATTAAATGCTTTTTAAATGATTTTGTTATTTTATTAAAACTAATATATGTGAGGTTAAAATGGTCATTCATTGAGTATACGAGTATAAAATAATATTTTAATAGTATAATTGGTAAATTGATACTAATTAAGAGTATAGAGGTGATACAATTAAAATTACAATAGGGTAAAGTGAGATTTAACCTAATTTATTCGATACTTGGTCGAAATTTAGTGCTAAAATGTACACCTAAACATGATTTGTTACATTTAATAAACAAAATTTCATATCAATTAAATCAAATTAAAAAATTTATTAATCAAATCGAAAATAAATTTTTGAAAAAATGGATCAACATATAGAAAACCAAAATGAGTTTCCCAACGTATATACCTCTTATATTTTTTGAAAACGATATATTCCAAATTATTGAAATGAACTTTTTATGATTATGGATAAAGTTGAAGCATGATCACATCATATCAACAAACAAACTAAATTAATAATGATAATCATGAAATTGTAAATTATCCAATAAATAATTCATCTAAAATTCTCCAAAAAGATTATTTCCTATCTTGATGCAACAAATCATAACAAATCTTACCAAACTCAAATCTCACAATTAGCTCCCCATCAAACTCAGTTCAAACAGAAGTAACAATAAAAGGGCAAAAAAAGTTTATAAATTCACCAAAGGCCACAAAAAGTCAAAAAGGTAAAACAAAAATAGAAACACTGCAAAAGAAGACCGAAGACGGCATCCACACGGAGGACGTGGGGTGGCCTTCATCGGTCAAAGCATTTATTTTATACACAGTATTTATAGTGAAGATATTTTTCTCTTTTAATGGGGGACGAAAAGCCAGAGGACCCAAATCCAAATCCAGGTCCAAACCCAAACCCGAACCCGGATTCGAACCAGGCTCAGGAACCTCCATCTGCAGTTGTGCCTTCGGAGGCAGAGAAAGAGACAGGTAAAGACATGGCCAGAGCTCCTACATCATTAGCCACTAATCCTTCTTGGTTTACTCCCAAAAGGTAAGATTTTTCATGCCTGTTTTTTTTTTCTTTAAATATATATTTGTTTGTATATTTTTGTCTCAATCTAATTATGATGATATATGTGTGATTTTCTTGGGGAATTGTCGAAAAATACTGGGGTGACTAGAAAATATAGAGTTTTGTGCGTTTTTTTCTAGTGGGTCTTCAAGAAATGGGGTTTGCCTTGGTGCAAAGGGTTTTCTTGGGAATAATATTGCAATACTGCACATTGTTGTGTATGGGATTCTGACGTAAACGTGTGATGTGAGTGAGGAATTTTAAAGATTTTATTAGGGCTAAATTAGATCATTGGTGGGTGGAAGGGCCAGAAAAATGATGGTTTTGATTTCAAATTTACTGAGCTGAGGTTGACTACATTATCTGATTTAGTTGTGTTGGTTTGAAGAAAAAGGGGTTGTCTCTCTGTTAAATTGTGTTCATCTGTGATCTTTCACCTTATAATTCAATATTTTTCTCTCCATTGTTTGCTGTGTATTATTTTTTGGCAGGTTGCTTGGTATTTTTTGTGTGATCAACTTGATAAATTACATTGATCGTGGAGCTATAGCAAGTAATGGTGTAAATGGGAGCCGCAGAACTTGCTCAAAAAGTGGTACATGCTCATCTGGCAGTGGAATTCAGTAAGTTCAATTACTGCATTTGATACTTCACTTAATGTGACACTGAAGCATTCACCTCCTTCACCAATGGTTAACCTTTTATCATATTTTTAGCCTCAATGCAGTGTTTTTTCTTTTTCCTTTTCTCTTGTCTGTGTGTGTGTCTTGTTATTCGAATTGCAACTCCAATTTGAAAAATAGTGAATATATAAGGATAATACCAGTTTCGGGAGAAGCCCAATAGTTATGATATGATTGGGGTGACATGTGGTAGTAGCAAACATGGAATAAAGTACATCCCTTGTTTGGTCAACAAAGGAAGAGATAGAGATATGGGAAGGGAAAGTGGAGGGAGTTATATTTTCTATTTTTGATTTTCGCAGGGGCGATTTTAACCTGAGTAACTTTGAGGATGGAGTTATATCATCTGCTTTCATGGTTGGACTCCTTGTGGCATCTCCAATATTTGCATCTTCAGCGAAGAGGTAATAAATGTTTCATGTTGTGATTGTCGTGAATCCATGATGTGATTGATTATTGTCTTTGGTTGTTTGGAACTGCAGATAAATATAACTGCAGAAAATGATGTTTCTTTCATCAAAACTGAAAGTTGAATGCTTAATGAAATAAGAAAATCTTTCTAAGAGTGAACTTTTTAACAGTTTTGCCTTGCCAAAATTTACGATTAAGAAAGTAATTGCAATGTTAAATATACAGGTAAATTTGTGTTGGTGCTTGTGTGTGCTATTTAAATATTGATGATAAAAATGTGACAGCAGTAACTGAGCAGTAAATTAAATGATCATAACTTGGATGGTTAGAAGAATTTAAAGTAGCTTTGCTGCTGGTTCCTAAATACCATGTTACATTTTCAGAGGCGGTTCCTTTAAGACATCTGATATTTGGAATGTGGATTTTAAATGATCATATCTGTCTTGTATGACTAAGTTTTGAGAACATCTAGTTGGGCAAGCCTTCCCACAACTACAAGGTAAAGGGGTATTTTGTCCGTAAATTCCATTCACGTTCTGGCTACAGAATTACAGCTTTAAAATGTGAGAAAAAATAAAATTAAACTCTTGGACAATTTCTATATTTTCTGCTTTAATACGAAATTTAAAGCTTATTTCCCTAATATTCTGACTTCTTATTCTTGTGTTTACATGGACTTTGCAGCGTCAATCCTTTTAGGCTTATTGGAGTCGGTTTGACCGTATGGACCCTTGCTGTTGCATTTTGTGGCTTTTCATTTAATTTTTGGTCTATCACAATCAGTCGCATGTAAGTGAAAATACGAATTAGAGAAATTTTTTGGAGCATCTGTTCCCGTTTTTAGTTTTTTTACACTGAATTCTTCTTTGGATATTTGTTTTCTGTAGGCTAGTGGGTGTTGGGGAGGCTTCATTTATAAGTCTCGCAGCTCCATTCATAGATGACAATGCCCCAGTTACTCAGGTCTGGTGTCTATCCTTAAGTCTCATGCATGAGATATCAGCTTAGTATAATATTCTTGCTATAATATCTTCTCAAAACTTTGTTCTTTTTGCTTCTAAATATATGTAACAGAGGACAGCATGGCTGGGAGCATTCTACATGTGTATACCAACTGGTGTTGCGGTGGGGTATGTTTATGGTGGAGTGGTATGTTCATTCTTGATAATGCCCGCAAAAGTTTTACTTACTTTTTTGCGATGATCAGCTCGCTTGATCAAGTGATGCATGTTTATTATTTTACCCATGTGAATTCCATCTTATTATTTTCACTTCACTGTCTTCATCTCAAATGTAATCACATCTATTGTTAGTAGAAATCCTTTAAATACTTTTTGTGTTTGTTTATAGATGGGTCACTTTGGTTGGCGTTGGGCATTCTTTGTGGAGGCACTTTTGATGCTCCCTTTTGCTGTTTTAGGCTTTGTGATGAAACCATTGCAGTTGAAAGGTCAGTACTAGACATAATGGTCTTGATTTCATTTTCATCTATCAACCATATGCTAATGCCTATTTCGTTCAGGTTTCGCTCCTGCTGGATCTAAAAAAGCATTGACAGCAGTAGATGATGGCTCAGAAGATCAAGGTGCTGGATGATACCGATAAACATTAATCTAAATTATTTTAAAGCACACATTTTATCGTTCTTTTCTGACAAGTGGTGCCTTCAAAATATAGTCCTAAGTTTTGGGGTTATAAACTCAACTGAATAAATGTAATATCTTTTAGATGTATCAGATACCTGAAATACTTGGTTCTACAGATAACCGTAAAATGGGTGTTTTAAGAGATTTGGTATTGTCACATAATTGAGAGTAAATTCAAGTAAAAGTATTGAATAGATTTATAGTGTACTGACATATTTATATATATATATATATATATATATATATATATTTTATACCTATCTTGGTTCTTCCCTTCCCTTCCCTTTCCTTTCCTTTTCTTTTCTTTTCCTTTCTGTTCTTTCTTTCTAAATTTCCATTTCAAAGTTCATTGTCTTACAACTGACTAGTGGTTCTTTTTTTTGTCGGGATATTATTTGCACAACTCTTTTTTCTCAGTTTTTAACATTTCTTTATATTTTTTGTTGTTCTATAGGAACTAAATATAGTTTTGTAATTTGATTAATTCTTTTAAAATAATGCATCTGTTCCAATTCTTAAAGGTGGTGAACTTTCCAGTAGGGAAGAGGTTATAGTTGAAAGTCCAAAGCCTTCGAGGTAAGGAATTTTCTTGATCTAATTTGTTAAAGTTTAGTTTTCGGCTGGAGAAAATGCTTTCTGAATTATTGTTTCACCCAAATACATGTCTGAGGGGATCCAGAGTTATTTTAGAGCTTAAATAGATATTTTTCTCAATGAATTTCATATATTTCAGGTTGGGAGCTTTTACAGTATTTGGGAAAGATATGAAAGTTCTTTTGCTTGACAAGGTTTACGTGGTTAATGTTCTTGGTAAATATTCTGCCACAGCAAAAGTTTACGAAATAATTTTTTTGTCCTACGGCATGTACCATCTTTCCATAAGTTGCTTCTTGTGTTGTTCGGTTACTGTGGTGAAAAACAACAAGGATAATAGATATTCACTAAAAAACTAAGAGTATCTGTGTACTCATATTCTTCATCCTTGTAATTTTTCTTTTTGAATGGCTGTTGCAGGTTACATTGCATATAATTTCGTTATAGGTGCCTATTCCTATTGGGGACCCAAGGCAGGCTATAATATATATCACATGGTGAGCTCTTCATGCCCCTTACAACGGCACTTTCAATGGTGGATATGCATCTCTTTATTTAATGAAAGAAATTTCTAACTTATTTCATCTAATAAATTACTTTTGTCTTACTTAAAATAATTATTTCTTTTTTCTAGAGTTAACATAAAGGTTTCTTGTGTCCAGAGCAATGCTGATTATATGTTTGGAGGTGTTACAGCAGTTTGCGGAATATTGGGCTCACTAGCAGGTGGTTTTATTCTCGATCTTATGACTTCGACGATATCCAATGCTTTTAAGGTGAGCCTCCATTCTGAACTTTTACACATCATTTCATGACAATCCAATTTCAATTACAAATTGCATCCTTTTTTTTTCGCTTTCGGTTTTGTGTGAAGCATTGTGTGATTGAAACACACATGATTCAGTGGATTCCTCTGATAGATCGTCTTCCTTCCACCAATCCAACCCAGTCTATCGAACATGACAACATTATTCAGTTTCCAACAAGACTATGAAATATATCACAAAGATCCATTTTAAAATTTCTCTCTTTTCCAGACCAGAATGATAGCTAAAACGAATATGTGCTATTTAAATATATTCTATTTATACTCCAATACACACCTATTCATCTGCAAATTGTTCTCCACTATTTTGATGTAGCTTCTATCATTGGCAACATTGGTCGGAGCAGTATTTTGCTTTGCTGCATTTTGCTTTAAGAGCCTATACGCATTTCTGGCTCTTTTTGCAATAGGAGAGCTGCTGGTATTTGCTACCCAGGTACAACCTTCTTCCCAGCTATCTTTTTGGTGTTTATTTTGTTACACTGTTGCATTGGTGTCCACGAATCTTCTATGAAATGATGAAGATGTACAGAATTTTGGAATGTGAAAATAATTGCGACATGGCTTCCGGGATTGTTTCAAAATGGAACTTTGCTTTGTAAATGGCTTATCAAAAAACACAAATTCATGTGTGTGCAATGATTCTTACCTTACCATTTTACATTTCATAAGCGGTGAACTAGTCTTCGTAATGTCAATTTGTCGGTTTAACCTTTTCAGTAACTGCAATTTTACTTCGTTTTGAAACATCAGTGTCTCATCTGTTCGGTGTAGTAAAATTGTATGAGTTGCTTCAGTTGCATATATTGTGACTGCTAGAAGATTCTGTGTAGTAGTTATGTTGAGCAGTGTTTTGAGTTTGCGGCAACTAATTGAGATTTACTCCCGTTTATCTTTTTCGACCTCTTGAATTTTGTTCTGCACTCTTTTGTGATACCTTGCCAGGCAGAAAAAAGATTGAAAAAAGCATTGCTTGCAAGATAGCAAATGATGGGATAACTACATAGTTGTTTGAAGTAGGAACTAACCTTAACGTTTTCTCTTTTTAAAATGAAAAGATTATATTTTGCTAAAAGATAAGTAACTTTCTAGGCTGTGGCTTTGATTGTTTTGCATGTTTGGCTTGGTGAGATTTTAGATCCAAGTGTACTAATTGCAATCATATTCTGCTTGTTTATCCTATTTAATGTAGTTCTGTTGTTGAATATCGCCTTCTCTTTATCTTGATTGAAAGTGATTCTTGTTTATTTTCCAGTCAATAAGGCTATATGTAGCGTGTGTTTTCTTTAACAAAATATTATAAATTTGACTGCACATTGATATTTAATTTGTTGTACTGCAGGCCCCAGTAAATTTTGTTTGTCTACATTGTGTCAAGCCTAGTCTCAGACCATTATCTATGGCGATATCTACTGTGTCAATTCACATATTCGGTGATGTGCCGTCCTCTCCCCTTGTGGGGCTTCTCCAGGTTTGCCGCCTTGATTCTGTTGTTGGTAATTTCTTCAGAGCAAGTCGTGCGGTTTTTTTTAAGTGTAACCACATTATGCACGGAACTTGTTGCAAGAAAACCATTGGAAAAATGACAATTGCGCACAACATATGGATGAGCTCACTGATGTAAATGTTTGTTGATTTTGGGTTACATAGAAGCGGAAAAGTGTTGTGTTTGCTTGAAATCAAATTAAATCGAAATGGATGCTAGCTTATATGTTAAAACTTTAAGTGATAAACATTCACATAATAAGTTTAGAAGAAACAGTTGGAACTTTCATAATATTTTCTAGAGATGCAAAACAAAGGAAGAAAGTTCATTGAAATACTTGTATGTTTAGGAATTAGAAATCGCATTTTATTTAAATTTTTTAGATATGTTTAGGAAAAAAATCCGATGTTTGCGTCCTGATTGGACTGTTTACTGTATACTTATATGCACACTTTCAAGTGTAATCAGGACTTTAAGAACTGTGAATTAGCTTTAACCAAACTCCACAACATAAAATGATTACTATGTGTATTGTCCTATTTTTTGATGGTATACTCCTGATGAAGGTTACTTTCTGCAGGACCGAATTGACAATTGGAGGGCCACCGCTCTTATTTTGACATCTATTCTATTCGTGGCTTCTGGAATATGGTTTATTGGTAAGTCATGCTTTAAACTTTTTTCTGTGTCATGTTAAGTTAGGAGCCGGCAGTTGGTAGATTGAAGACTTATTGCTATATTAAGAAGGTGGTATAATTTTTTTTTTTTTTTAAAAAAAAGAAGGTGGTATAATTACAGAAACTAACTTTGAGATTTAGCCTATTTTACCAAAAAAGCCCAGTTATTTTTCAAAATTACATATACCCTTTTGACATTTGTTTTTTCCTTACATATTGCACCCTCAAGATGGTGTCAAGAGGGTGTTTGTAATTTTAAAAAAGAATTGGAGTTTTTTGTTATTAGGCTAAACGTCAGGGGTAGTAGTATATTCTTATATCGTGGAGGCTTTGATTCTTGTGGGATGTAGTAGTATTCTGATACCGTGCATTTTGCAGGAATTTTCCTTCATAGTGTGGATAGGAGTAATGAAGATAGTGAGCAATCAGTTACTCTGGTCGACAAGTCCAACGCGACTCCATTGCTTGCTGAGAAGACGACTGAAACAGCCTAGTTTTCTTTCGAACAATGGAACCTTGCACCGAGTAACAAGTTGACTATTGCTGGCTTTTTTACACGCATTTAATGTACATTCTTCAGTTCAATTTTTCTTCGGGGATGTAAATAATGGTATATGTTTTTTTGTCGGAAATATCGATAACTCGAACTATTTTCCCAGTGTTTTGATTTCCTAACCATTGATAAGACAAGTCTAAATCGGAGACTGTACTAAAGTGAACTGCAATACTCTGTTTAAATGGGGTAGTGTCTTTTGCTTTCTTGTTCTGTTATTGCATTCTCACATAACGGCTGTTTGGTGATATTTTTAGGTTGTCAATAGTATTTTGTTACAGTTAGTGAAACGTAATATTATATTCAATTAATTAATTAAAAATAATAAATGACGGGTATTTTAAAGAATTAGGCAATTCCACGGGCTAAAACCACTGTGTTAAACTTGCTTCTGCTGCTGCTTTAACTAGTATTTATAATAATTAATAACTAGTGTGCTGACCCGTGCAATGCACGGAAGTTGTAACGATGAGCTGATATGATATGCTATTCATATGTTAATGATTTGTCGAATTATGTAATTTGAATGTGTACACCTTGCAATTGTAATGAGCCAAAAAAAAATAACAAAGATTACAGACGATGTTTTCAAATTAAAACACTACTTGTACATATTACAAATTTTCGAATACTTCTTTATACACAACATTCATCGTTTGTTTATATTTTGATTCGTCATCATCACAAAATAATATTTTCAAACCCTTAGGATTAGTAACTCGGGAAACCGCAACATATAACTGGCCATGACTGAACACTGGATTCTTCAAGTACAAACCGACATTGGAACTTGAAGGGGATTCTAAGATCCGACGGTGTCAATGTCATCCGCGGAATCAAAACTTTATTACCTGCATTGGTTCCCGTGATAATTTTAGCCTCAAGAACATGCTTGGCAAGCCTCGTAATCACCAACCTAGTGTCGTTACACAATCCATTGGAATGGTCCATATTTCTCAAGAGCATAACTGGAGTCCCGACCTTCAAATGCAACTCATGATTAGGAACCCCTGAACATTTTATCCCATTCAAAAATTCAGGAGTGTGCAGATCATGCAGAAAGTCAACATTAGCATCCGATTTACACGTCTTTATCGGAACTCAAATAGTGCGCCCTCCGATGAGTTTAAAGATGTCATATACTGATTTATAGATTCGACAACATTTAAGGTAGGAGCTAGTATAGCTCTTTCTTTCAAGTACGTCGGATCATCAATGGAGTCTTTAAACATTGGATAAGTACTTTCTACAATAGTTGCAATCGGATCACCTGAAGATTCGAGCCAGATATCTTCAGGTATATCAATCATGGCACAACCATCATTTGAACCTCCGATTGTTCCATCACCAATGCTTCCGATCCATTCAGAGAATTCAGCCAAATCTTTATAATCACTGCTATCACCAAGGTTCTGAAGACGCATGTTCTTAGTCAGTTTAAGGACAGTGCAATCTTTGCACAAATACGACACATTAATGGACGCATTAACAATATCTTGCCGAGTTCCCTTGGGAATATCATGCAAGATCTGTCTAAAATCCCCACCAAGGACAACGGTTTTCCCTCCAAAAGGTTTATGTTCCAGCATTGGGTCGATGAGTTTCAAAAGACCTTGTAAAGTATCGTCTAATGCCTGGAAGCAATGCTTGTGCATCATCGGTGCCTCGTCCCAAATTATAAGTTTAGAACGAATAATAAGCTCAATAGCGCGGACTCCGCGATTTGATCTTGCAAGTTGAGTCCGATGTGGGTTCAATGGAATAACAAATCGCGAATGTGCGATCCTCCCACCGGCATAGAAGAAGAAGCTATCTGCTTGTAAAGCAACATTCAGTACAATTTCTCTTTTCGACCTCAATCCTGAAGATAAAGCCTTCCACAAAAATGTTTTTCATGTTTCTCCATATCTGTAGACAAAGAACACCCCACCTTTATTTGATCGTACAACACGCATTATCGTTGAGTAAACTTTATGTTGCTCATCATTAAGTTTCGAGATGAGGTCTTTGTTCTCTGACAAAAGAACATCTCGATCATAACGCAACTCGTCATATATAAGTCTATTTCGGTTGCTATGAATGGTGTCAGCATCGGGAAATGGCATTGAGTCAAAATCACGCAAATTCCTACCGAGATTTTGCAATAATTTCTCAATTTCCAACAACGTAAGATTCTTGATTTCGTTCTCACTCAAAACCAAATTTGTTGCGTAAGATCATAATAATAATTATAAAACAAAATATTTTAACAAATATTAAAGGTTTTATTAATTAACATATGTTTTTGTAAATAATACATTGGTGCTGTAAAAGACGTCGATGTTTGTATAAAATATCATCAGAAAGAAATTCCCAACATTTCTCCCAGACATGTTCTGGTCGGCTCAAAGAGTCAGACGAAAGCAATGATGCAATTAAACCTCTAAGATTCTCCGTAGAAGCCCAGGAGCTCGCTTCATTGATGACATCAATATATTCCCTATCATCTTTTAACAATCCTAGAGCAAAGCAAAGCCTCTCGATAGGAAGAATGTTGAACACCGTTGACCTTAACTTCAGTCGTCATGACACGTTGCTCCACGAACAACATTGATAAGACACCTCAGAAAATACATATCACCAGCTCCGGGGGGACATAAAAAACTCGTCCTATCGATTTGCCAATTTGTTTCGGCATCCATTTTCTGAGATTTGGTTTCCACGTGAATTTTGTGGGAGCTTTAGCGTATGTTAGCTCTCTCGCCTTAGGATAGATTTTATTCGCTTTCATCCATGCTAAAAACATACTTTCTTTTACCGAATCTTTCCTAAGAACGTCATATATTCTTTCAGAATCCGAGAAAATAACGTTTTGTTCATCGGGGAGATGAAAACTTAAACGTTCAACTGGAGGATATTTATATTGAATTTCGAATCCCAGTGTCTCCATGCTGCCTCGTAGGACGAAACATACCTACAATCGTAATACATGCTCACCTCGTCAACAATTTTTCCAGTTTCCTCATCATTGCTACTGGCATAGAACGATGCGGTGACACGATCATTTCCTTTATTGACATACTTGAACAAATATTTTATTGGCATTGATTGGTTACACCATTACACATTGATGTGAGCTCCATATTTCAGCAACAAATAACGATTGTGCGGCACAACATATCTGTTGTCAAGAGGTACTCCATTTTTTTCCACTATCCTCCCATCATTCCTACGTCTATAACGTGGATAACCTTCATCATCAATAGTCGTCACATCTACAAATTTTTTTGGGAAATGTTTAGTGCAAATTTCATCAGCCATGCAAGGAGAAGTTTTTCTAGCATCACCGCATGGACCATGTATCATATGGTCCTTGACTACCGCATAATAACATGGGTCTAAACTCTTGTTGGGTATTTCATCTGATATAATCCGATCTATATCATCGGCAATCGGATTCTTATTTTCTTTTGCCAAAAAAAGCAAAATATTGGCATGTGGCAAGCCACGTTTTTGAAACTCTATCATGTATACCACTGCAATAAAAAAATTGGAAAAAATTATTAATATATTAATCATATTGGAAAAAATGGACAATTAGAATTAATTTTTCACCTGCCATGACTTCACCAAAGAGTTTATTTTGCCGAAGCTCTTTGATCAAGAATCCAACTTGAGTTTAAACACCTACGACAATATCGCCTCGGTCCTCAGGATTCAATTTCTTTTTCTCAAGATATCTTAGGATTTCTGGCCACTTCGGATTGCAGGTGAATGTTATAAACAAATCAGGATGTCCTGGTCATCGACATATAGCCATGGCATCCTGATAATTCTGAATCATATACCTAGCACCTCCCGTGAAGGTAGAAGGTAATATAATTCGTTTACCCTGAGTACCAGGATTGATGTCTCCATGCAACAACGCGTCAGTTAGACCCTTATAAATATCGCAACGCAACTTCCTCTGATTCAACCGTACATACTTTAATCGCGTTGACTCAACCATTGTATAACCATCGACAATGAATTGTTGAAATAATCTTATAGACGATAAAATTGTAGGAGGTTCATCATCTCTATCATGAAGTCAATAAGCGAAAAACTCTCTCACACTAACAGTTTTTCTGCCTCCTGGATTCTTTTTTTTTTGAGATTAGAAAACGATATGTCTTCTCTAAAACCATCTTCACCGTATGGTAATAACAACAGATACTGTAAAGCCAAGTATGAAGCATTCAACTCATTTATCCGTTTCAAACTGTCAGATTTTGTTTCCACTAATATATACATGTCTCCTAAGGCTTGATCAAAATCTCCAACGATCAGAGCAGCAACCTCAGAAGTTGAAGGCATATTGTATCTCCTAGCATCCGTACTTCTCTTACCGATTAGACGCAAACAAACATCACGTTGATCGCCTTCTAATTAAAATCTTCTCCTTTGCCATTCTAAAAGTCTTTACTAATACATTGTTTTCATCTAACATTCTCTTTAAATCATTGACGATCGACTCGTGCAAATTATTATGCTCACTCCCTTGCCTAGAAAATAAAATAGAAATTAGGGAGATATTACATAAACAATTAAAAACAAATATTGAGATTCACAAATAAACATACATGACAGAGTTTAATCTATTAGATATTTCATTGTCCGTGTCATATATATATATATATATATATATAATTGGGCAAATTTCGGTGCCGCACCATTGCATGGTAGCAAACTTCCCATCAGATGATAATTTTGTCCATGCAATCGGAAAACAGGAGGACCTCTGCCTTTATTTATGTCGGTGTCAATCTTGCCTCCCATCGATGTGAAATAGAATAATTTATTGTATGATCTGATATTGTCCTGGAAGTGCTTGCTCTTATTTTCATCTCCAAACAACAAATCTCCTAGCACAAAAGGTGGTTCTTTGATGGGAGGAAGTTCAATTATGCCATGTGCACAACACGAAGAATATCTGGGTTTGGTTTTTGGATAGGAGAGCAACTTTTCTTCAAACCAAAACACCGCGTTAGAAAATTGACATTTGTATGTTGCATCTCCGATATCCCAGTACTCTACCAAAAAAGAAAAGACATGGATATTACACAAAAAAAAGTTAAATCAAAATATATTGCATTTAAGATTTCATCGTGAACTTTAATCCATTATATTGCATTTAAGATTTCATCGTGAACTTTAATCCATTATATTGCATTTAAGATTTCATCGTGAACTTTAATCCATAACATAAATACATTGTTTTTCAACTACGGATTTCCCATTTGATGAATAATATGCGAAGTCATTTTTAGTGCCATCGAATATTTCTGTAACGTTAGAAACGGGATCCATACACGTAGATTCCTCAGATGTTAGATCAATTATTTTTGTCGAGTCCCAACCAACACTTGAAGACTCTCCTATGCATCTTTTATTTTTATTGTTTGTTGAAATTACTTTTGAAGAAGATATCCCTGTAATTGTAAAACCAATTTACTAAAATAAATACACAACAAAATGAGTATATACAAAATAATAAAAAATTGAAGAAATTGAATATATCATTTGTGATGTTAATAAATGGCATTTTCTACATTGAATTAACAATGCTATTCGATGACCCTTGCAACTCCAATTATTTGGACACACTTGTACTCGCCTTTGAAGATAGTACACGATTTTCTGAGTAAACGAAAGGATACAATATTAGATTAATTTAACCAAACAAATTTCAAGAAATAATAAATAAAACATATTTATAAAATATAAATTTGTCACACTAATAAATATTAAGTATTAAATAATAGAAAAAAATTAAAAGAAAAAAATTCAAACGAAATGGAACATACCTTCTGTGATGATCGAACTGGGGATATAATTATCTGTATTAATAATTGTTCCAGAGATGCCTTGGAAATCATTTAGTCTACATAACCTTGATGATGACTGCATATATGTTCTTGTTGTCATTGAAGGACATGTATTTGTGATGTTTATAAGCGGTTGGTTTGATAAGTGTCTTTTAGCCCGATTTTGCAAATTGTTGGTCGCATCCGTGGTAGAAATCAACAAATTGGAGCTACAAATATTTCCTGCACAAATGAAAACGCACTCAGAAATAATTACATGAAAGTAAAAAAAATAAAAAGCTAATTTTGTATTTTAATTCTTTTAACGGTGAAATAAGTAAATAAATGTAAATATATTTATTTATTATACAATAAAAAGATATATAAGTATACTTTTAATGTTATTTTTTAACAAATCAGATCTATTCATTTTGTTAACCTCCTAAAATAAATATAATGAATAGGTAATATATTAAAGTGAGCAATATATAATAGTTTGGAAACTAAATTTTAATTCTATATATATTATTATATAGTTAATAATTTATTCGGCAGTAAATTATATTATCGAATGAAATCAAAATTTTTGAAAAAAATTTAATTAAAAATTATTAGTAATATGATAATCAAATTAGATTTTTGTATTTATTTTTGTATTTTATTATTTAATTTTATTTAAAACATTTTATTTAAAATAAACATCAACAAATAGCCATCCGATTTCAGATCGGATGGCTGACACTGAGACACGTTTTGTTCTCATCCTTTTCGAACAATCCAGAAGGAGCACACGATCTTGACACCTGTTTTTTAAAAAAACGTTTTTAATTAAAAAATAAAAAAATAAAAAGACCCTGGCCATCCGATTAAAAATCGGATGGCCATAATCAATCTCACACAAACCACCCACCCTCATTTCCGGATGTGCAGCACACGGTTTCATTCGAAACCCATCTCACTTCTCTCTTTCTCTCTCTGAAACCATTTTCTCTCATAGAGAAACCCTAACTCTCATCTCTCATTTTTGAAACTATTCGAACAGAACCGAGTTCGAATCTAAACTAACCCACATCTCTATTGTCTCAATCTTTTGGTAATATTTTCATACCACTTAAGGCTGGGTGCAATATCTGTGAGGTGGCACGATTTTTGGGTAAATATTTTGTGTTTTGTTTTCATTTCCGATTTAGGGTTTGAAAATGAAATATGTAAGTGTTTATGAGATGGGTTCTCAAGGGTTTTTTCGATCATTTTTTTGGTTCTGTAAATGGTTTTTCGGAGATTTAATCTGTAAATCTTTAAATCCGTTGGTTTCTTCATAGCCACTCGGATTTGGTAGATTTACATACATTTTTTTTAAAACCAAAAAAATCATATGGTTTTGTAAAGGATCTATAAGTATTCGGCTAGATCTGTAGGTTATAATCTCTATTTTTTTGATTTACCTATGAATGAACAACAAATTCCACTTTTCTAGAGATATATGCAAGATATGTACATATTTTGGGCTTTTCGTGGTTTTGATTTTGATGAACCGATTTATTCCATAAAAAACATGGTTGTCGCTTGAATCGGTAAGTATTATTTTATTTTTTATAACTTTTTATCCATTTTACGGTTACATAGTATATTTATCAGTTTTTTTTTTAAAAAATATTACCATAAAAAATTTTGTAATTGTATTTTTGTAAAAAATATATACGGTTAAACTGATATTTAAAGTTTATGTGAACCTATATGTTTTAAATAAAAAATTAATTTTTTAAAAATATTTATGGTATATTCGTAAATAATTTAACCGATTAATCCACAAATTTTATTTATACTTAGGAACTCATTTTTTCATCATTTTGTTCATGTCATTTCCAGATCTCTAAAACTTTAGGCGAAATGTTTTTTACATATAAAAAATTAATTGTTAAAAATATTTTTTGGGAATTTTTGTAACAAATATAAAAGACTTAACACGGAATTTTTTTTAAATAAATCTTCATTTTGTCTTTGCATTTTGGTTATCTTATTTCCAGATCTGTTTAAGCACTTGACTAATTATTATGAGTTGTATCACTCGAGTATGATAGAATATGGTTCTACTGTTTGTAAGATTAAAAAAAATAAGTCAGCATACATTCATTTTGTAAATAATATTTTAAAAAAAAATTCATTTTCGGTTTTCACAATCGAAGACTGACATGGGAAATCATTTAAGAGGCGGGAAAAATGAGATCCTAAACTCGAATTTTTTTTTGCTATATTTATTTTAAGATCCTAATTTTTTGATAAGAGTTTGGTCTGACTTTTGAGTTTAACACCAACTTGACCCTACTCTGCGAAAGTAGTGGAATCCTGTTGGAGAAACATTGTATTTCTAACTGTATTGATGATCATTTATGATGTGTAAAATCTCTGTAAAAAATGTAATATTAGATAAAGGGTGGTGCTGAGCTTCTTTCATGTATGGAAATGAGTTTAACTCACAGCAACAAAAAAAGATAAGTATTACACTTTTATTATTTTTAAGATTCAATTTACATTAAATATGTATATGAAAAGTTCTGACTACTTTCTTATTTGTTGACAGGGGTACTAAAAAAAAGGTTAGTGAGTGACAAAGCCTCAAGTTAAGGTAATAAATTTTAATTTCTTCTGAAATGTTAGTTTTAAATTAATGTCATCTTTTTGGGTTATAAGGTGTACACATTCTGCTTTACATACAATCATTAAGTATATTCGAACATAAAATCTATACATGTATCATGTAGCTGACATTAATGACATAATTGTTTTTAAAAAACTTAGAGAAAAATGACAAACATCACAGTTATACAAAAACATATTAAAGGTAGGGGTAGATATCAGGACTAAGCATTGAAGCTAGTATACAGAAAACAATGACAAAACTGGAAATAATGAAATACAATTGACAATTAAAAAGTAGAATGATTTGTTCACAGCATATAAAACATATAGAAGCAACATACAGTTTTCATTAATTTTCTTGTTCCTCTTGCATCCAATAACATTGTGTCCTGTTAGCTTTCTCATCGTTAGGGCTAGTAGAATTATCAGTTTTTAAAGTTGAAGTATGTGATGTGTTCAGACATTGGATTTCTCTTATGCAAATTCCATTCGCATGAATGAAATGGTTTATATAGATTGTGCATGGTTAATTATGGAATGGTTCAGGGAGATATTTCTTCATGCTTTCTTCATTTATCTCCCCGTTTAATACCTCTTTGTTGGCAGCCAAGAGCGTGTTAATGAAAATCCTCGTGCTTCGCGAGAGCCATAACGGCAAAACAACACTCGGTCACCAACATTTGATATGTTAAATAGTATCTTTCAATTTAGGTAATGTTAATGACAATTATACATGGCATGTGTATGATGAAGATGTTTTTGTATGTTCGAAATTCAGAATTTAGTGTAACTATTTAGTGAATAGAGAATATCATATTTGTTATATATTGGGATAAAATAAATGTCCATAAAATGATGATTGCATGAAATATCTTTTGCTACAATAAATAGATTTAAAAGGACATATATGGTATCGAGATATTATGAAATTGTATATATTTGACCATTGATTTCATAATCTTGGAACATATGTGTTAAGGGAATTTTCTTCAGACTTTAAATTTCTTAATAAATTTACAGGAATATTATATATAATAGGATATAATATATTAAAACTATTTAACTTTGTAATTAATACCGATTTTTTTGTTTAATTTTTCTGTGATATGAATTGCTTAAATTAAGTTGTTGATTGTGTTTTATGGTAGAATTGTTACTTAATCATCTTTTGAGAAAAAAAAAAACCCTCTTGACCCTGCTCCAAGAGAGTGGTGGAATCCTGTAGGGTTCTCATTAGGATGATTAATGTGTTAATTTTGATTTTTGAATAGTCTGATTTTAAGTTTGTTTAGTTGACCTGGTTAATTTTTTTTTTTTTTTTTGGAATGTTATTCTTATTATTTCCTGTAATAATTAGAAATGTATGAATTATTTGTAAAATTCACAAATGAATAAAGAAGTATTATACAATAATATAGAGTGAATTGAAACATTTTAAAAAAACTACCTAAATTACAAAATTTGTAAGTGAAAACTTCAAGAAAGAAAAAGACTTGATTATCCATTTCCAAAATGGACCTGCAGTAAAACTTAAAACTAATATCAAAATTAAAATAAAGGTAAATTAATATATATTGTCTTTGAAAATTAATTATTTAATGAGAGATTAAGATTAAATCTTCGAAAAAATATCAGACATGCATGCCTTATAGGTATTTTTAATTTCAATAATTAATAGTGCTTCAGTTTCACAATAACTTATTAAAGGATATGTTGAAAATGAAGATTAATAGGTAAAAAATTAAAATTAAAATAAAACTAATAGAAGCTTATAAATTCAGAAATAAGAAAATTGAATAGGCAAATGACATTATTATATTCTGAATAGAAACTTTTATTAATAGTACTGAAACCATTGAAATAGAAAACTGAACTGAAATAAATTGTTCCAAATAACCCAAATCCTATAATTGGTTGTTTGAATAACCAATAATCTAAAACTAAATTTAAGACAAAATTGCTATTCGCTATCTATCTAATCCTTCTCCTTCTTTATAATGCTTTTCATCTTCATGCTCGTTGTTGAAGATGAAAATTGCTCATTCAAAGCCCTCTTTGCAAGTGGCAACACATCGTTCCGATTGTGTTTGTCAAGAAGCTTGCTAGGCGTGCTAACTTCGTCCCCCGATGAACTCTCATTTAATTCCTATGAACACAAAATAACAAATTTTAGAATTTAAAATTCAATAGAATACATATAAAAAAAACTGAAAGTTCAGATTCTTACATTTTCATGACGAAGTTCTTCTCCTTGAAGCTTTGATAAGTAGTCTGATTCCTTCAGAATATAAAATAAATTTTATAAAAAAACCAAAAAAATTACATAATTTTATGTTTGGCAGTTAAAATCTAACAATTACCTGACTCTCAAGAGAAGTAGCTCCATATTTCCAAATCAAATCTTGATCTGCTGTCAACTTAACCACTGAAAAAGCTCCGGAATAATTCCACAGTTGTTCCTCTTTAATTTGTACTTTGAAAAAGACCATCTTGCCAATTTGAGCTTTCAAATCGGGGGCCAGCTCACCCGCTGAAGTACTGACACCTTCCTCTTTCTAGAAAAAACCAAGAATAATATAAGTTTTAATTATATTATATATATAATAATAATAATTTAATATATGAATTAAATAGCTAATCTTTTTAAAAAATACAAACCTGAACAATTTCACTCCTTAAATCAACACAAGATTTCCCTATCAACATCTCACATTCTTTATCCCAACAGAGAAATGTGGCACTTGCAGATTCATCAACCACTTGAAAGTGAATCATATATCTATTAATTTAAAAAACATAAAATTAAAATTAGAAATTAGAAAAAACATTAAAAGCAATTTAATTTTATAATTTCAATTGTAATGAACATTAAAAAATTACCATATAGGACCAGTTTCCTGCAATTGATCACATTTGATGCAGTAAAGTTGATCAACAGTTGGATGCAGCTTTTTGGTACATCTTGTGCAAGAAACGTACCACCATACATGCATCTGAGATACCAACAATTCTCGCACAAACCCAAAAACTATCGGCCTATATAATAATTGAAATTAAAAAATTAGAAGATTAAAAGATTAAAATTATTATTTAAAAAATAGACTTAAAAAAATGTAAAAAATTGTAAATAAATTACAACATCATTTGCATATAGATGTTCTAGCGGCTTCAATGAGAACTTTGGAGATTCTAGATCCTCCAACACACTTGTAGACCGTCGATTTGACACATGGCTAATCGAAAATGTTGGATTGTTTCTGGCCAGAAGACTGAAATTGTAAAATAATTAGCAATAACAATTTAATAAATGTTTAAATATGATTAATGATATTTATTCACACAAACCTCTTAAAATCTTCAATTTCCTCAATGGATTCATTAACAATCAGCTTTGTAACATAATAGCTGTTAGACACCTTCACTTGTTCTGTTTAAAATTTGATCAAAAAATTAATTAAATTAATTTTGCTGGAAAACAGAAATATTAGTTGAATATTTTGTTTCAAAAATGAGGTACCTTTAAACACTTTGGCACGCCCTATTTGTAGAATCACAACAACGGGGTCGGATATGTTATTCTCCAAATAAGGGAGAATTTGTTCTACGTAATCTTCCCAAAGTGTACACGAAAGACGCCTAGTCCTATAGAAATATAAGCGTTAGTTTACATTAAAATGAATCGTGCAGAAAATAATAATAAAATTACTCTAAATCTTCGAGGGTTATCTCGATGAATCTTGTAACCCTCCCATCAATGTCCTTGTTTTGTGCACTGTGCATTGAAACAACTTTCCCTATGACATCTAGAAAAAGAATAACAAAAAAAAACCATATATAATTCAACAAAATAATTTAAAAGTATATAAAGCAAAAAAATATATATATATACCTAACAACATTGTATCGTCCACCTTATCCGGATTAGCTAAATCACCAAAATTCTGGAAATCAAACATAAATCTCGAAAATGACTGCTCAAACATCTCAAATACATGAGTTTTGCCATAAAACAATATATTATGTTTTGTAGACGTGGTTCTATACTTGTCCGTTTGCTTTGTTATCGGAAAATCCTTTATGACATAAACATGTCCCTCTTTGAACATCTTTTTGAAATTAGCAATCTGGAATTTCCTTATGGTGGCATGAATGCGATCACCCTGTAATAGATTTCAGTAAAAAAAAAATTTAATCATAAATTTATGAGTACTTAAAACTGAAAATAAAAAGACAATAAAGAATACAAAATTACTTACCACACTGTCATGGAAAACACATTCTAGTGTACTAATGACATTTTTATCCGTGAAAGAGGGCTTCTCGTATAATCGAATAAGTCGCAGTTTGACAACCCACAATTGTTGGGTATTGTTGAGGTCGCGAATAAGAGTGACGAATGGTGCCATGTCTATAACGCGGTGTTCGATTATTTGCTGAAAGAAAAAAAGTTTTGCAGAGAGTTTTGAATTGATGTAATTTTTTGGAATGCTATGGTGCGAGATTTATCTTTTGTTGATTGACCTTGTTGTAAGGAAATTGGAGAAAAATATTTGTGGTTAGATTTTTATTACTGTTTTTACTTGCACAATTTTTACCATAGATAGTTATGAATGCAATTGATAAATTCCGATATGTGGGATTTCGTAAATCTACATTTATTCTCGTCGAATTTATTACCAAATTAAATAATTTTTGGCAAAAATAGAACAATTTTAAATTGGCCTCAAAATTTTTACAATATAAATTGATATCTTTTTAAATTCTTTAGGCCGAAAAAACTCCATATTCAACAATTTCTTTCCATATTCAAAAAGTATTTGATACTTTCCAGACTTAAAAAATATGCCTTATATGTTCTGTTTTTCAAAATAAAAGTATTTGATACTTTCCAGAATTAAAAAATATGACTATAAATCTGCTCTGTTTTTCAAAATAAAAACTGCCAGAATTAAACGTATCAGATGGTTTTAATATTAGAAGTCAACTTTCAATTAACAATTTTTATATCAGCGAATTATTCAAAAGGTCAAACTCAACAAACTAAAAAAAACGGAAGATTATATACCGAAAATCATAAAAATTGGTCAAGTTTTATAAAAACACACCGAAATATTTTTTAGAAATAGGTGTTTAGGCGGGAAAACAGATTTAGAAATGAGTTTGTTTTTATATATATATAGATTATACCCAAATTTAGAAAATTTAATGAACATTTATCTGACAAATATCCCTTTCCTGAGGATGCAATTTGTAAAATAAAAATAAATGTTATTGGATATTTGTATATTGAAAGATAGATAATTGGGTATTTTTGGTAATTTAGTTAAACCTCATGTAGTTCTTATAATTTTCCCGGGAGAATTTCATAATAGGGTCCAAATTTAAGAAAATCTATCACTATAAGACCTAAAATTTCAACCTTCTCAAATCAAGACCCAATTTTTATTTTTTTCTCAAATTGGGTCCTCCCTAAAATTTTGGGTTCTCACTCCAAGATCCAAAATTTCAACATTCTCAAATCAAGACCCAATTTTTATTTTTTTGTCAAATCGGGCCCTCCCCTAAATAACCCGTTCTCACTCTAGGTTTTAGAATTTAACAAAAAGAGAAATATTAGTGTAATTTATCACGTCAGTCACAAAAAATATTTTTCTTCCTCTTTTCGCTTTTTTCGCTCATTCTTTTTTTCCTACTTCATACTTATTATCAATTTTGTTTAACTTGCAGATACCAAGATTTGTACATCTAAATGTATGTAACAAGATGAAAAAAATAATTATTATAATATTTGTCGGTTACTAAAAAAAATAAAATATCCAAATTATGAATGAAAAAATAGTAAAATATTTTTCGGTTACTAAAAAAAATATGATAGGCAAATATGATTGAATTATAGAGTTTAAAAACAAGTATCGATTATGAAAAAAGGGATGAGCGAAAAAATGAAAGAGAAAGAAAAATATTTTTTTGTGGCTGGCGTGATGATTACATTATAATTTCTCTTTTTATTAAATTTTAAAACCTGAAGTGAGAACCGAAAATTTTGGGGGAGGGCCCGATTTGAGAAAAAAATAAAAACCGGGTCTTGATTTGAGAAGATTGAAATTTTGGGTCTTGAAGTGAGAACCCAAAATTTGAGAGAGGACCTAATTTGAGAGAAAAATAAAAATTGGATCTTGATTTGAGAAGGTTGAAATTTTGGGTCTTGAAGTGATAGATTTTCTTAAATTTGGACCCTATTATGAAATTATCCCTAATTTTCCCTAGTAATTATACTTAAAATATGAATTTTAATGAGAAAAGTACTAAAAAATTTAAAATTATCATTTGATGCAAAAAATACAGCAAACCAAGAGCTTACAGAATTGATAGCGATTTTAATGCCGACACAAGATTCTTACATACACTGAACCCACTAATGACCAAAACACTTCAAATACCACAAACAAAAAAAGGAACAGCGCCCACAGTTTGTTCCCTCCCCCAACTCATACATAAACCAGTTCCCCTCTCAGAAAAAACTGAAATTAGATCTAAACACTATTATTTTCTTGAAAAAATCTCAAACAGGCCATGGCACCAACAGCAGCCATGCTCATATTATGCCACCATACCAGACCAATATCACAAGCATCTCACTCTCCATCATCAAAATCCAATTCAGTTTTCCTACTGGGATCCTCATTACCAAAGTGGGTTTCACATAGATGTACTTCCATGTTTGAGCCTAAGGCAAAAGAGCCCATTAATGATCTCCCTTCTTCGACACTGGAAAAACGGGACGACGATTCAAGAAACGTTGTTCAAATGAATTAGGACAAAGTGTGGGATGTGAAAGATGTCTTAAATTTCTATGCTACTGTATTGTAAATACTTTTGTATGTCTTGTATTCCCAACTGTGTAAAAATCAAAAGTTTCTTTTTTATTGAGGTTCTGTTTGTGTTATATCGCTTCAAGTTGGATTTATATTTTGTTTACTACGTAAGTATAAACTACAAGCAACTGAAAAGATGATGGAAAAACAAAATCTCTTCATTCTGGGGGAAAAATAAATTCAGGATGAGTACATTCAGAATAGGAGCAGTTTGCATTGCTGAAATGATACACATCGTAAATGAACATTTTCGGACAAATAAATATCAGAAGTTACCAGCAAGAGAACTTCACCGTTGCATTACTGGTGATGTAAAAAAAAAAAAAAAAAGGCAGCTCAAATTCAGCGATCTTATTCAGACAAGAGAGAGTTCACCAGCAGGAATAGATCTTTTCACAAGTTTAGCCCATGACTCGTTCGTTTCATTGATAACCTTAAGAGCAAAATCCTGTAATAATAAAAACAAGATTGGTTTTGTTTTGCCGTTAGTTTGGAGTTGTTCAGGAGATTTTGACCACAAGAGAGGATAGGTCCATTGGCAATAGAGAGTATGATAACAAAACTACTATTGTGCCAGCATAAATTACTAGCTGCAAATGAAAGACTGATAATTTCAAGAGGTCAGAATACGAAAATTCGGCCTATGGAAGCTAATCAGAGATATTTCAAGATATAAACTTTAAGGCTTCATTTGGATGGAAGGATTTGAAGCTAAAGATATTAAATTCATAATAACAAATACATTGAACTTGTTTGGATAATCTCATAAATCAATGGATTTCAAATCCTTAAGCTCCTATTTTGAGTTATTTTTCGAGTCATTGGGGTGGATTTCAAATCCATGTTATATGGAGTTATTTGATATTCTTTCCCTAAATCCTTCCATCCAAAATGCAACCTAAAGAATTAAAATTTCTGACAATAATAATACCTTATTTGCTGGCTTGTTGCCAAGACCGAACCTGTTAGCAGGTTTCCCATCAGGAATCTTGTAGTCTCTAAACCAGTCCCTGATTGCAGTAAGAGTTCCCTGCAAAAGTTGTGTATATTAGTTCAGGGTAAGCGTGTGCACACCAGAGTTAGATACATAAGATAACACCAATTAGTGCAAAGAATTTCGTACGAACATTTTCTAAGTTTAGCTGAAATCAAAAACCCCTTTTTGCAAGAGGGTGTTAAATTAAGCCAACAAAATTCGAGTTCGACAAGTAGAAACAAGATAAGCAAACTTTTATTTATCATTCGAACAACAAAACAGCTTAGTATG
This sequence comes from Rehmannia glutinosa, assembly GCA_016081115.2. NCBI lineage: Eukaryota > Viridiplantae > Streptophyta > Magnoliopsida > Lamiales > Orobanchaceae > Rehmannia > Rehmannia glutinosa. Next base: position 42,818,305 of record CM071929.1, on the reverse strand, counting down.
CTATTGAACAATGAGATAAGAAGTAAAATTGTAAAAAGAAAAAAATTAACTGTTACATACATAATTGTTTAACTTGAAAATTATATCATATAGAAGTTGTGATTAAGCATTACATACCGGAAAATGCTTTTCAACATCGTCGACATCATTAACAAGGGAAGCTCTTGGATCATCCAATGAAATTGCTACAATTTTCCAGTCAAGTTCCCCCTCATCAATCATTGCCAAAGCAGCCAACGGCTTCACTTTCAACACTTGCCCAATTTTACCTCGGCTTTCCCCAATCTCAACAACATCAACTACGAAGAAGTATACCCAACTATTAAATTTTAAGTTTCTTGGTTAACTTTATTTCTGGGTTTTGATTTGGCAGGGATACTTAAAAACTTTACTGGATAACAAAAGATAAGTGTGATATTGAAAAGGATGATAATGTACCTGGATCATTGTCTCCAAATGCGCCCTCAACTTCAGCATTTGCCAATGAAGGGTCTTCCCATGTTTGTGGAAGCAATCCATAGTTCCAGTTAATGTTGTATCTACAAAAGAGTAAAAAGTGAGTGACTCAGAAGGGACAAAATAAATTCGAATCTCTGTTATTAAGCATAGAAAGCAAGAAGTATAACTAGGTCAATCGAGTAAGAAAAGATAACAAGGGACTCAAAAGAAAAATGGAATTGTATCAAGAAGGCTTTTGATTTCCTTCTTTTGTCTTATTTTGGGTTTGTAACTGTAAAATCCATTTTCTTAACACTTAGTGAAGACAAGCAAGCGCAGTTTTAGAGTAGAACTTATGCTGCATAATTCAAACCGCAATCTCATCAAACTAGCACTGTGAAGATATAATATCAGACTCGAACATAAATTTAATATCTCAAAATGTGAACCGATCTTATAGTGGCAAGACTTGCCTTTTGTTTTATTCATTTGGGAGTGAAAATTTAAATTTAACTGCCAATAAAAATCAACAAATGGTAAAGGAGTAATGCATCAAAAGAGCAGAAACTAAATAAAGTTGGTCCAGTAAATGATACGATAATACAACAAAGGAGTAATGCGTAAAACTCTTGTCATTTCCTTATGGTATGGATCATATAAGTAAATGATACGATAATAGTATGAAAGAATAAAAAAGTGAAAAAACAACATCTTACGGATAGTATCGAAGTTTTCCCTTCTTCGTGTCTTGCTTAATGGGAGTAAACAGCTCGTCTGTAGCAACCTCCATCTTCGCGCTTGATTCTTTTGGAATCTCGACAATGAAATTAAATACACCATCTCCCAAATGTAGCGGTATATCATGCCATGGGGAAATCTGCAGGCCAAATAATTACAGTGCTTTGCATCAGCTGATGAATATGCATCCATTTTAGTAAGAACATGATGCTCAGTTATTTACATGACTGGAACCTGTAAATTATGGCTGCGGTTGGTTGTGAATATTTTTTGCAATATATTTTTGGCCCAACACGCGGTTGTTTGTTAAAATTTTCATAAAATACACATTCACTCATTCTCACTTTTCTAATCATCAATCACATCAAATTATTATTGTATTTTAAAAAAAATCACTATCAAATATCATCATTACACAATCATATCATAAATACACTATTCATGCTCTCTTATTTTTCAAATCATCAATCACATCCAATTATTATTTTACCGAAAAATAATCACATCAACTATAACCATCACATTTTTATCTACATCAAATCACTCCCCCAGAATATTCCACAACCTTTCAAAAACAACTTTCACCACTATTCACTTAAAAATGAAAATTGACAAAATAAAACGTCATCCAATCACAGCCCATATTTTTTACAACTTTGCCACCATTTACTAACTTGATCTTGTTTCTTATGTTTTTGTAACTGTCTCATTTTAAGTGATTCTCAGAATTCCCATTTCTCAATATATATGCTACAACAAAAAAAAGGTGTTAATATGGCAAATTGGTTTGCTTTTAAATGAAAACTATTCATGTTTTTAAAAAAATGTGTTTTAGTCATTTTGACTAAAACATGACCGCCATGCCATACCTTCTTGTATTATTTGGTGAATTACTTGGCCATTTTTTAAAAAATCGATGTGGTACATTTCTTGTTACCGAGAAACGTACCGGTCTCGAGAAATGAAAAAAATGGCAAAATGGACAATTGAACTCGAAAATGGCTAAAAAAATATTTTAGTTAAGGATAAATGGCCAAAAATCCGACGGGCTCACAAAGTTTTCTTTTTTTCTTTCAATCCTCAATGTACTACACCTAATTGATTAATTGTGTTTCTTGTTCATAGTTCTCATTATCCCCCAAAACCAGTGGGCCGTGATACTTCCACCCATTTATTAACAGCAATGGATAAAACATCTTAAATCACTTATACATTAATCTGAGAATAGCTGCATTATGGTCTAGTGTGAATTAATAAGATAACGTGCATCATTCATTAAAAAAAGGTCAGATTCCACAATTCAACCCTTCAAATAGCAATCAAATCCCACCAACAATGCAGCTTTTCAACCAAATTCAAATAACCAAACGAAGAAACAGCATCACAATTACCAAATAATTCCTCAAAAAAGATAATTAAAAAAATCTACGCAACCCATTCATTTTTCCCTACCTTTTTACCAGAATTATCGAGAAAAAATACACGGTAGTCAAGGGTTTCAGGCTGTCCCTCTTCCTTGGTTTGAACTTGGGGATTGTAAATTGCACTGCAATTGAAGAGCCTCCTTTTCTGCGTCAACAATATGTTGTTGTTTTTGAAGCAAAAACTGAGGCTTTGAGGTTTAATCTTTAATGGGCTTCTCGATAGCAGAGCGCCGGAGATGGTGTTGCTCGCCGACGATATCACTCTTGTGGCCGCCATTTTTTGCCTGCTGATGAGAGAGCTGTTGTGGGCTGTGTTTTGAATATTAACCACAGACTCCAAATGGTCACCGTTGGTTGGTGGGTGGCTTTTTGTGTTTCTTTATAGTTTCTATGATTTTCTCAATCGTTTATTTTGTTTTATTTTATTTTAAATATTTTTTTGGTGCTTGGAAAATAATTTTCTTTTTTCAGGGATAAATACAAAAACCCCTTAAGGTTTTGGCTAATTACAAAAAATCTGAAGGTTTTGGGCCTGTTTGTTTATGTTTTCATGGTCTATTTCCAGTTTCTGGAGTTGGAAATAGAATTTTGAGAATTTATTGGTTTTCGTGTGGAAATTGGGATTGTGTTTGGATGAATGAATTGAAATGTGTTTTATGTAGGGTTGGAAATGAGATTGTGTTTGGTTTGAGTAGTTTTGAAATATTATTTTATGTATATAATAATTGAAAAGTTGGTAGTGGTGGGGTCCACTTCAATATTTTAATTTGAATATATAATATTATATTTGTAAGATTATAGTTGGTGGGTCCCATTAGATAGTTATAATTTAAAAATAGTAATATTTTAAGTAGATAAAGTTGATAATGGTGAGTCTCACATATATAATTGGGTTAAAATATGAGAATAGTGATTCATAAGTAATGATGAGTGATGTAGGGTAGTGTATAGGTTTGAGATGTTGTTTTATGTGAAAAATAGAAAATGAAAATGATGATTTCCATTGGAAATTTTATGAACAAACATGATTCCACTTTTATGTATAGTTGGAAACTGAAAAGAGGTCATTGGAAACATAAACAAACAAGGCCTTTGTGTCTTACAATTTTTCCCTTCCTAAGCAAAAACATCTCAAAAACCTACCTGAATTTTATAAAAATATTACAGTTAAACCCTTAAATTTAAGAGAAAATCAAACTTCAAGAGAATTTTTTTTATTTTTTAAAGATCTCAAAGTTTTTTTATAATTAGCCCAAACCTTATGAGTGTTTTTGTTTTGTTCTTTTTTTAATAGATTCTAACAATTTTGGTTAGAATATGTTTAGGATATTCTGTTATGAATCGTGTCCATAATCATGGGCATATTCATCAAAATGTCAGTGTATACTCAGCAAACTCGTTTGTATATATTTATAGTTATATCACTATCAATTAGGCCAAAAATTGTAAACATAGATGATCCTACATTCCTACTAATTACTATAACTCATTGAACTTTTTTATAAAAGTTGTTAAAAAAGATGGCCACTTCGGCTATGCCTAATGGACTTTAATAAAATGTTAGGTATAAGTATCAACAATGACCTCCTTTGTTAATGTTGATAGCATTTAAATTGTTGGGATTTAATTAGATTGATAATCTATTTTGAAATAATAATGTGTTTGATATAAGATGGCCCCTTCAGCTTTAATTAATGTTTTTTATTCCTTTTGTTAATGGACCTTAATAACAAGTTAGGTAACAATATCAAGAATCTCCGTCCAATCCCGATTACTCTTGTCTAGGTGTTAGGCCCCCTTGGTCCGCTTATGTTATTTTTCATATTAGACCCGCCTAAACTCCCAAACTCCGCATAAGTGCTAGACCTCAATCTGTCACTGAACTAGCGCCTAAATTTTTTAGAACATTGATCAACTATGACCTCGTTTGTCAGTGTTGATATTATTGAATAAATTGTTATGATTAAATAGGATTGATAATAACTAATATAGCTTGAAATAATAACGTGTTTAGAATGTTGGATTATGATGTATAATATTTCGTATATGACTCTTTGGTTTTGACTTTTGAGGGGCAAAATTAATACCACGCCTTAAGTTGGATTATAAACTGGTCCATGATTACTCAATTCCATGGGAAAGGTCTGGAATCTGGATATGGATCACTCAAATGCTTGAAAAGTTCACGGGCTGCTTTTAATGTCTTGGGCCGGAACCCAAACCCCCAATCATTGGACCTTTTACGATTAAGCATTTATCCTTGGGAAAAGGACATAACTACCCTATTTTCCATATTCAATCCCTGCACAATGTCCATTTTCCATTGATTTTGGACAAAAATACCATTTTCTGCTGAATTTGGACTTAAATACTCATTTTCCGCTGATTTTTGACAAAAATACCCATTTTTCGCTGATTTTTTTGCGTTGGTTTCTTTTTTGTCTCTTTTTGTTTCTTTGTTGTTTCAAACATGTTTGTTGTTTCTTTGTTGTTTCATACATGTTTCATTTATGTTTCTTATATGTTTCACTTAGACAACTTTTCATTGAATTCCACAGTTGCAAATCTCAGTTGTGGCATGCCACGATGGACAATGGGAAGAACATAGAGAGTATACCAACTTTGAAATAACAAGAATATTGATTCCAATGGACTGCACATTCAGCACCCTAAACGAAATCTTGGAACAACAAATTCAATTCAGAAAATTTGAGCTTACTTGTCCATCATTGGCTACGAGAAATGGACATGACTCCACTGTCAGACCAAAAAATACTTTGTATTGACTTCCAACATCGTAGAATTATTGAATGCATCAACTGTAGCGGGGAAAGACTTACTAGTAACAACTTTGTTAGAGTACGTGAGATCTTTAGTTCAAGATTAGACATGCATACATCGAAATGAAGCAAAGACATCGAAATGAAGCAAAGATCAACATTTACAAGGATGGCAAAAAAAAAAAAAACCTGAAGAGTATATGGGGAAAAACTACAATATTTATCTAAATATAAAAACAATTTACTACAAACTTTTATCACATGATCTCCTGTTTCACAATTATTTCTTACATGTTTCATTTATGTTACTTACATGTTTCAATTGATTACATCATCATTACGATTTACATAACAACAATTCTCTAAAATCATTAGGAAGTGGAGGTAGAAACTCAATGTCGTTGTCATCGTCATCACCATTTTGCAGCTTCAACTTAGCATGATTGTGAAGCGGATGACCGCCTTGCTTGTTCATTCTCTATCTCAAACGCTTCGATGTCATAGCCTTCCCACCAATAAAGTGTTCGGCATAACAAGCAACAAAAAATCCCACATTCACTACAAAAGAAATAAAAAAGATACACAGTCATATAGATAACACAACAAATCAAAAACAATAAAAAAGAATAAATAAATGGAAAATACATAAAAGAACAAAAGAAACATAAAAGAAACAACTTGAAACAACATCGAAACAAACGAAAAACTTCAAATCACAAAATAATAAAAGAACACGAGAAAAATCATGCATCGGCCGAACATCTTGAAATAAACCGCGCAATCCGCCTGTAAAACCAACACATCTTCGAAACCCCACCCACCCTCAGCATCTCCATAACCACCGCCGGCATGGTGGAGAATCGCGCAATCGATTCCAATAAGCACAAAATCCTATCATCCATCGCCGGAGATACTCTTAGTAGCCTTTTCGCCACCACCGCGATACTGTCGGCATGCTCCAACAGCCACTGCCGGCCATCGGCGCAGGAACACAATTGCGCCAACAAAAAATTCATGTACCCTTTGTTATAAACAAAAAGATTTGGGAATCAAAATGATTTTACATCACTGTTAGGGTTTTCCCCTCAACCTCCGCTCTCTAATTTTCAGGAAATCAAACATATAATTCCCAATTGTTTAAGCTCCCAAACTCTGCCATGGTGAGCACAAAATCACCCACATTACACACGCGAAATTCTCAAGCGAAATCGTCTAATAATTCAATCTTTTTGTGACACATAATAATTCATTAATTGTAATTTGATGCACATAGGATTACCTTAAAACAGTAGTCCCGTCTCAACTCTTCGCCGAACGCGGCTCCAACGTCGTCGTCATCAACCTAGGTTTTGCGACACACGCGAAAATACTTTATTTGTTCTCAGTTTAACCGGAGCATCCTGCTGTGCTATGAGCTGCGCACTGAGCTTGCTCATATGTTTAGCCTTGAAGGCCAATCGGAAGACTCTTTGAGATCAGGCTGGCAGCTTGTATTTGTGGACCGAGAAAATGATGTGCTTCTTCTCGGCGATGACCCCTGGCCGTAAGTTTTTTCATTTAACTTGGGTCCTATTCTTATATTCGCTGAACCTAAATTAACCCACCAAAAAAATACGAAATTTAAAACAAACACACAATTTATAAGAACTGGTCAGCCGTAAAGTAAAGGGGTGGGTATATTTGGGAAGTTTAGGACCAGATGGGGTAGATTAGTGATAGAGTGGTATTTTTGTCCTTTTTTCAAAAATCAGGGTATTTTGTAGTATTTCCTCTTTATCCTTCTGTTTCTTTAAGGCCTAATTGCAAAAGATGCCCTGTAACTTTAGGTGAGTGGCGTTTTAGGACTGTATTATTAAGTTTGCTTTAATATGCCCTGTAAGTTTATAAAATATTGCAAAATTGGTCCTATAAGTTTTTACTTAAGCAAATTATGTCCTATAAGTTTTGAATTATTGCAAAATTGGTCCAATGGGATAATTGAATATTTTCATAATACCAATTATACCCTTATTCATACATATTGCTAATTTGACTAAGTGTTTGCGTAAATTAGTATCAGAGCCCAGGTTTATTAAGAACTTTTGGTTACATTTATTATATTTATGTAATTAACAATTGGTGAGGAGAATTTCTCCGAGAATATGGATCCGGACCGATGTCCGAAATGTACCCTTTATAGACATATCGTCAAATATTGATGTACGCCTGACAAGAACACTTGACCGAGGTTTCATATTGGGAATACCAACATGAAGAAAAGGAACATGCGAGGAGCCGACAGGAAACCTTAAGAAAATGCAAAATGTGAGCAACATATTATAGCGATTCGGATGCTTAACTGGACTTATATGTTCACTTGATGAACCTTCAAGAAACGGTTCATGAAAATTCCCATCATAACAATGATTCCGATGGAGTACCGAGTGGAGCGACGAGATACTTCCATAAATCTAAGTTCTCGAAGATCTTAGAAAGTCCGTAAAGGCGATGCAAAAAATTATAGCAACCACCATATTCATCTACCAAAGACAAGTTCATCGGATCGAACCGGATAAAGACGATGGTGGAATATCGAAGGAAACTCTTGAACTCCTTCATGATATTCGAAACGAGTCAAGAACCGGAGGACAGCCGAGTTCTTCCTGAGGAAAGAAGCGTATAGATTTCGAGACACCACTTATTTACACCAAAAAGGGAAACCAACCGAAGTTATACGGAAAATGACAGATGAGGAGAAACTCATTGCTTTAATCAAAGAAAAATCCATCAAAAATTAAAAAAGATGGATATGGAAAAGATGAATCTTAAAGATCTACATGACCTTGCAGAATCCTTCGCAGGATTAGAAATTGTAGATTTAAAGATGAACACAGGAGATGAACACAGGAGATGGAACATTGGTCACCTATGATCCAGCAGGAAGACCAATTCCACCACCACCACCAGTTAATCCTAACGTCGAAGAAAGTACGTGTTCGAATCATGGGGCTCGGGACGAGATGATGCCACACGCTGGGGATTTCACGACTGGGAGTGATCCACTTTTAGGGACAGGAGGTCGAAACCCTCTTGTGGGAACTAGACAACCTACTAGAAGGCCGAATGTTTATCAGACGCCTGATGGAAGATCGCACCTCGACCCAATACATCCATATGGGTTGATGTTAAATCTGGACATCCCAGATTTTAAAAATAGAGAAGTTCTCATTGATGAATGGGCTTCACTATGAGAATTTCAAATAGAACCCTCGATCTTACAAATGATTCATTCATTTTACTCCTTGAAATGAGTCTTGAAGGATCGGTGAAGATTGCATGGGATATGACCGATGCTTTAGTACGAAAGGTTCGGTCACATCATGAGAATCACTTAAAGGAATTGTCGATGGTATGTCAAAATTATTCAAAATCCAGTTCATCGGCACAGGTTATTTCGAGGGATTAGAGAGTGAAAAGAGAAAGAGATATAAACAAGCCCTCTATAGCCTTGAGTTACATGATATTTGTCATATTGACGAATATATCAAGTTGTTCACCGAATACCGGTGGAAATCCAAGATTGAAGAAAAGGAAGTTGCACAGCTATTCTTTGCCAAGATTCCGAGTCCCTGGAGAGAAATGCTTATCAGGGAATACAAGGATGGAGCGGAAGTAGAAATTGTGGCCAGAAAATGTCTTTCCTAAAGGCCAAGTTATCTGAATGGTGTTACCAAGCAACTCTGTACATGAATTATAAGAGATTAAGAGGAATTAACAAATCAGTTCCTCTATGTTGCGTAGATAATGACATCCCAATAATTGTGGGAGGTCAACCAAGGCGGCACAGAAAGAAGAAGGAAAGAAACCATCCATACCGCCGGGGAAGCAACAATAAAAGAAGTAGGTCTTCATGGAGACCTAGAAAGTTCTGGTCAAAACAGAAAGCCCGAAGCTACAAATCAGGGCAAAGACCAACACCGAGCAGGAGTCGAGCCTCATCATCAGGTTCTAGTACCAACAGAAATCCAGGAAGGAGAACTTTCAGGAGAGCTCACACCAGAGCTAATGAAAGTTTCAAAGACTGCAATTGCTGGACATGCGGAGCAAGGGGGCATATCTCAACAGATTGCCCAGACAATCAAAGACGAGGATTCAGATAGTTCGAGGCTACACCCGAGATCGAAGAAGCTGTCTATTATCAAGATTTGATCCAGGTGTATCAATTTGAGGATATACCCTCAGATGAAAGCATCTATGAAGAAGAGATCTATCCTGATGATGGAAGTGAATCCAGTCCAGAATCAGAGTGAAGAAGAAATTCTTCAACAGACGGTTAGGGAGGATATGTCAGGATTCCTCTCTCACACTACGGTTTCTCATAAGACTCTTATGAGAATTATGAAGGAAGATCCAAAGCTCCAGATATACGATGGTTTTACTATCGGAGCTATGGAGAAGGTGTTGGATAAGATTGGGTTTCGTAACAGAAAACACCAAATTATTCATAGGGTAACAACTGGAGAATTTGCTATTCCGATGGAATTTACCAGTAACCTGATCGAGATGCGGGTGGTCCCTATTAGAGAAATACAGGAGATCAAAAGCAGATTTAAAAGATAAGTTGGAAATACACTCTCATAGATTCACATCAGAGCCATAAGAGTCATTATTAAGGCAACATTCAATGAAGGAATAGATTCGCCACTCAATCTTGCTATTTTTGACAAACGAATCTCACATCTCAAGGATTCATGTCTTGGAACGGTTACAAGAAATTTGTATGTAGGAAAATTAGCATTCAATGTCTACCCAAGAATTGCATACAATTTGGGAGATCGAGATTTTAATAGAGTCCTAACCCTTCATCAAGATTTCAAAAGAGTCGATTTGATGAAAGAATGAAATAGGCCTTACTCGATTACATACAAGATTTCCTATGCTCTCTCGAATACCCATCATTCTGAAGTATTCTTAAGAAAGGAATTTATTGAAGTCACAAGAATCTTTGAGGACTTTGCCAGGGTGGTTCTACCAGAAATCATTGAATCTCCAACTATAAAGGAGATTGATATGATAATTCAAGATCAACCAGTCTTCAACAAAAGTCGAAATCTCAGAGTTGAGCCCAGAAAGATGTTTTTCCAGCAGGACAGAATGGTGAGTAGCAACCGATGGGAAGAAAGGAGACCAAGTATAGTTCAGCGCATCCCTGATGTTTTCAAAACGGCAGGAGAGCTGAAATGTCCAGAAGGATGGCGAGAGGTTGAAGTAATATTCGACATCACTCAAAAGGATAATATTTTTCCTTGTGATGTTCTATATTATCTCCAACAACCAATAGTTGGGAGGTATCAAAGAAGCCTAGAGATAGGTGAAATTGAGCTTACTATCACAGGAGTAGCAGGGAAAATCCCAGAACAATTAATACTGGGAATTGAATTTCTTGAGGATCATAAACCTTGGGAAAGATTACAAGACGGAACGGAGTTCACAGTGGCTAATAAAAGATACAGAATCAAATGACCACTAGTCCATTCTCAATATACATTTCTATTGGAATGTTATATGTTGAATACAAAGCCGAGTATTTCGCGGCCTATATTGATTCAAAGCGCCGGAATATGTATCTTTATCGCCGGATGTTTTTCCTAAAGAAACTCAAGAAGATTTACCGATTATTGCGGATCGATTTCTCTAAAAGAATTCGATTCTTAACGAGAGAATTAAACAAGCCAAATCATGATCGGATGCGCGGCGGTACCCGTGGTACAAGGTGAAAACGCCACCAATCTATTTCCATGATACAGTGCAGATGTTTTGCTAGGAAACAACTTCCTACAAACATTCAAGTGATTTACACAAGAGAACGAGACAAGAAGACTTATTTTCACAACCTTATGTGATCATAAGATCATTGTCCGTAGATCGAGCTATGAAAGCATTTTACAGAAAAAATGTCTATTAATTTTCGCAGCAAGTGTGGTGATGAGGCCTAACTCCGAAATCCAAAAATGGTGGATCGAAGGAAATTTGGTGAAGCTTTATTATCCTATAGATAATTCGGTTCTCGAAAGGATAAGAAGCTTTGGGATAATAACTTGTATTCATTAAGAGTGCAATGAGAAGAACGAGTTACTCCAGAGGTTATTGCTGAATTGATGGTGAGCCTAATGGAGAATCCACAGAATGACGTAACCATTGAAGAACAAATATCACTCGAGGATATCAAGAAGAAAATCCAAAGGAATTATAAGAAGATCCTTTGGCATGGTGGGACAAGAATGAGCTCAAAGCATCCTTAAAGGTTAAACCCGGAAAGGAGTACGAGTCCGTAAGATTCAAACTAATCCTTATGAACCAGGAGGATCGTGAGGATGTGCAGAAAATACTTAAGGAACATCTTGACCTTAAGTTAATTTTGGAAACAATGGAGAAATCAAAAGAGGAAAGCCAAGACTTGTTATTAATTACAAAGGGATTAATAATATTTTGGAATTCGATGGATACTACATCCCGAGCAGATAACATCTGGTTAACTGTACTAAAGATGCCAAGATCTTCTCAAAGTTCGATTGCAAGTCTGGATTCTACCAGATTAAGATGGAGGAAGAAAGTAAGAAGTTTACTACTTTCTCTATACCACATGGACACTATATTTGGAACGTGATGCCTATGGGATTGGCTAACGCACCCCAGATATATCAAAAGAAGATGGATAATCTCTTCAAAGATTATTTCAGTTTCATGTTCGTGTATATCGATGACATTCTGATTGCATCAAAGAACATGAAGGAGCATCTCAAACATTTGGAAATATTTTCGATGTTTGTCACGAAGAAGGATTAGTGCTCTCGGAAAAGAAGGTGGTAATCGCAACAACATAGATTGAATTCCTCGGAATTGAGATCGATGGATCTGGAATTATTCTACAGAATCATATTGTAGAAAAGATACAGGGATTTCCGGATACACTGAAAGACAAGAAACAACTTCAGAGTTTTCTTGGAGTTGTTAATTTTGCAGGGATGATCATTAACAATCTGACATATTACATGAAGGTGTTTAGCCCATTACTTAAGAAAGATGTAATATTCAAATGGGAAGATATCAAAAAGGAATTATGCAACTTAAAGAAGTTTGTAAAAAGCTTCCAAAGCTTGCGATTCCCCAAGACGAGGACGAACTGGTTCTTTATACAGATGCCAATGATGGTTGGTGGGCAACAGTTCTTACTAAGGTCACACCAAATGAAGAAGTGCTATGCAGATATTGCAGCGGTTTATTCACACCCAGTGAAGCAACCAGATGGCATATCAACGAGAAATAATTCTTTGCAGCTAGAAAGGCTTTTAAAAAATAGCCTCTATTTTCAAGTGTGAAGGCTTTTCTGAAAAACAAAATTGAATCAAAACCAGAAAAGGCTAGATTACTTAGATGGCAAGCTGAATGTCAATATTATGATTATAATAGTGTCATTATAAAATCTCATGAAAATTTTCTTGCAGATTTCTTGACATGAGATAGAAGGACGTGTTGCTGACGAGGTCCTTAAACGAGTAAAACATCTCAGGGAAAACCTGGAGAGTCTAGACCGAGATTTTGGGGCGTTATGTCTCAATGCGTGTTTGCGGGGCGACTTCAACAGGTGACCAAAACCGTTTCTAGTCAAATACGAGCATGCCAGGTTCGCTCGAGGACAATTGTTCTTAGCGCTGCCGCAAGGGCCTCTCCTCCAGGCCGCATCTCCTACGATGCGAAAAGGGGCGAATAGAGAACGGGGCTCTAACCCGTAGGTTATGGATTCAAGTACCATAATCACAAGCGTTGCAGATGATGCATCCCCTGAGAGTGTACAAACTATAACGAATGTTGAAGCTCCTGTCACAACCCGAGTCTTCAAGTCAACCCAAAGATCTCCGGGGTAAAGAGGAGAGTTGGATCTTAGGCCACGAGTGCAAAAATCTAAGGTCCAAATCGACGAGATTAAGATTTCTCCAATGCGGGTATATCAAAGACAATGGGAGAAATTGATTACAAAAAGAGGTATCAACCCAGAAAAAACAATAGTTGATATCTCGAACAAATATCCCAGAGTTTGGATGAAACCAGGAAGTCATCCAAATGAAGTACATGAATGGTATACTTTTGGAGCTCTAGCTTCAATCTATACTGTATAACCAGGATTCCCAAAAATTTCAAAATTACCGAAATGGATTGGGGAAGCAGTTTACGAGACATGGGTCAATAATCCACATTTGGCTAGAGGAGATATTTTGGAACTGTATTTTATCAGTGCAGCTCCCGAACCAGCAAAGAAAGGCTTTAATGAAGCTTTTCATTTTATCAAGCTAAGAAGACTGGATGGAAATGCTTTAAAATATATCAAGACAGCTTCACCGGAAGAAGTACCAGTGTTAGTAGGAGCAATTTCTGAAGATAAAGCTTCTACACGACGAGCATGGGGTCTTTGGGTTTGTCTAACAGAAATGGACAAAGTCAAATATCCGTTTAAGTTTTTCCAGAATTCAGCAAATGGATCTTTCCTACTGAATTCAATGACTGGATCAACAACAGGATTTGCAGAGGAGCTTTTCGAAACGAAGAGAAGAATTCTCTGGGAGAACAAGATTCCGGCAAGCAAATAAACTTACTGGAAATTCTATAACATGGCATGTGGGTCGTTGGATCGATCGGATCTGTCAAGCATGCCCCGAACAGAAAGAACCCGAGTTTGGAAAAGGTTTCCGACCCAAACCCGACCGACAAGACTATGCAGCTGGAAAGGACAAGGGCCCAGCTCACAAGACGCGTTATCCCCGGGGACCACGCAAACCAAATTTTTAAAAGATTCCCCGACAAACACCAAATGGGCTGAGTCACGCGGAAGAAAAAGAAAGGTAGCTGGCGAGACAATAATGCAGGATATGACGTAAGCAGTGACGTCAAAAATTTCAACAAGATTTTGAGTCCGAATTTCAAGTCCGAATTCACATCTATAAGAAGCAAGGTTTGAAGGAAGCTGAGGACATCGAACATTTTCCTTAGTTTTCTTATAATAAAGTCTGAGAGAAAAATTTGTAATATTTTGAGTGTTTTAGTTTTCAAGTTTTTATGTATTTTCGAGTGCAAGCCTCATACATGAGAGGCTAAACCAGTATTCTCCTCCCAAAAGGGGATTACTAATGTAATAAATATTTCAATAAGTTCTTAATAAAAGGGGTTTTCTCGCTTCAACATGTCTTCATAATGTTCTATTAATTTATCCCGTTTAAAGATTACTAAATGCGCTGGAGTAGGAAACGAACCAAAGTCATCTTGAACAATTCTTGAAGGAGTCGGATAACTTGCAGATCATCTTCCCTGAGGGTGAGGTTGAACAGTGAGGAGCTGTTTGTCAAAATATCTGGGGGCAGTAATTTTCCGATTGGTGGTGTTGCGAGCCATCTCACCCGATCTTTGTTTTGGCCAAAGAAAGTATGAATTTTAAGGGATTTATTAATTTTACGGAAGCATGTTGGGCTGATATGGTCGTGATGGACTATATCTCTGTTTTATCAAAACCTTAGTCTGAAATCGAATTTATTTAGAATTATGAAGTATTTACAGAAGTATGTCCTATTGAGTTTATAGGCTGGAAACCTGACATGATCCACTTAAAACCTCTGAATAGAGATTGGATCTAAGTAGGTGTAACAATGCCACGAACAAAATAGGTATCAGAAAATGTAAATTTTCATAATCTATGAAATTGGGATTTATCGAAAAATAGCCATAGTATGAAATGATTGAAATTGCTAATTCTCGAAAGTTATAGGACTATATTTTCTACCTTGGAAAGAAAAAGGACCAAAATTGTTATTTGACCATAAGGGCAAGATTGTCGAGGGCATAAATTGCCACTTAAACAAATTATTGTCCTATTTTGCCACCATACAAAAGTTAGAGGGCAGATTTTACAATTTAGCCGTTTCTTTAATCCCAATCGTAGCCTATGTATGCATAATGCAATAATAGAAAATGAAAATAACATGGTGTCCCTAGCCATAGAATTTAATGGAATTTTAATATAATTTAGAATTTCATGATATTCTAGGTGCCCTCAATTTGGATTTTTATGAAATTCATTAAATCTTGATGTCCTCAACTTATATATTAATCGATTCCACGAAAATCCAGTATCCTCAAATATTCAAGGAATTCCATGGAATTCTTTTATAAATGGATTTTGGTGGAATTATAAGCTATATTTATGAAGGATAAATTCTCACATTCTCCCCTCGGAATTCAAATTCCATTTCTCAATAATAATAATAATAATAATAATAATAATAATAATAATAATAATAATAATAATTTTTTTGGCTATGGTATAAAGAGAAAAAATAACATATTTTTCTCTCATGTATATCTCCTCATGCATTGTCTTATAATCTCACAATTCATTGCGTTTTACCTCGATTTTGTGAATAATCACTGTAGAGTAACTAGAATTGATTTGTCGTCTTATTTAAATTGCTAATATTTTTAATTTTATCGATAAATTAATAAGAAAAATATTGTTATAATAATATTTTACTAAGAATCATTGTTGATAAATTTTTATTCGTTCATATTGATAGGCACATGTATATTGTTTTGTGTTAGAAAGCATTGTTCTAAAATTATCTGTTTGTTGAATAAATATTTTAAAAATAGTTATTTATGGAACTATTCCAAATTTTGACAATTTTAAATTATATTTTTGCAAAGTTTATGAAACTTTTTTTGTTCTAATGTCTTTCTTTCAATAATTACATTTCATATTTTTAATGATTATGATGTTATATTATGCTACTAGTTTCACAAAAAAAAATATTAATTATACATTTGATAACATCCAACAAATTCCACTAAAATTACACAATTCCATAGTATAAAATTATATTAGAATCTACTGGAATCCATAAAATTCTCTTAAAATTTATAAAATTTCATAACTTAAAAAATCGTTGAAAATCCATGTTGGGGACACCCTACTGAGAATCCATTCTGAAATGTTAATCAACTGAACTAACATTTGTTCGCCTTGGCAGTTGCCAAAAACAATAGCTTGTTTTATAACTATACTTCATTGACTAATTTCTCATGTGATTTTAATTAATTGAAGAAATGAGATCAAAACTAGAATCATTATCTTCCAACCGACAAGGAGATTCGAAAGATATAAATAAAAAGTTGAATAACTGAGAGTTTTGTTATATTGAACTAACATATTGGCCCATTTTTCAGTTTTCTTTGTATGTTTTGAGACTTCTAACATGAGAATATGCTTAGTTTTGAGTTTTAACACTTGATCCGAACAAATGAAATTGGCATTATCATAATTTGAGCCCAAGAAATTATTGGTGGGTATCAATTGATTCAAACCCAATGGTTTATGAAGTCTATTATAAAACAAGCCTTAATTCCATGAGCGTAGTACACATAAGACAATAATTCCTAGCAGCATAAGAATACATATACCCCTTTAATAAATCTTTTCAACAGTACGCCATTTTACATTGAGTATTTCTGATTTTCAGCCATTTTGTTTATATTATGGATGACTCAATTTAATTTTAACGCTGGAAGGTTATCTTCAGGACACCCATAAGAACTCATAAGTCGTAACAATGTGTTTTTTCACTATTAGGATCTCAATAAGCAATCAATCATTGCCACGAAGGGCCCTCGAGGGCGAGTTTCAAAGATTTAGAGGTGTTTGAATTTAGATCGCATCATTGTAGCAACATATGTGGAAAACATAATTAAAAATGCTAACAAGATATAAAACTGAAAAAAGGCAACTAGTACCCCTCTTGGAGCACAATCCTCCAACTCGTTCACAAGCTTAGTTAAAAGTCATTCTATTGTGATCAAGAAAGTCACAATGACCCTATAATCAAGAAAGTTGAAATGACTCATTTTGATATCAAGAAAAACATAACATTGGGTGAGGCTAACTGATGAAGATTTGAAGATTTTTTATTATCTATTAAGATTAGTTTATTATTTTTTAAGAGTTTTCAATTATTAGGAGTTTTATAGTTGTAAGACTTTAGTCCTATAAATATTTGTTTTGTTATTATTTTTAGGGAGATTGAATTATTATTAAGTTTTGAGATTATTCTCTTGTTAATTGCAATTTACGTTTCTTCGCGAAGTTTTGTATTGCTTTTGTTCGTTGCTCGTTTATTTGTGCTTCCGCCTGCATCACTAACCCTCCCCGACATAATCCAGTCCTCAAACTCAATGGGGCTACTCGACTTAACTCTGCAGAAATCATCATATTATGTCCCGGCACCCTCAAAATTAAATGCTATTTCTGTTACTGATTTATTTTGATATATTTTCAATGCATAATATCATTTTTTAAATTATTGATCTTAAATGCTATAAAACTCAAAAAATAAGAAAACAAATCATATGTTTCACCCTCTACTACAGTTTGATAGCTTACAAATTACAACTTTGAAGTTCCAACTGTCCACCATAGTACGCTGTCAAATTCTAAATTGTATCAAAACCCTAATAAAAACTAAATTTTTACATTCATTTGATTTGATATTATAAAAAAAAGGAAATTTCCTCGATTCAATCTCAAATGGCTTCATCAGAAATCGAAATCGTCTCGGATTCCAACGAACATAAGACCTTCAATGGAAACCCTAACGAAGTCCACATCATCGACGTTTTCTCAGCCTCCGCCTATGGAGACTTTGACAAGCTCCGGAAGTTCGTTGAGAACGACGGCGTTTCGCTCTCCCAACCCGACGGGAACGGCTTCTACCCCCTCCAGTGGGCCGCCCTCAACAATTTCGCCGACATTGTTCAATACATCATTGAAGTAATTTCTTAATTACTGTACTGTTGTTTTCGCGTTAAATTGGCCGATACGGTTCTGGTTTTAGCTCAATTGGAAATTTTATGCTATAATTTTCGTTTTGGAAGCGTGGTGGAGAAGTGAACGCGAAGGATAATGCGGGGCAGACGGCGTTGCATTGGGCGGCAGTTCGAGGGTCGATTGCTGCTGCAGATGTGTTGCTGCAGAATGGGGCACGTGTCGAGGCTGCGGATGTTAATGGTTACCGGGTAATTATAGGCTTTTGTGAAGGTTTTTTTGCTCATGCAGGAGAACTGATTTTTATGTGTTGATGGTTCTGATGCTGTTTCTTGTAAGAAGAGTATGGGCTACGCTGCTAAAGACGGAGTGCTGAATTTTTTCTTCTGCTTGGAATAATTGATTTCACTAATTAGTGATTTCCTCCTGGTTTCCCTGAATCAGTAAATTAGATGAAAGTATGGAGGAATTTCCGAAATTCTGATGGCATGCCAACACCAAACATGAATCTATGCAGTAGCATATTGATTATTTGAAATTGTGAATGATTTGTGCAAGATGACGCCTAATGTGCATGCTAAGACTAGTTTAAAGAGTAGCTGTGACGTATCTATGAGCAGGGGACTGAATCCTGTGTCTTGTTTTAACTTGATATTTTCTACAGTGCCACATCAGGCCATCAACAATCTCTTTCTTTTGCTCTCTATTTCCCTTTCTATTTCTCTTGCTCGCTTGCTCATATGACTGAAATATTAGTTGATGGTTGTTTTGGGAGCTTGCTGGCTGGATAATGCTCTATGTAGATTGCAGTCTTAGAAATGTGTGCTGAGCAAAAAGGGTGTTTTTTCTATGGAAATTGATATTAGTTTGGCTGTGTTGCCACATGTTAAATTGTTTAAAAATCTAATTAGTATTTTGGTTGCAGGCGGTTCATGTTGCTGCTCAATATGGACAAACAGCATTCCTGAATCACATTGTAGCTAAATATCACGCTGATTTTGACGTACCAGATAATGATGGCAGGAGCCCTCTGCACTGGTATGTAAACTTACTATGAATTTAGATACATTATTCCTTTTACTTGGAAATTTGCCTGATTCCACTTTCATTCTTATTATCTGACAAATTTCACTCTCATAGTGTAAAGAACGGCTTATTCCATACTTGTTTCTTTGACCTGAATTCCTTCTTATATTTTCTAATTATGTGGTAGGCTTCGGGCTATATGCTTTGGAATATTAATTATACAACACTGTAGTGTGTGAAGCCTGTTAACTTAGTTACTGTTATAGATCCATTAGAAAGAAAAGTATATGATTCTCTGCAGAATTTAGGCTTTTGCTATGAAGTCTGGCTCAAATATTTGACATTTCTGAAGATCGTGATCGATCTTGGTTTTTCCCTCTTTTGTTCTGAAAGGAATTGTAGCTGTAGGTTTTTAAAAATATCATTCATCTGGTCGTGAAATAATTTCCAATTCTTTCATTAGTTTGGGGAAGCAAGTTTGATTGGAGGAAGGATACATACTTTTTCAGTAATTTGAAGGATACATACTTTACCCCTCTGGCTTACTTCTGTTATGAGATTTTTCAATTCAAACTAATCGGTACCATTCACATATGTCACATTTTTTTTTCTTCCTCCAACTTAAAGTTTCTGTGTTGGATCTTATTGTTGTTTTTCTAGGGTGGAGTTTCTAAAATAAACTCATATTAAGATTCCCCTCATAATATTATACCTCTGGATTTTTATGCTCATGAGATAATTTTTAATTTTAAGTAAAATGATACTAGTTAAAATAAATTCACTTTCACTACTTGGTCATGTCTGCACAAGAAAATCATTGCAATCTTTTACGCATATGTAAAATTACCTCACCTGGAATACCAAAATGTTTAAAACATCAAAATTTAGTTCTCAGATCTCCGTTTGATAACCGTTATGCAAGTGCTTAAAAAATTATTTTCATCTTAATGTTAGTCAACTGTTTAAGAATAATAAAGGAAAGAATATGTGAATATCTGGTTAACTGTGCTTTATTATTTTTTTCCAAATGCACCCTTGTCCTTGTTGAGCCTGGTTTAGTTTATCCGTGTATGTTTCTAGAACCTTGAGTGTCAATCATTCATGGTCAATGTGTCGTTGGTGAATTACAGTCTACAAGCATGCTTCCCTTTCAAATCTATTTGCTTATGGATTAAGTTAATACTCCCTCCGTCCCAAAAAGATAGGCCACCTTTCCTTTTTCGTCCGTTCCCAAATTATAGGCTTGTTTCCTTATTGAGAGTATTAATTATACAACAATAAGCTAAATTACCCCTAATTAATTCATTTGGAATGATATACCACTATTTAATGCGAGGGCAAAATAGGAAGAATGTGGAAAAAAATTATAATCCCAATTACATTTATTATGTTTTCTTAATCTGTGTGAATTCTTCTACTTGCCTATCTTTATGGGACGGAGGGAGTAATAAAATAGTGAAGATCTCTAATTTGTTGTGGCCTCTAGCACAATGTCTGTTGTATTGTTCTTTTATCTGAATTCGTTGCTTTCTTGATTAATTGACACAAACCGCTCAGTTGCTTTTCAAATAGAGCCATACCCATGTTCGCGAAACAATGCTAGTTTGTTTTATCTTTCCGTTTTCTGATTGAATTTTAATAACTAAACTGAAGATCAATAACTGATTGTGGCTTCTAGTATAATGTTTGTGCAAGTGTTCTTATATTATGCATCGAACTATGCATTCTTGAGTAACAGACATGGTTTGATCCTCTCTTGCTTCTGAACAGGGCTGCTTACAAGGGATTTGCTGATACTATTAGATTGCTTTTGTTTAGGGATGCTTGCCAAGGAAAACAGGATAAAGAAGGTATCTTCCAGTTTGGTGTAGTGTTTTCGTATTCTGAGCTATATATAACTTAAACAGATACTAATGTGGAAATAAATTGGCTACTAGATGCCTATTGAAAAGTAAACTTATCCAACCCACAGACATCAATTGATTTTCAATGATGATTTTCTACTTTCAACTACGGCATGATGTAGGCTTACTTTGGTCTATATGGCATGGATGAAAACTAACATTCTTTGTAACCGAATTTTTTCTTTTTATCCTTTGCGAAAGACTAGTATAGGATTTTAGGGGTTACGGATATGCTATCGAAATTTGTGTTTTTCTGCATATATTTTATGTAGAATTTGTAGGTTCAAGAAAGGCTGGCTTTGGCTTCATATATTTTATTCTATGTTAAGACTTTCGAGTTTAGTGAGGAAAAAAATAAGGGAAGAGTTTCCTGATTTGCTTTTAAAGGATAATGATGAGATAATGTTTGTACAAATATGGGTTCGTCTGTTTATGTTTCCAAATCCACATTTTCAGTTTTATTGTTTAGCTGAATCTCACCAAAAATATCTAATTTTCTCATTCTGATCTATCCTTAAAAAATACTTCCCAAACTTCTATCCCCAAATTTCAAAACTGTATTCTCAATTTTCAAATCTATATTACACTAGTGGGACCTGCCACAACCAATTATATCATGTTATATATTATTTTCCTCCAACTACATAATTTCAATTGGACCCACCACTTACATAACAATGTAATAAATTATTATACCTAAATTAAATATTTAAAGTGTTTCTACCATTGTCAACTATATCTAATGAAATGAAATGACATCATTTTAGCGTGATCCATCACCAAAATATACCATCCTAATAAATTGTCATAGTTAAATATTCAAAGTGGGACCCACGGCAAACGTCTACTAATTTATAAATTATGGAAATGATTCCACCAAAAATTATCAATACAATCATAATTTGAATTCACCAACCAAACATATCTTCATTCTCATACCTATTATTTTCCTTAAGAAATCATTCATCTAACACATATTCAATTTTAGTACAAGAACTAAGACAACTTTGTAAACTTCATTGGAAATGCCGGAAATTGAAAATGAGAACGAAAACATAAACAAACTGAGTCTATGATTACATAAGATATATATATATATATATATATATATATTTATAACATAGTTATCAATGTGAGAGGCAATGTCAAGGCGGCAAGTCATGACCTAGCATCCGACGGCCTAGCGACAAAAGGCCCAAGGCGACAACAACCATAATGCATGTTATATATTTATATTCTTCTAATTCAACTATATAAAATAAAAAATCGTATCAAACAATAATATATTATATCAAACACCAATATCAATCATCAAGCAACAAAAACACAAGTCAAATAATCAATAATGTCAAAAAGACAACATCTCTATTAAATCCCATTCTAGGCAATTAAAGTTTTCTTGAGCAAGCTACACAAATCATTCACTTTCAAGATCTTTCATTTCATCTCCATCACTATCATCCACATCCAGTCCTTCATCAATGTCCGAGTTAGTGGAAAGAGGCGAGCGGAGCAACGGTGGATGGACTAAAGCGCAGTGAGTTGGGAACGTCGACTGGACGACAATGATTTGAGTTTTAGGTTTTAAAATGTTATTTACGAGAAACCCTTCTTAAATAAAAAAAAACTAAAGACACCAGCAAAGAAAGGCGTTGCCTATCGCCTCTTGAAAGACAAAATGAGGCGATAAACCATCGCCTCTCGCCTAGGCGCGGCCTAAGCATCACTTTAACAACTATAATTTATAACCCGTTACTTATTTTTCATGATACCCAACTACATTCCCCAAAATATTTAAAATTTTAAACTTACATTCAGTTTTTTGGAAACTGGAAATATGTTGAATATTTACATTTTAATGCTTTTTTGATTTTTCCTTTTCCTTTTATGTCCACTAAATCTTTATTCAAAATGGAGCCCTATAAGTTTTTTTTAATGAGTTTATCTCATAGACCAGTTTTCAGAATCACACAGGGTGTGCATGGTTGTGAATGTTTTTTCCAAAATTTTCATTTTGGAGGAAAATTTTTTAGGATGTGTGATTGTTTGAGAAAAAAATGATTTTTTTTAAAGAAAATCTAATTTCTCTCCAAAATTAACTCATTTTTCTCTTTTTCTTTCACATTTTCCAATACCCAATTATACTATTTATTTCTCTCTCATCTCCCTATTTATATAAAGAATTCAGATATTTTTTTAATTTATCACTATTTTTATTATTTTTCTCTAAATCTTGTTAAGAAAAAGTATAAAATGAGATCCATATTTCCTATTTTTGGATCAATTTTTTATTTTTGTTCAATTTTCTTACATTATATTTTACACTTTATTTTCACAAAATTTTTCACAAACAATTAACATCTCTAAAAGATTCTCTATCACATCAACATAATCATCACTTTTTCTCTACACATCCAACTTCCACTTTTAAAAAAAATTTCACTACTATTCTCTTAGAAAATGAAAATGGATGGAATGAAAGCACAACCAATCACAGCCACTCTCTCTCTCTCTCTCTCTCTCTCTCTCTCTCTCTCTCTCTCTCTCTCTCTCTCTCTCTCACTCAGCAGTCATGACTTCCCTCCCGCTCCCCATGATCCCAAAAAGGGAAAAAAAAAATGAAGAGTAGGAATAAACCAAGCGCATTACCTGACAAAGACATGATCTGGTCATGATGTTCTGCTCATAGATGCTTGGTTGGGTTTGGACAGTTGGAGAACAACTGAAAGACAAGGGTAGAATGCTTTATGTTGGCCTAGGATAAGCTGTTGGACAGATAACAGTGGCTAGCTAAACTTGTCGTTTAGAGCCTGTGGCCCAATGTAATTTTCCCTCTAAGACAGTTCTGGTGCCCACATCTTTCTGTCCATTTACATATATTTGTGAATCTAAAGATAATTAAATCATGAAATTGATGTTCGCATACATTATTCTTCTTGCATTAACCTTTATTCTTTCTTTGGGCTGGGACTGCATTTATTTATTAAATCAAGTAACATTATATCTGGTAAATGGTGTGGATGTACAAAGGGTAAAAGGTTATATCACTGGGTCCTTGGTGCCCTGAGTTCTGGCCTAATCTGGTTTACATATAGTTGATGCTTATTATCTTTTTTGCTAGGTTGTACACCTTTGCATTGGGCTGCATTGAGAGGAAACGTGGAGGCTTGCAGTGTGCTTGCCCATGCAGGGTCTAAGGAGGAATTAACATTAAAAGATAAAGCAGGAAAAACTCCAGTGGACCTTGCGTCTGATAAAGGTCATCGGCATATCGCTCTTTTCCTTGTATGTAACTTTATTGGTAATTATGGTATTTAATTACGGTTCGCATTAGTAGTGGACTAATACAGGATTTATGTTTTAAACTTTCTAATGTTCTACGGTCATCAGTATTTGTTGTGTAGCTTATGTTCGACAATGAGTAACGTAATATCATTAGTTTCGTAGATATATATTCTACTGTAATGGTGCTGATGATATATATTCTATTGTAATGAGCAACTTTATTTGGTATGTTGTTTTTTATTTTAAGGGGAGATTATAGGTTTTATTTGTAGACGTAGCAAAGTCAGAGTGCGTATGGTTTGCTGTGCTATTGCGGTTCTGATAATGATGAGAATGTGCTGTATATGGCAATGCAGTTGAAACTAATAGATGCTGTTGCCAAGTATGTGGCACATTAACTTGCTCTGGTGTTATTGGCTCCTCTGATTATTTGGACTTAGACAAGGTATAGGTGTCTACCCACTGAGTTATAGATCAAAAAGTCTCCAACACGCAGTTGGGATTCTGTATAGCCCGGTTCTTAACTTTAGCACCTGGGACATGTTGAAGCTCAGGTTGTTGTCTCCTATATGATCAAAATGAAGATATGCTAAGATTGTTTCTGGATCCACAGTTCTGTAGAAGGAAAGCTGTATCAGTGGCAATAAATTCCCATTCAGATATCCTTTCTTCTTTAATCACTTTGTTTCTCCTCTAGCTTTCTGCAACATCCTTGTTCTGATTTTTCCTTGTAGGACTTTTTTTACGATATCATCAGGATGACATTGAGTAATCTTATCTGATGCAGTCAAATGCATTGCGTGCGCAAACCAAGCGCTGGAACCACAGGATTTGCTCTGCACATCGCGGGGAAGTTGGTTATGCCCCAATTCTGTTCTCTTTGATTGTTATTAATGCGATTCTATTCATCAGCTGTGTCCTTCTTGGTAAGTTGTGATGTTTTTCCATTTCCATGGGTGGTTTGATTACCTAGCTAACTGTATCCTTCTTGTGGTAGCTCCTAATCTAACAAAGGTTACTGCAATGGTTGGACTTTGGGGATGGACCGCCATTTCTCTAGCAGTTGGCTCTTTATTCATGCTTGTCAGCTGCAGTAGGTAGAATTTTACTCTCATTTTTAATGATATGTCAACTAAGTTAGGAACGTGCATAAAACATTCTTTTCTATATGAAGTGAGGTATGTGGACTACCATCTGCACAATAATCAGAACATATGGTTGTTCAGAAAAAAAAAATAATCAAAACATATGGTGAAGTCTTTCTTCTATCCCTCTGAATATTATGTTCAATATTCACACATATGACTCGGGGGAAATATTTTTAACGAAAAAGGAATATTTTTATTCCATACAGCATTGATATTTTTAAAAATTGAATTAAATGTAACTGTCACGAGCAAAAATTGTTTTCTGAGTTATAACTTTATCTGCCTAATGTTCGTTCAGAACAGAGCCTTACCTTGTCCTTTTGCAAAAGCTTTTAAGCTGCAGTTGGTGATGTTTGTCTTCATTTTGCTGCAGCAAAGATCCAGGTTATGTAAAAACAGGGACAGGTGACCGTTCTGATGCTGAGGTACCGATCTCCTTTTCAATAGTTGGTTGCAGCCTGGTTTTTTGAGTTACTTTATTTTGAACTCATACACTGTTCATCTAATGCAGGATCATTTATTGAACATTGATTTGAACAGTAACTCTATTTGGAATGGGAACTGGTCTCAACTTTGCCCTACCTGCAAGGTTCCTCCATGATGTTTATTTCTAATATTAATGAATGAGAAACAGAGATGACTTGTGAATGATATGATCTCTATGATGCATTGTTGTTTCAGTGTTCTAATCTTTACGTTTCATCTATTGCTACATGCACGTCCAGATAATAAGACCTGTTCGCTCTAAGCATTGTGCCATATGTAACCGCTGTGTGGAGCAGTTTGACCACCACTGCCCCTGGATCTCAAATTGTGTGGGAAAGGTACCAGATCCTTTCAATGTCTGCATAGTAGGACTTTGGCTTTTTCTCGCGCAATGATATGTTGACAATTTTGTGCTGAACTGCCTCTTCCTTCTATTTAGATGTCAAGTTAGGTCAAAGTACCTGATGTAGTCAAAACTTAAGAGTTCTTTATAATTTGCATAATCTGTAAAAAATCATGCCTAGGGCTAGAAATAAAATGTTTTTTTCCCAATTCATGTATTTGTATATCTTTACCTATTTGAATTATTTGATATTATGGTTACGATGTGCTCGTTGTCTGCTCTTTGCCTCATACCTATTCTGGATGAATTGCTAGCTACTCACTGAAACACTAGATGTGTGCTCTCTTGAAAAATGCTGTTATATTTCCATAAGTCGTCATATTGATTTGCACTAAATAAAAACTTCTTAGGTTTGTATGAGTTATGACAGATCTACACCTCTTCTGCTATGCATGTGAATGTGAAAAGTTGCCTTGAGCACATAAACTCTCTAGTTTTTGATTTGTGAAGACTATTCTTGTGAAATAACTGGGAGGAGTATTGAGGTCCATTACTCAGAGAAGATCGAATAAACTCCTTTTATGCTTCACAATCTCTTTTAGTGTAAACACTGATGTATGTTACAGATGGGTGATACACCAAAAGGCCTGATCCCTTGGGACTGTATTATCATTCTCTCATCAAGTCTGGTTGATAAACTAATAATTTGACTTGTTTTTTTACAGTTGAATTTGTATTGCCAAAGTCATTAAAATGGATAAATGAAGTTTGCATTTTTGTTTCCAAAAATAGTTGGCTGTATTTGGAATAGTTAATCATTCTCTCATAGACTCATAAAAATCACCAGTGTTCATTTATGATATTGTGCCTACTAGATTCTGGCAATAGACTAAATCAATAATTCTCTTAACCCATTATGGGTGTTTAAATCTCTCTTTTAACGGGTTATGTGCTAGTTTCTTATTGATGGAAGTTTGACTGGCATTCTTGTTTTCTTCCTTCTGGGCTAAAATTTCATTCTTGGTAACACTTCATTTTGAAATTTGCAGAGGAATAAGCGGGAATTTGTTGTTTTTCTCTGCATGGGGACTTTAACATCATCAATTGGTGGAGCGGTCACTCTACAAAGTACGTTGTATGAGATACACTTCTACTTACAATTAGTTTTGAAGCATGAGTTGATAATGGTCCCTAGATTTTCAATAAGTCTCAATTCATTCCCAGAGTTACAGTTCTATCAGTGATTGCCAGTTAATGTTGCTTTTGTCTCAGTTTGGTTCTCTTTACTGAATCTCCGTAGTTTATGGTTGGATTGAAGAATTTGGAACTTAGCAAATTCATATCCATAATAACTATTCTCTTGGGCTTGTTTGGATAATTTCAAGTTGCAATAGGGTTTCAAATCCATTAGCACCCCTTTGAGTTACTTTTCCATTGAAGTACAAATCCATTTAATATTGAAGTCATTTGAAAACCTTAGCTCTAAAACCTTTCGTCAATCGAAATTCCTCTATCCATATGCAACCTTAATGAACTGATCAAATTGGCATTGTGTTTAATTCCTCGAGAAATATGATTACTTCTGCCTAAGCTTTGAAGTATTAGTGTAGGTTTACATAAATACCCTCATAACATGCATTGGCTAAGATGGGTCTTTTTTTTCTCCAAGGGTCATTAATGAGGTTTAGAAAAGTGGACCAAATGAATAGTGATAAAAATTTAGGAAATGACGTATTAAATTGAAACTACAGTTAGACTTTCCTGAAGATTTTATTGTTAACTCTAGAGGTGGAACAAATTATCAAATAAAATGATAGCTTATGTTATGAAACAGGAATTTGGACATCTGTACCAGCTTTGTCAACTGGAGAAACATGGACTCATTATGTGATTTTTAACCATCCTGGTATCACTGCTTTCCTGGTCATGGATGCAGCTATTTTTATTGCTGCAACAGTTTTATTGTCGGTACAGGCAGCCCAGGTGAAGATTTGTCCTTTTTTTTTTTTTTTTTTATTTACATTTTATACCATTTTTCTTTTCAATGATTACTGGACCTTTTAGTACAACAAATGCTGCCTTTGTACATATTATTTGCTTAAATTCTGAGGTCCACATTATGCTGAGTACTATCTTCGACTCTCTGATATTCAATATTGATGTGCTTCTAGCTTGATATGATACTATCCATCATTTTGTGGCTTCTCTGGTACTCTACTTAATATAATCAGTTAGGTTATAATGATACATTCTGCTTGTTTAGATAACGTATCTGGTTTCAACAGATCATGTCTAGGGTTTCTATAATCTCTTTCGACATTTCTTGTAGTTTTTAAAATTAGTTTTTCCAAGTGCTCAAGATTTTTAAATCTGTAGCTTACTCCATTTTTTTTTTTTTTTGGTACCGATCTTTTTACTTCTGTTACTATAATAATTTACAATTGATGTGAGCATAAGCTATAATGAATGTCATTAATTTATGAAAAAATGGACAGAAAAAATATTGAGAAAGACAACCTTCTGATTGAGTTTGCTTGATACCCTTATCATATATGTTTATTATGTCTACTTCCAAGTTTTATAATGGTAACAATGGTTTTTCATAATGCAGATTGCTCGAAATATCACCACAAATGAAGTAGCAAATGCAATTCGTTATGGATATCTTCGGGGCCCAGATGGACGGTTTAGAAACCCATATAATCACGGTTGTTGGAAAAATTGCTCTGATTTCATAATAAATGGCCACACAGACGATGATGAGATTGCTTGGCCTCCTCTGCAGCAGGTTGCTAGGTAGTATATATGCGTGCTAGTTGATACTGATTGGGGATCTTATCACTTAATATATGCAAATTATACTGTATACTTTCGTATACTAATGTAACAGCTTTTTTCCAACGAAAGCAATTCGTCGTGTATAATGCAATATTACGTATGGAGAACTTACCATGTTTGTGATGGGTTCTCATGTGAATATACATATGCTTGTCTGCACTGTCTTAGTTTTTATTAGTTGGAGAAATGAGGTTGATAAAATATGAACAATCACTGGCAGTTCAATAGTAGTAGTCCTTTTATGTAGATTGAAAATCTGATATTTATTATTCTCAAAAAAAAAAAAAAAAAATCTGATATTTATAATATTGAAATCTCAAAGAATTTATCATATAAATATGATTTTTTATTTTTTATTTATTTTCAATTCAACAATCCAAAAAGAGAACGGAGAGATTAAGGCTGCGATTGGATATGAACTAAACTTTATTTTCGTTCCGCTGGAGAATTTTTTTTGACCAAACATGCGATTGTTTATGAAAATTTTCAGAAAATATACTATTCTTCCACTTTCACTTTTTCTCATTTTTTATTACATCAATCACATCTACACATTTTTTCACAAAACACTAATCATTATTACATATTCTCCCACAAATTTCACTATTCACCCACTCACAAATTTCTAACTACCAATCACATTCAATCATTATTTTACTATTTTTAAATTAAATCAACTTTCATCATTACATATCCATTCACACTCTCAAAATTTTCCATAAACTTTCATCAGAATTTATTTTCACTATTCTCTAGCGAAAATAAAATTTTCAAAATGAAAGTATATCCAATCGCACCCTAAATTTAGGAAATGCGCATGGTATGCAATATAAGTACATTAATGAAATAGCGAGGTGTGCTTGCCATGTAGGAATACAGTTATCTAGTATAGTACATATACATCCATCCATGTATGAATGCAGTTATCTAGTATACACATTTACTCGAAAAAATTGGTTCTTTTCCTTGCAAGACAATTATTGAAACGGGGATGAGATCTCCTGTTGCACTTTCCCTATTCCACTTCCTATTATCTCAATCCATTGAAACGAGGCTTCCAGGGCATTTGTTTAAACAAAAAACACGGTGGGAGAAAAAAGTCAGAATGAAAAGAAACTGTTTTTTTGAAATCTGATGCAAAGATTGATCCAAGGATATATTGATCATATAAGCAATGCCTTCTTGACCTTGACTGTGTATAAAGAACAAAACACAACACAAAACACAAAGACAAAATGGAGGGGGCGTGCCAGCACTATACATTTCAGCAATCCACAAATAAGTGGATGACATTATCAACTCTGCTGAATACCGCTAGGCCATGTCTGATTCTTCACAGGCTTCAGAATGCCTTCAATCTCCGACAGTGTTTTTTCATCCTTCCCGACCGTGGCAAGTTCTATTGCAGCTGCTACATTTTCATCGACCTGATTATAAACAAGGTTTAGTGAGTGCAAATCAGCTTCTTCACAGTCAACCATTTTAATGTTATGGCAACGTAGTAACATGAAACATCGAAGAAAGTTCAGTGTTGATTCAAAAAGCCATCAAGGGACCAGTATACCTTTTGATAGTTGTGCTTAAAATTTTGTCAAGCATGTTTACTGGTCAGTCTCCACACGCATCCAGACAAAACTTCCACTTATAGAACACAGAACTGGAACTGGAGCCAGCCAGTTCTAAGGTCGAAAATCGAACTGCCACCCCTCCGTGGGGGTCATTCGATACTAGAATTTACAAAGTAAGTAGCCTGCTATTGCATTAATTAAAACACACACTAACGATAGAATTTCAGAGTCTATTAGCGTGCACTATTATGATTGGCCATTACAGAAAATTCATAATTTTTAAATAGATGGTTGCAAATTTTGCAAGAGATAGGCACTTGAGGCAAATATAGTAATCTCATCATATGCTTTTAACTCTTATGATATGGAATAATCATTTTCACTACGGTGAAGTTCTTCAAACTAAATCTGGTCCTTCAAAAACAGATAAATTTACAGAAACTAGTTACTTCTAGACTATTGTAGTTCGGTTAAACCCTTTCTATCTCCATTATTCATACATTATCAGTACAAATTCAAGTAATTAGTGTTTTGAAGAGTAAAAAAAATCATTAAATGGTCAGTATTAGCAATCAAGGACAGTCCAATCATTTGAATAACGAAAAGCACGGCATGGAGTGAAGTTAAAACTTGTATAGAAATCAGGAACCAAAGGAATTTACTATACTTCATATTTTTTTACTATAACATGCATATTTAATCTGACACCCTGGCACATCTTTCTAAATGACGACTCATATCATGAATTCAACTAGAAAGCATAGGAATTTCGTCCCTACTACCTTTGTATAGCTACAGGTAGTCGGTAGAGATGAAATATGAAATATAGGTAACATTTTTAAAACAGACTAGGGGTTGAACAACTGTTGAAGAAAGTAATATTTGGAGATAGGTTGAAATGTATAAACATTAACCTGTTTGACTGAGTTCATCCCAACCAAGATAGTAGAAATATCTTTATTCGATAAGCTGTATTGCAAGGCCAACTTCGATATATTCTTTCCTTTCTCTTTACAATAAGCAGCAGCAGCTTGACACGCAGCCTGAGAGGAAAACATTAAGAAGCTTAAGTGCATAACCTATATAAGAAACATACAATAGATTGACTTGCAAACAATAGCCAAGTGAATTTTATTGACCATAGTATTTAATACTCCCTTAAGGTTGATTTGAATGTGAATATTAGAACAACAGTCAAGAAGATTTTCATGGATATCAAGCTGCACAAGGTCCAGGAGTAGCTCTTTTAGTTTGAAGTACGATACAACAATTCAAACTACCACTGTTCTGAAACCATTATCTAAGTTCAGAAGTGCAATAAAAAGAAACAATTTTACCTTGAGTTCAGGGGGAGCAGGGTGCCACTCTGGAGGGCCACTTTCAGTAAGAAGACCCATCGCTAGTGGAGAAGCACTGATTATACCAACACCCTTGCTTTTCAAGTAAGGGAGTAGATCCTCCAAGGTGGAATCATTGATACCGTAGTGACAATATGACAGGATTACATCAACTGTTCCAGGTGGCACTCTATCCAGAACATAAGAGAAAATTCCCAATGGAAGCCCTGTTATTCCAATGAATTTAACCTTTCCTGTTTCCTTTAACTTAAGAAGTGCAGGGATTGTCTCAGTCACAATCTGTACACGGAAAACAGACACAAATTTTTTACATCAACAGACAGAAGAAGTTACTTAAATACAAATGAGATCAGAAGTTTGTTGCTCCACAAACCCCCACCAAACGCGCACACACACACACAGTTACAAAACAAAACAAAACAAAAATAGGATACCGGAGTTTATAACATCATTTAAACAAATACCGGCCCAAGAGAACATGATTTAAATTTTGTCATTATCCATGAAACAGACGGAAATAATAAGTTTCAAACAACAAGAGTTATTATATCTTTGTAGCAACTTGAAAGTGAGCTGTGAATCCTACATCAAGCAGGCATAAAAGGTTTAGCTTCTAGAAAGCATTCTGAGACTCTTCTGTGAGGGTTCTTTGTTTTCACTCTTCTTTGTCAATAACAAATATGACATTTGGTGAAGTTATCAGACATGAACCCTGATTTACTTGAAGGACAAAAGTCATGTCGAATTTTCCACAATTCATCATTTCCATAATTTCATTGATCAAAATCATCATAAACAAACCGGTAGCAGGGTTATGCCTGCTGCCATTTCATTAACAGTATCTACAGCAAGTGCAAGTTTTCGAGTGGACAAGTTCTATGTCTTCTATTAATATGAGCTCAAGAAACTTAGTTTTCCAGCAATAGAGATAAAACTGAAATAGAACCTGGTCAAGTGAGCCAAATTCGATATCATGACACTGCAGGATATCCACATAATCAAGCTGCAATCTTTCCAGGCTCTCATCAATGCTCCTTGTCACTCTTTCAGCACTAAAATCAAAACCCTCTTTATACCGCCCACATTTTGTCGACACAATGTACTCATTTCTAGGAACTCCCAAAGCTTTCAATGCTTTACCCAACATTTTTTCAGATAATGTCGCTCCATAATACCTAAACATCCAAAAGGAAATAACAATATTGGAATTAGATCAAGCCCCACTTAGAAAAAACTAATTGAATTCCCAACCAGAAACTGACTAAAACGTCAAGAAGAGTGGCCAACAGAACAAATAGAGAAAGGGACAAATTGACAAATCCCACAAAGACGAATTAAGATCAACAAGTAAATTTCCACCCCCACAAAACATAGAAAGGAAGAAAAAAAAAAATTACCCAACATACAGCAAGAAATCAATTCATTCTTCCCATGGAATGAGGTACAATAACCGAGGCTAAGGTACAACACTACGTTCAACCAAACAACAGCTCAAATGAAAAAAAAACAAAGACGACAAAAATCAAAATTGAATTGGGAAGCTGATTGAATTACGGTGAGGTGTCGAAGAAGTTGATTCCGAGGCTAAAAGCTCGGCGGACGGTGGCGATGGCGTCGGATTCCGAGACGACTCCAAAAACATTGCCGAGAGGCGAGGCGCCGAAGCCCACGCAGCTGAGCTTAAGGCCCGTATTGCCCAACGGCCGGTGCTCTAATGGGGTTGCCGCCATCATCGATGTGGAGTGTGAGAGAGTGGTTTACTAAATGTCGCAAGGATAACTGTGATGTGGAGTGTGAGAGAGTGGTTTACTAAATGTCGCAAGGATAACTGTTACGAGGAATATGATGCCGCATACCTCAAAGGATTTGAGTGACGTATTGTGTGTTTAGTGACACTTGAAAATTCGAATCTCCTAGTAATCTCTGGTAATAGGGTGGGGGAAGATTGAGAATTTTTGTGGTGACTCAGACAGCTCAGAACCTTGACTTGTTGAGACATAACCCACAATTTACCTTACCTTCTCCACAAAGCTCAAGGTAAGGGCAATAGGGACCCCTCATAGATAATGTTCATCTTTTTTTTTTTTTTTGAGGAATATGATTTATTTGAGAAAATTGCATCATTAGTCCCATTATGATTAGTTTTGTTGCAATTTTAGTCCCACATTATGTAATATAGTCACGTTTATGCACAAGCTTGGGACCATTTTTATTTGTTTATCCACAAGTTTAGGACCACTTTCATTTATTTATGCACAAGGATTGGACCATTTTTATTTGTTTACACACAAGTTTAGGATCACTTTCATTTGTTTATGCACAAGACATATACCACATTTATTTGTTTATGTAGTTGTCGACTTTAGGACCATAAGCTTTGAGACCACAATTTTTGCAATTTGTTTATGTACAAGCTTTGGGACTATTGTCTATATTTGATTATTTTTGCCATGCTTTTTATTGCAATGAGTGTGTTTGACATGTTTTTATGTGTATTTTGGGTGATAATTTGTGAATATTCTTTATGTGTTTTACTTGCATGTTGTATGTTTTAGTGTCAAGTAGTGTTATTTTGTTTATTTTCTAAGTATTCGTGGATTAAACAAGTTTTGGAGCAAAAAACGTAAAAATCTATTTCGCACAGCTGCGACAGTCTTCGTATTTTGGACATAATGTTTTCACTCGAAGTCTAATTGACCTTATTCCTAATCCATTGGAAAGCCAAGAAAAAATTCTACAATGTCTATGCAATGCAAATTCTAACGTTTTGAGTTGTTAAAATCAGTTCACTTGAAAACAATGAGAAAATGTTTTAGAAATGACATACCTTAGTATTTTGACCATAACTATCTCTATAAAATTGATATTAAGGTCATATTCAAGCAACCATGAAAAACTAACAAATAGAGCTACAATTCATCTGCAGACAACAAGAGCAAATTCTGATGTTTAGTATCCCCGTGGTCGCGCAAGTCAGGCAGTGAAGTATGGAAATCGCGCGCGAGCATGGATGGAGTTTTAACATGTTATGTTGCTCATTTTTCTACACTTTTTCATCCACTTTTTAGCTATGGATCTTTTCCTCCACTTTCTAGACATTTTTTTTCACTTGGTAAAGACTAATGAGCTGACAAATAACTCATGTGGGAAGCCAAAAAGGAGATACCCGTTCCCTAGCACATGTAATACTAAGCTTTTCTTTTTTCTTGTTTTGTTCCTCACTTTTGGAGGATCTGATGTAACTTGTTGGAGAAGAAGATGTTGACTCTTGGTTGAGGAATAGTTCTTGCTTTGTATTTTACCATTAAAGGATTATTGTAACTTGAATAAAGTGTAAGAATTCTTTCATATTCTTGGTTGATATTTAATCATCTTTTGATCTTCATTAGATTTGTGATAATGCTTGTGATTATATTATTTTATTCAATTACATTGATGGATTTATCTTCAAGCATGAACTAACTCCCATGTTCTAAAGCTTAGGATGAGTTGAATCATACTAACAAACATGAATATTGATTGATTAATTATGTTTTGTCTAATTAAGTTGCTTTAATCCATGATTAATTATTTGGTCAACTTTTGATTCTAGGTAATAACTGAGATCGATATATGATATTATTACCAGAACAAATTCAACTAGGGCTTAGATATGAATTAGAGATATATTATCTAACTTGGTTAATTAATTTGGTAAATTAAGATTTTCTAAGTCTAGATCTGTGAATACGAAAATTATCAGATTTAACCCTAGTTTATATATGTTTGCTTAATTAGTTGATTGCACAATCAATTGATCAATATTCTGCTTAGGAATTTGAGTAGTCTAATACGAAGCTCTAGACGTTTCTCCAAATTTTTTTATCCGATTTTATTTGTGCTTTGTTTAGAATAATTCTTTGTTCATTCTTTTACTAAACCAATCCTGACATAATTGATTATATTGTTTAGGATCTTATTTTATCCATTGTGATACATATAAAATATTTGTCGGCTAAGTCTTCTTTGAGAGATGATTTTGGTTAACTTGCTACTT
The DNA here is from genome assembly GCA_016081115.2 of Rehmannia glutinosa. Classification (NCBI taxonomy): domain Eukaryota; kingdom Viridiplantae; phylum Streptophyta; class Magnoliopsida; order Lamiales; family Orobanchaceae; genus Rehmannia; species Rehmannia glutinosa. Next base: position 42,782,095 of record CM071929.1, on the reverse strand, counting down.
TATAATTGATTTTGTACTCTTTGCGTGCATCGCTAGATTAATTTGGGTGTTATCAGTCGAACAAAATTTAGCGTTGTTAGCGGGAAAGACTTTAGGCGTAATAATTATTATGTTTGTTTTCCATATTTCAAGATTAAGATTTATTTTTCTTAGTTTACTTTTGTTTCACGTGCTTTTAATCTGCTTTTCTAGTGTTGTTTACGCAAATGTGCAAACTCTTGGAGGAGAACTCGTGCCTTTCGTAGATGACATCCATCGGATTCCAAAATACCCAAGGGACAAAGTCGACGACTCTTCCAAAAGTAGCACAAATGCTGAGGAGTTTCAAGAACAAGTTCTAAAGGATAAAACTGAAGAACAAGCACATGAGTACCAATCTACTATCTACTACTATCTTAAAAGGCTGAATGTTTCTGCAAAAATATGATGAGACTAAAATACCCTCACTTTTATATTAAATTAAATTAATTGAATGGTAAAGAAGTAATTTAAAGTTAGATAGGTTTCTACAAACATGTCTCTCCAATTCCCAAGCCCTCTCCCAATTCCAATAGGCCGTCCCTTGAGATTTTTCAATGAGTGAGAGACGAAATTCTAAGAAGAAGAAGAAGATGCAATGTCAAAGTTTCCTTGCAGTCTCCCAATTCTGGTAGTTAGATTTTATCTCCCTCTTCAATTGACACAAAGTCGATTAATAACGACCCAATTTTATAAAATTAAAGTACTCTAATAATATTATTAAGAAAACATAAATTTGTAAATTAAAGTGATTCCAATAATTATCAAAAAGTTGATTTATAATTTTAATTCTTAAGGAAAAAAATATAATGATGATACTAATAATTTCTAAATTAAATACCCAACAATTATTCCAAGCATAAACCGAAAAAATTAAAGGCATAAATCCAAAATTTAGTCCGATCATATTTATTTTAAAATATAAATATAACATGATTTATTCCATCATCCACAACATCATATCTTCAGCCGGATTCCTCAACCTGAAAGTCATGATAATAATAGGGGCGAGCTTCATCTCGCTGAGTAGGGATATATCTGTCAATATTTAATATTAAAAGAAAAACATTCACATAATTACAACAATAAATTCATTAATTTTCTCTTTTTCCTCTGACTGACCAGTTACTGCATATAATATTGCGGGTACACCCCGAAGATACGTTTGATCTCGGACCCTTTTCATGGCCCCTAGCTTTTATGAATTTATTTCCTCTTGACATATATTGCAATCAATGAAGTATAATCATGGAACATTAAATAAAGACAAATAATACAGAAATCCCTACCTTAATAATCGCAGATATTCGATGTAGAAAAATAAACAATAAAAGTCCTAGCCCTCGACCCCTTCGTTTTCTACATGAAATAAAATTATATAATTAATATGTGATTTTAATAAATCGAACTAGCTATTGAAATAATTTGTAAAAATAAAATATTGAAAGAAGTTTGTGAATTGGGAATTATATATATATATAAACATAGGAAACTTGAGTAATAAGTAGAAAAATTATAACTACCTTATAATTATTTGAAATTTGGTGTAAAATTTGAGTATGGAATTATACAGATTTATAGTAATTAATATTAACCCCTAAATACTCTAAACTAATCCCTAACTAACCCCTAACATAACTCCTATACTAACCTCTAATCAAATCATTAATTAAAAAAATGGATTATCACATTCTACTCCCATTAAATATAATTTCGTCCTCGAAATTCGATATCTTACCTGGAGTTGAAAAATCTGGGTACTTGACACGAATCTCCTCTTCATGCTCCCAAGTAGCTTCAGTTCTGCCATGACGTCTCCACTGTATTTTGATTAGAGCAATATTTTTATTTCTCAAATGGTGAATCTTGCGTTCCAAAATAGCTTCTGGTGCTTCCTCGTAAGTTAAGTCATTGTTGATTGTTAGATCCTTATAATTCACGATGTGACTTGGATCGTGAACGTACTTTTTTAGCATAGAGATGTGAAAAATATTATGCACACTTGATAGACTCGGTGGTAATGCTAGCTGATAAGCTAAATCTCCAACTTGTGTAAGGATTTCAAATGGTCTGATATATATCGGTTTTAACTTTTTCTTTTCGCCAAAATCGAATAACACCTTTAATATGAGCTACTTTCAGAAATACTTTTTCTCCTTCATCAAACTGTACATGTTTTCTCCGTCTATCATCATATGACTTTTGTCTATCTTGAGCCATCTTGATTCGATATTGTATCATAGCTATCTCTGTAAGTCCAAGCGGCTACGATAATCTAGAGGGGGGGGGGTGAATAGATTATCTCCATCTTTTCGATTTCGCCCTCTTTTTCGAACCAAATGCTCAAAGACAATAATAAAGGTGCGGAATGTAAACAACACACGTCGATTTAAAGAGGTTCAACCCACCTAGGGCCTAATCCTCTACCACCCCAGTATATCCGGGATGGATTTCAAAAAGAAAAAAAGATTTTATTAATTTACCACAAATTAATACAACACCAACTTACAACAACACCTTGAAGAGCACCACACTCTTCTTTAACACCACCTTTGAGATTACCACAATCTCACATGAAGATTACCACAATCTCCAACGGCACCTTGTGAAGATTACCACAATCTTCAACCTTGAAGAATACCAAATTCTTCAACACCTCAACAAGAAGATTACCACAATCTTCTCACACCTAACACCTAGATCACCCAAGTGTGCTCTTACCACAAGAACACTCACAAGGATATCTTGTGTTGAATGATAACCCAAAAATTCAAGATTACAACTCGATAATTGATAATACAATAGAGTACAAGTGTAATCAAGAATAGCCTAGACCTCAAGGATGTGAAAGTGAAAAGCTAGGCAAATTACAACAAGAAATAAGACAATGTAGGAACAAGTGTATTCTTGAGTGTATCTTGTTGTGTTGTAGTTTTCTCTCATATTGTGTTGCTTCAATTCTTCCTCTATTTATAGAAGATGTCTTGTACATGATAGGCTCCTCTTGGGGACATGAATTACGTAAAAAATTGCAAGACAATTGAAGAAAAGAGTCATTAGAAATCAATCCCACAAATTAAGGAAAAGATGTCTCACGCTGCAACGGTTTACAATTTTCTTTAAACAAACTCAAGGCGACCGGTCGCGCACAAATAGACGTTTGAAAATGAGAATACATATTTACAGGCGACGGTCGACGTAGGGTTCGACCGTCGTCCCTTACTTCAACCGTCGCACAACTTCAAAAAACGAAGGGCAAATGTTCTGTTTCAATTTTTGCTCCCGTCACCGATCGCCCGAGGGGTCGACGGGTCGACGGCAACGGTTGCCCTATAGGGGCGACCGGTTGCCTGACCATTTTCTCGCAAACATGAAGTTTTGTTTTTCTCAACTTTCGGTGCGGGTTGCCTATCGGCGACGATTGACCTCAAAATAAAAGTGTTGTCCAATTTTATATCGAAAAAAAAACTTCAAGAAATACTCCAAAAAATAGTGAAAACATTTTAGACCTATCGGGAGTATTAGGACAACATTTAGAAACATTGTTTTGGTGTAAAAAAAACATTGACAAAAAATCATTAAGAGTGTTGTCCAATTTTGTCGAAGATAAAACTTGAAGAAATACTCCGGAAAATATTAAAACCATTTTAAATCATTTAGGAGTATTTGGACAACCTTTAACACAATTGATTTGGTGTAAAATCAAAATCATCAAAATCATGATAAAACCATTTATCAAACAATCTCCCCCTTTTTGATGATTACAAACCAAAACAATTTTAACGAGGTCGATTTTGAAAACAAAACAATTTTACCTTAAAGAGAACTATCCGTTGTGAGCGACAATATTCCATGCAATAAAAACACAAGGATGGGAGTAGAGATATTCAAACACATATAACAAATGCTCCCCTATCAACATGCACAACAAGAGTTATATAGAAGCAACTTAAACATAAGCTAAAATATTAGCTTTTCGATATTGAGCTTAAGTATCAATAACTTAAAAGCTCCCCCCTGTCAAAAGAGACATCATTAGAAACATATATAAGTCCATACTACAACCAATGGACCAAGATTCATACATAACCATAATGCACCAAGTGGACTAAATATGATCCACAACTTACGGCTTTATGAAGCCATAGCTTATAGCTTCTTTTCGTTAAGCTTATCTTAGCTTTTATGAGCTAATGAGCTTATAACATGTTTCTCCCCTTTGGAATCATCAAAAGAATGTTAGCACGATAAACACATCATATATTCTTAGCAAAGAGTGCAAGTAAACCGATATATCGAGCCAATTTGAACATTGAAGCTTATAAACCAAATAGGAGGAAAAGTCGAATCATACGACTTGAAGAAGCTTATATGAAAATTCATTTGATAAGCAAAACATGATCTCTATAAATATATAAGATTTTTGAAATCGAGAGAATCATGTAGATGATGAATTTTTCATTGAAACATTTTATCGAACACTTGGCGGGCGTCAAAAATTGAAAAAGATATATATAGCCCTTGTAAATAAAATCAAGCCAAGTTTTTCATCACCAAATGCAATTTAATAAATATCATTCATCAACAATTAATAATCTCATCACATTCATATATAATTTCATCACGATAGTACATATAGGCCAAGTTCTCAAGGGTTCAACCCAATTGAGATTAAGGAAGTAAATTCTTACCATTTGATCGGTAAAGACGAGCAATGATGATGATAGTCGAGCTAGATAATCCCCAAAATATATAATTCATGCATCAAAACTCATTTGAAGTGAATTGTGTGTGAAATTTGCAAAGGGGACGAAAAATGGCCAAAATAAGGTAAAATGGCGAATGCTGAAGACAGAACCGTTTTAATCCAAAATATAGCTCAGGGCGGCCGTCGTGGTTGAGGCGGCCACCGGTCGACATTGAGGCGACGGTTGCCCTCAACCTCATCAACCACTTGTCTTGCTTGCAGTTTTAATAAAATCCGAATTTTCAACCAAAAATCCGATTTTTTCGCCCTAAGTTTTAAAACGTGCAAAATGCAAACGTATACCTCATTCAATATACATTATGTCATAATCAAGCTCGAAATGAGGTAAAATACTCGGCGGTGAGCGATAAAAAAAAAATCATGAGTTATCCTTGAGACGGAATTAAACACATCTCAAGTTTTTATTAAAACATGCAATCCCTTAACAATTATATCGAATCTCAATATGTTTAGTTCGATTATGACGAACCATAGTTTGAATAATTTTGACCGGACTTGTTATCCCAAAAATAAGAACATTTTAAAGCTTTGGATACAACAAGTCATAAGAAGAAGTGCCTTTCAAATATTTGAAAATTTCTTTTAACGGCACTTTAATGAGATTCGTTGGATAGTTTTTGAAATCGAGCATATAGACATAATGCATATGGAATGTCGAGTCTATAGAAATAATACAAGAAAACATACCTCGAATTTGTTTGTCGGCCGATATGCCTTTCTCAACCTTTGTCAATCTTTAGACATAGAGGTTGAGATAGTTCTTCTTTCTTCAATGCTTAACTCCTTCAAGAGTTCTTTTGAAATATAACCGTCTTCTTGGCATTGAATGATTTGAATTCCAATGATCAAATTTGAGCTTCCCTCATCATGATCATCTTGTTCATCTCAAGTTCACCTACATAAACTTAGGAGAATCTCTTGCACAAAATATTCATTAGTAGCACCAAAAATATTCTCATGAATATGCACAAGCAAACAATCTTTCCTTTTTCAAGAAACAAGGAGAGTAGTATCAACTTTACCTTTTGTAAAATCATTTAGCAAAAATGGCTAAGTCTATCATACCATACATGGGGTACTTGTTTGAAACCATACAAGGCCTTTTATAAAGATCATTTGGCCTAGAAAAATTTAAACCCCGATAGACTTCTACTTGAATAAAACCATTTAGAAAATTGGATTCAACATCCATTTGGTAAAGCTTGAAATTTTCTTAAAACAAGAATGGGCAAGTAAAATGCAAATAACTTCTAAAAGAGCTATGAGTGCAAATATTACATCAAAATCATTACCTTCTTCTTGAAAATACCTTCGAGCTACTAACCTCGTCTTAGTTCGACCAATGTTGCCTTGGTCATCGAGTTTGTTCCGGAGTGCCCATTTTGCATTTATAATCGTTTGTGATGGCATCAACTTCCAAGTATCATTTCCTTTTTAGCTCCTCTTGCAAATCTAAAAACCAATCTTCATCTTGGAGCATCAATTGAGGAATTTGTCTTCTTCATCACTATTGGGCATCCAAATGATCTAAGGTGTTCATAATAGAACATTTACATCCAAATATTTGGAGTATTTTCTTTTCTACACAACTCAACAAACTTATTAAAGGCACATTTCTTATATAAGCAAGAAAAATAGCCCAAGTGTAATAACATGCCTCAATTGTCAACCACAAAATATCTTGCAAAAGAGCATAGTAGTAAGAGACACTATATATATAGACCATGAAGCAAGGAACACTTACTATGCATTTAGAATATCATCAAGAGTCTAATAAATCATGCAAGTTCAAATAAGCTTAAGAAAGCTATAAAAGGTCTCTTTGAAATTTGAAAATCCGATGGCATATAATTGAGACCTCATTTAAAAGAAGTATTTGAACAAAAGTTGACAAAGCAAATATGTGCAATCAAATATCGAATAGTGCCTTTCAAAAAATCTAAAAATCCTCTTAATGACACTTGTATGAGATACTATAAAAAACAAGCACATAGGCATATGACAATACATATATCGAGTCTATAAGAGTAAGAATAACACAAGTAAACGTACCTCGATAATTTATGCCTTTCTTGACAAATAATGACGTAAATGGCCATTTGTGAAAATATGTAAATCCTACACAATACTTAAAACAAATCTAGCACAAATCATAAAAAGTGTAGGCTAAGAGATATCGCAAGTAAGCTCATGCCATAAAAATCCATAGGAGATGATAACACACTCTAGTCTACAAACAATGCACAAGAGTTTTAAAAACATCATATAAGGCCTTCTTTTACAAAAATATTTTAAAAGCACAAATATATATTGAAGACCTTAATTAAAAAAATAAATACTTGAAAACTCATTTTGCAATTAAGACACAAATAAAAGCATGCATAATAATAAAATAAAATGCATATTTAACTAGGGAGATATGGATTACCAATTACGCCATTTCAATGGGTTGTGTTGTTCCCATTGTTGATGATATCTTCCCTGAGAAAGTCACTTTGTTGATGATGACTTCTTTGATTACTCCATTTCGAGGTTTGTTGCCTTCCCATTGTTGAAAGTCTCTTCTTCTTTGAAAATCATCTTGTTGATGATATCTTTGCCATTTCAAGGATTGTGTTCTTCCCATTTTTGAGTATATCCTCTTCTTGGAAATTTGCTTTGTTGAAAATAGTTTCTTCTTCTTTGATCAAATGAAACGGTCATTTGATGTCTTCTTGGCGGTATAAATTTTCTTGATCATTATTTCGCGAGTACCTAATAGGACATTATTTTGTGGTACCCTTATATGTTTGGGTCCTTTGGGATTAGTCTTGAGACTTTTAAGTCTCCAACAATAATTAGAGCTATTTCTAGCTCGACAAAAAATTAGCCGTATGACCCTTTTACCGCAATAAAAACAAGTAATAATTCTAGGAGCATAATGACCAACATGCTTAGAGACTTGATTCTTTTTCATATGATTGACAACATTAAACTTATGATCAAGTTCTAGTTTCGAATTATCACAATAATCAACAATTTCATCGGTACTCAAGTTGGATTTAGATAAATCCCCTTTCATGCAATTAATATCCTCAACAAGAGTACTATTTTCTTTTTCAAGGTTTCTAACCTTGTCAAGTGTGGTGGTGTGAGCACATGATAGTGATTCATAGGAAGTAAATAAACTATCCTTTTCATTTTTCAAAACATTGAATTCCTTTTTCAAATTTTTGTATTTAACAAGCAAGCTTTGGAATTCATTTTGAAGTTCATCATAATCATTTTGCAAATCACTATAGTCATTATCATAGGAAGTATAGGGTTTAGAACTTACCTCGTTTTCTTCTTGATGCCTATGAGGCATTGTTCAACTTATTCATCATAGGAGGTTGTAGAAGGCATCCCATGTTGTTGGATTTGATGTTGTATCCATTTGTGAAGTAGATGCTTTTGAGTTGCTCCTTTCATTTGCATATAGTTCATAGATGGCTTCTAATTTTGCCATACTTCATGTGCCGATCGAATACCTACAACATGATCAAATTCCAAAGTGGTAAGTGAACAATGTAAAATATTAAGAGCTTTACCATTTAAGGAGATGATTTTCTTCTCTTCATCATTGAGCTTTTTGAAGCCTTTTGAGGTGTGTGGTGTATCTTTCATCGAAATGGATTCTCCATTAATAACGGTGTTCCAAATGTCGAACCCGCAACCTTGTAAATAGCATTCCATTTTTTCTTTCCAAAATGTAAAATTTTTGGAATCAAACCGAGGTGGCTTGGTGGTGGAGGTGCCGGAAAGATGAGCTTCGTTCGTAGCCGACGATCGTTTCTCTTCACTCGCGATGTGAGACGAGCTTGCCAAAGAGTTTGGCTTTGATACCACTTGTAAGTCCAAGCGGCTACGATAATCTAGAGGGGGGTGAATAGATTATCTCCATCTTTTCGATTTCGCCCTCTTTTTTCGAACCAAATGCTCAAAGACAATAATAAAGGTGCGGAATGTAAACAACACACGTCGATTTAAAGAGGTTCAACCCACCTAGGGCCTAATCCTCTACCACCCCAGTATATCCGGGATGGATTTCAAAAAGAAAAAAAGATTTTATTAATTTACCACAAATTAATACAACACCAACTTACAACAACACCTTGAAGAGCACCACACTCTTCTTTAACACCACCTTTGAGATTACCACAATCTCACATGAAGATTACCACAATCTCCAACGGCACCTTGTGAAGATTACCACAATCTTCAACCTTGAAGAATACCAAATTCTTCAACACCTCAACAAGAAGATTACCACAATCTTCTCACACCTAACACCTAGATCACCCAAGTGTGCTCTTACCACAAGAACACTCACAAGGATATCTTGTGTTGAATGATAACCCAAAAATTCAAGATTACAACTCGATAATTGATAATACAATAGAGTACAAGTGTAATCAAGAATAGCCTAGACCTCAAGGATGTGAAAGTGAAAAGCTAGGCAAATTACAACAAGAAATAAGACAATGTAGGAACAAGTGTATTCTTGAGTGTATCTTGTTGTGTTGTAGTTTTCTCTCATATTGTGTTGCTTCAATTCTTCCTCTATTTATAGAAGATGTCTTGTACATGATAGGCTCCTCTTGGGGACATGAATTACGTAAAAATTGCAAGACAATTGAAGAAAAGAGTCGTTAGAAATCAATCCCACAAATTAAGGAAAAGATGTCTCTTTGCACAACTACAATTTTGTCATTCAACTCAAATGCGACGGCCGCGCACAAATAGACGTTTGAAAATGAGAATACATATTTACACAGGGCGGCGGTGTCGTCCCTTCAACCGTCGCACAACTTCAAAAAAGGAAGGGCAAATGTTCTGTTTCAATTTTTGCTCCCGTGCACCGGCCGCCCCGAGGTCGACCTCGGCCGACGGCATCAAGGTTGCCCTATAGGGCGACCGGTTGCCCTGACCATTTTCTGCAAACATGAAGTTTTCTGTTTTTCTCAACTTTTAGGTACGGGTTGCCCTATACGGCGACCGGTTGACCTCAAAACAAAAGTGTTGTCCAATTTTATATCGAAAAAAAAACTTCAAGAAATACTCCAAAAAATAGTGAAAACATTTTAGACCGATCGAGAGTATTAGGACAACATTTAGAAACATTGTTTTGGTGTAAAAAAAACATTGACAAAAAATCATTAAGAGTGTTGTCCAATTTTGTCGAAGATAAAACTTGAAGAAATACTCCGGAAAATATTAAAACCATTTTAAATCATTTAGGAGTATTTGGACAACCTTTAACACCATTGATTTGGTGTAAAATCAAAATCATCAAAATCATGATAAAACCATTTATCAAACAATCTCCTCAACAGTTTGCCGAATTAATTCAGGCTCCAATGTAATGGTGATCTACACTTTCTTCCGTACGCCTCATATGGAGCCATTCCAATAGTCGGTTGATAACTGTTGTTATAAGCGAATTCGACCAAGGCTAATAATATTTTCCAATTACTTTCTAAGTCGATGCTCTCAATACATTTTCCAATATTTGTATAGTACTTTCAGACTGTCCATCTATTTGCGGGTAATAAGCCATACTAAATTTAAGTTTTGTTCCCAAGGCGCGCACTTTGTAGACTTTTCCAAAATTTAGAAGTAAAATGCGTATCTCTTTCTGAAACAAATTAACACAGGAACTCCATGATTTCTCACCATCTCCTCAATGTAAATTTGTGCATATCGCTCCATACTAAACGTCATCTTAACATGTAAGAGATGTGCTGACATTGTTAATCGATATACTACAACCCCTATGGCCTTTTTTTCCTTGATTGATGGTGGAAACCTTACCACAAAATTCATAGTTTTGTGCTCCCATTTTCCATTCTAGAATATCAAGTGGTTTGAGTAAACTAGATGGTCTTTGGTGTTCGGCTTTAACTTGCTGACAAGTTAAACATTTTTCCACAAAAGTTCCAATCACTATAGGAATTTCGCTAATACACAATGGATATAATTTGTTGTGTATTACAATAATCAGCCATTGTCGAAGATGGTGTTGTAAAAAAAGTCTGCTCAATGGCAACAGTTTCAATCCGTTGTCGTTAATAATAAGACAACGGTTAGAATCCGTTGTCTTTAGATTCTAAAAGACAACGGTTGGGAACTATTTTTGAATTATAAAATACAACAACGGGTTTACACAACGAATTTTTCCACAACAGATAAAATCCATTGCGATTTTGAAGTATCACAACAGTTCGACAAGACTTAATAATCGTTGTAATTTATAATTGTTTTAACAACGGTGTTCTATAACAGATCAAATCACATAATTACAAGTAGACCAATTGTAGTTTTTCCTGAAACTCTTGTGCAGAAATAATTAAAAAATATCAAATATTCATGACACCCAATCACTTAATAACATAATAAATCAAATCCAAATCCAAATTCGTTGAAAAATGTCAAATATTCCCGAATATAACTTAATCCAAATACGAATCATTGTACAACCGTAACAAATCTAGTTGATAAACAAATATAAACCAAGATCCACTATAAATTAGACAAAAAAAAAAACTATACTAAAACTAAGTAAAAAGATAAAAAAATGAAGGCGATCACCAAAACCATGAACATGCATCGATCTTCCTTGTAGCTTCACTTAATACTCTGCACTTAATATATCAAAGAATTAAAGAAAGAACGGGAAACATAATATACATGAGATTTCAAGTTGCACATGAGAATGTTAAGATACATGGCAGAGTATCAAATTCATGCTAATGAACATTATTTGCCACATATTCATTTCAATCATCACACACAAACAAAGAAAAAGAAAATAAGATGCTCAAGAAGAGAAATCATGCAATATAAGATTAAGAACCAGTTAAGAACAGGTTTATGGATAATAAGACATGACAAGTGACAAAATAAATAACTCTAAAGAACATATTATTAATCAAAATGTTATCTGAACGCACCAAAATGATGTCTTTCAACAGATAAGCTTACATTGTCATCACCAACTCCAAAAGCTCATTTAAATCCTCACCAAGCAAGATATGCATTAATACTCATCAGAACCTGGTATTAATCATTAGAAAACAAGACAACAACCTTGTATTATCTAGTACCATATGATCACAAGAAGAGCTTCAAATAACTGAAACTAATTCACAGCAAACCCAAGGGCATAGTAGAGTTATAAAACTCCAAATCAAGAAATAGCATAAACTTATTGACTTTGATAAATCACTCGCTGGATATCCATCAAGAAAAAAGCAAAAAGAGGGCAAATAACTAAAAATAAATGAATAAATAATTAGCTCAACAACATTCAAATGCAAATTTCAGTTTCTTCAAGAAGCATACATAAATAACAAAGCAAAATACAAAAATGAGTTTTGAGTTGTGCTTGTTGGACTGCTATAGTTACTTACTACTAAATGAACTATGACCAGAAAGTAGTACACTAGGACACAACAACACAAACATAAAATTTCAAATTCAGAATTGTGGAACAAAACCACAGTAACTACATTTCCCCTTAGTTTCGAGTAGGGTACAACCAACAAATAACAACAACAACAAAAATTATAAGCTACAGAGAGAATAGAAGAGGGATTATCGGCACGGAGGAGACCACAATTGCTGAGAACATGATACAATCCAGTTTAAGCAAGCCCAATCCAAGAATGAAGCCCATCCAATTGTCCAAGAACCATCCCAAGTTCGAAGGGGCCCAATGCGATCCAGGCGTCCACCGAAGAAGCTAGAAGACTATATCCTCGCACGTGGATAAGGGGAGAATATTCTGAGGGTTGTTACAAAAATGAGCATCGATACACCGCACACACCATCATTTTTCTGTTTATATTCTTTGACGATACATTTTGTGGTTCATTATGGAAAATTAATGCAATTTGAATATGTTTTCTGGGAGCTTACACTCGCTCGAAGAGTGCTTAATATTATGTTTGTTGTATTTTCATTAGAACATTAAGAAAGTCGTATCATTTTGGTGCTTTCGTTGAGAGCCTTCTATCCATGGCAGACACTGATATCACCATCAACCTCCGAAATTTGCAGAAACAAATTGAAAGCCAGTCCCTGGCGATGCAACAACAAATCGAAAATCAATCCAAATATTTCCACCAATTTATGCAACAATATGTGGAGATGGTGGATTCACGAATCGATGAACTTAAGGGACAGCTTCATGGCTCCGGCGGAGCATCGAGAAGAAATAACCGAACGAACCGAGGCGAACCATACACCAAAAACCTGAATTATGGGTCGGAGGCCAACAATATTACTCGTTCTATGAAGATGGAGGTGCCAAAGTTTGATGGCACGGATTCAGATAGTTGGATTTTTCGGGTGGAGGAGTTCTTCGACTTTCTGGGACTTCAGAGGCGATGCGATTACGGATTGCGTCTTTTAATATGGAGGGGAGAGCAACAACTTGGTTCCAATGGATGAAATCAAACAAATTACTTACTACCTGGCCAGAATTCCTTACCAATCTGAGTCATCGATTCGGCGCGTCATTGTACGAAGATTATTAGGGCAAACTATCGAAGTTAAGTCAAACAACGACGCTAGTAGAGTGTCAGTCAGAATTTGAAGTCCTCATGAACAAGGTAACGGGAATTTCTGAAACCCTTTTGATTAGTTTCTTTACCACTGGTCTGAAACCAGAACTCCGACGGGAGCTGCTTTTCGCGCGACCAACGTCGCTTATGGAAGTATTTGCCCTGGCAAAAGCCCATGAAGAATGGCAGGAAGAGGCCAGGGGACTGATGCAAACTGGGCCAAAAACTAACTTCGGCCCATTCCATTACAAGCCCGACTATAGCCCAAACACCAATAGCCCGTTGAACAAACCCCATCCAAAACCTTAGGCGCCTTCTCCTAATTCCACCGGTGGGGGAATACTAGTCACTCCACCCAAAAACCTAAACAACTCATCCACACCCCAAACACCCATTTTACATATACGAAGATTAACCCAGAATGAGATATGCTACAACTGCGATAAAAATGGAGTCCCACTCACAAATGCGTGAGCCGATTTCTGTGTTTATTGGGTACCGATGATGTCAATGGAGATGAGGATATTGATGGCGGCGATGAGGAGATAGTGAAAGACGTGGCCACGGCTGATGTATCGAGCTTGAACTCATTGGCGGGTCAAACAAACCCATGATCCCTTCGTTCGTGGGGCGAGGTAAATGGGGCACGAGTGTTAGTTCTAATAGATAATGGTAGCACACACAATTTTGTCAAACCATCTGTGGTGGAGAAGTTGGCTTTGGCTGTGGTTCCGTCAGGGGGTTTCCGAGTGTATGTGGTCAACAGAGACTATTTGATGTGTAACACCAAATGTCCACGACTCACTATTGGGTTGCAACAACAACATTTTCCCGTCGATTTGTTTGTACTACCAATTGAAGGGCCTGATATTGTTTTGGGGGTCCAGTGGTTACAAAATCTTGGTAAGGTTACTCATGATTATGTTGTGATAACAATGGAGTTTCAGTGGATGGGGGAGCAGGTGAAATTACAGGGGGAGAACGTGGCCTTGCCCACGCCTATTGCTTTCCAACAGTTCCAAGCATTGATTCACAGTGATGAATTTGACAATTTATATGAGTTGCATGTCTATGCAAGGTCTAAAATAGAGATGAGCGCAAGTGATTCCAGGGAATTCGGGGACTGGCCACCTGAGCTTCCAGTACCAATCACTATAGTGTTGCAGAAATATCAGTCGTTGTTTGCTCCACCTAAAGGGCTACCACCATATCGAATAGTGGATCATCGAATCCATCTATTACCCAACAACAGACTGGTTAATGTTAAGCCACATCGGTATCCTTATTTTCAGAAGGCAGAGATTGAGAGGTTGGTGAATGAAATGCTGGAACAAGGGCTTATACGTCCAAGCAATAGTCCATTTTCTTCTCTGGTATTGCTCGTACGTAAGAAGGATGGAACATATCGATTTTGCGTGGATTATAGAGCCTTAAATGCAATTACCATTAAGGATAAATTTCCTATACCCACGGTGGATGAACTATTATATGAGTTGGGAATGGCGAGATTTTTTACGAAACTGGATCTTCGCTCGGGATACCATCAAATTCGAATGCATTCGAAAGATATTAGTAAAACCGCTTTCAGGGCCATAGACGGACATTATGAATTCGTGGTAATGCCTTTTGGGTTGACTAATGAGCCATCAACATTTCAGGCAGCCATGAATCGCATTTTTGCACCGTATTTGTGTAAGTTCATCATTGTTTCTTTGACGATATTTTGATTTATTCGCCGACATTGGATGCACATATAAGTCATCTTAGTACAGCCTTGGAGTGCCTAAAACAGAATCAGTTTTTTTATCAAAGCATCCAAGTGTTCATTTGGTCAATCTGAGGTAGAATACTTAGGGCATTTGGTTGGAAATGGGGTAGTTCGAGCGGATCCTCGAAAAGTGGAAGCTATGACAGCCTGGCCCATTCCGAGGGATGTAAGGCAACTCAGGGGGTTTTTGGGGCTTACCGGTTATTATAGAAGATTTGTACGGGGTTACGCTACTATTGCCGCATCCTTAACTGAATTACTGAAGAAAAATGCGTTTGAATGGAACCTTGACGCCACTAAAGCATTCGAGGTACTTAAGCAAGCCATGATTGGGGCACCAGTGTTACAATTACCTGATTTTTCTGAGGAATTCATAGTAGAAACAGATGCTTCAAATTATGGAGTTGGGGCAGTTTTGATGCAACGCAATTACCCTCTGTCATTTTTCAGTAAAAAATTGGGACCCAGACTACAAGGAGCATCCACTTATATTAAGGAGTTACATGCCATATATGAGGCTATTCGGAAATGGTGACAATATCTTTTGGGAAGAGATTTTGTCATACGCACCGACCACAAGAGTATAAAAGAATTATTCAGCAGACTGTTTTAACACCGGAGCAACAAGTTTATATTCAGAAGTTATTGGGGTACAACTTCAAGGTTGAGTACAGACCAGGGAAAAACAATGCTGCAGCTGATGCTCTTTCTAGGAAAGTGGGGGATCCAACAATTTTTACACTGACAATTTGGCCTACTTTCAATATCATAACTGAAATTTGGAAGGAGAATCAGAACGATCCGGAGCTAAAAGGAGAACATGAAAAGTTACTCAAGGGCCAACTTACTCCGGATCATTGAGTTCACGAAGGGATATTATTTTACAATAATCGTTATGTCCTTAGTTCGGTATCTCCGTTACGAGCTAAAGTCATGGAAGAGCTCTATTCCAGCCGCATAGAAGGGATGTGGGCATTAAACGGACAATGGCACGTGTTGCTGCCTTATTTTATTGGCCAAAACTAAGACACGATGTGGAGAACTTTGTGACTTCATGTGCTGTTTGTCAACAGGTTAAAAGTAGCACTCAGCCACCCGTCGGGTTGATTCAAGCATTACCAATTCCAACTCAAGTCTGGGATGAGTTGACCATGGATTTCATTGTGGGTCTTCCTCCTTCACAGGGTACTGCTATCATGGTTGTTGTCGATCGTCTCACGAAGTCCTCTCATTTTGGGGCGTTGACAAGTAACTTCACTGCCTATAAGGCCGTTGATTTATTTGTGAGAATGGTTAATTTGCATGGTTTTGTTAGATAAATGTTTTTATCAAGATTTTGATAATTATGTTTAAATGAGTTTTTATACCAAAACAATGTTTATAAATGTTGTCCAAATACTCCTAAATGATTTAAAATGCTTTTACTAATTTTTGGAGTATTTCTTAGAGTTTATTACTCGATAAAATTGGACAACACTTTTGATGATTTTGTGTTAATTGATTTTTACACCAAAACAATGTTGTCCAAATACTCCTAAAAGATTTGAAATGTTTTTACTAATTTCATGGAGTATTTCTTAGAGTTTATTATTCGATAAAAATGGACAACACTTTTTTGGAATATTTCTTGAAGTTTATTTTTGATAAAAATCGGACAACATTTCAATTTGGAGGTCGATCGGTCGAACAAAAGGTCGAACGGTACCTGAAGAACGCACAAAATGAAACAAAAACCAATTATGTGAAAAAAGGGAGAGGGTGACCGGTCAAGGGTGAGGCCGACCGGTACCCTAGGGCGACCGGTCGCACCCCACCTTGACCGGTCACACCCCCTGCAACCCCTACCTGGATCGCACTATTTTCATTCAAACGTTCGAAATCTTATACAGAGCGACCGATCGCGCTGTGTAATCTTTTGACAGCAAAATTTGTACCGTTGAACTCCTTGACAGCAAGATTTGCTTTTCAATTTTGTACAATATTTCTACATCTTGTGATCCTCTTTTTGTAGACAAAAGTGAAGAAGAAGGAGCCTATGTTGGTGAAGACTCTCCTATAAATAGAGGATGAATTGAAGACACAAGAGAGAATAACACAAGCAAATACACAACAAGAAATCTGCAAATTTCCAAGCTTTCATATTCAACACTCTTGTTGTATTTATAGCCTAAGTATCTCACTTTCACATCTCGAGGTCTAGGCTTTATTTCTTGATTACACTTGCACTCAAATTGTAATATTCATTATTGAGTTGTAATCTTGATTTTTGTCATCATTCAACACAAGACATCCTTGTGAGTATTCTTGTGGAAAGAATACACTTGGGTGATCTAGGTGATAGGTGTTTCAAGAGTGTGGTGCTCTTGAGGTATTGAGGAATTTGATATTCTTCAAGGTTGAAGATTGTGGTAATCTTCACAAGGTGCCGTTGGAGATTGTGGTAATCTTCAAGAGAGATTGTGGTAATCTCAAAGGTGGTGTTGTAGAAGAGTGTGGTGCTCTTCAAGGTGATGTTGTAAGATGTTGTAATAATTTTGGTAATTAATAAATTTTTTTTTTCTTTTTGAAATCCATTCCGGAGATACTGGGGTGGTAGAGGATTAGGCCCTAGGTGGGTTGAACCTCTATAAATCGACGCGTGTTGTTTACTTCCCGCACCTTTATTATTATTTTGGCGTATTTGATTCAAAAGAGGGCATAATCGAAAAGATGGAGATAATCTATTCACCCTCTAGATTATCGTGAGCCGCTTGACTTACAAGTGGTATCGAGCCAAACTCTTTGGCAAGCTTGTTCTACATCGCGAGTAAAGAGGAACGATCATCGGCTACGAACGAAGTCTACCTTACCGGCGCCGCCACCACCAAGCCACCACTATTCGATTCTTAAAATTTTACATTTTGGAAAGAAAGAATGGAATGCTATCTACAAGGTTGCGGGTTCGATATTTGGAATACGGTCGTAAATGAAGAATCCATTCCAATGATGGACATACCACACAAAGGCCTCAAAGAGCTCAATGATGAAGAAAAGAAAATCATCTCCTTAAATGGTAAAGCTCTTAATATTTTGTATTGTTCACTTACCATTTTTGAATATGATCATATTGTAGGAATTAAATTGGCACATGAAGTATGGAGAAAATTAGAAGAAGTATATGCAAATGAAAGGAGCCACTCAAAAGCATCTACTTCTCAAATGGATACAAACCCAACATGGGATAAGCTTCCTATAACTTCCGACGTCGATGAAAACGAACGATGTCTTATGGGCTTCGAAGAAGAAAACGAGGTAAGTTCAAAACCCTCCACTTCTTATGATAATGAATTACAAAATGATTATAGTGATTTGCAAAATGATTTTGATGAACTTCAAAATGAATTCCAAAGCTTACTTGTTAAATACAAAAATTTGAAAAAGGAATTCAATATTTTAAAAATTGATAAGGATAATTTATTTTCCTCTTATGAATCACTTTCATGTGATCACACCACCACACCTGACAAGGTTAGAAACCTTGAAAAAGAAAATAGTACTCTTGTTGAGAATATTAATTGCATGAAAAAAGATTTATCAAAATCCAACTTGAGTACCGATAAAATGACCGATATTATTGATGTTCATAGTTGTGATAATTTGAAATAAGGACTTGATCATAAGCCTAGTGTTGTTAATTATGTGAAAAGAGATCAAGTCCCTATGCATGTTGGTCATTATGCTCCCAAAATTACTACTTGTTTTTATTGTGGTAAAACGGGTCACACGGTTAATACTTGTTGGGCTAGAAATAACTCTAATTATTATTGGAGACCTAAAAGTATCAAAGCTAATTCCAAAGGACCCAAACACTTGAGGGTACCACAAAACAATGTCATATTAGGTACCCGGCGGAATAATAATCGAGGAAAATACATACCGCCAAGAAGACATCAAATGACCATTTCATTTGATCAAAGGAGAAGACAACATCAAAATAAATTTCCAAGAGAAAGACACTATCAACAATAGGAAGAACACAATCCTTGGAAATGGAGCAATTGGAGAAGCTATCATCAACAAGATGATTTTCAAAGGGGAAGATATCATCAACAATGGGAACGACACAACCCATGGAAATGGCGTATTTGGTAAACCGTATCTCCTCATTTAAATATGCATTTTATTTTGTTATGCATGTTTTTATTTGTCTTAGTAATTGTAAAATGAGTTTTCAAATATTTCTTAATATTAAGGTCTTCAATATATATTTGTGTTTTTAAATATTTTGAAAAGGAGATCTTGTATATTTTGTTCTCAACTCTTGTGCATTTACATAGACTAAGGTGCTTTTATTATCTTTTATGGTTTTATATAGCATAAGCACATATATGATATCTCTTATTGCTTAGTCTACACTTGTATTATTATGTTTGTGCAAAACATGTTTAAGAATTGTGTAGGACATATATATTTTCATCAATGGTTATTTTTTCAAGAGAAGAACATGAACTATCGAGGTACGCTCATTATTGTTATTCATCTCATAGACTCGATACATGTTGTGCCATATGCCTATGTGCTTATTTTATACAAGTGCCATTAAGAGGATGTTTTGATTTTTGAGAAGGCATTATTTAACATTGCTTGTTTTATCCAAGATTTGTAAAGGATTATATTTTGTTTTTGATAAAACATTTGATTTTTTAAGTTATGCATTTTATTGCACATATAAAATTATTCTTGGTTGCTTTGTCAAAGCTCTTGTTCATATGCTTCTTGTAAATGAGGTCTCAACTATATGCTCTTGAATTTTTCAAATTTCAAAAGAGACCTTATATAACTTCCTATAAGCTTATTTGAACTTAAATATTTTATACTCTTGATGATTTGTTTGAAAGCATAATATGTGTTACTTATTATTATGTCTCTATTTTTCGATATTACTATGCTCTTGTGCAAGATATCTTCTTAAGATTTTGCAGAAATTTTTGGTATTTTGGAACAAGCTTGATGACCAAGGCAAGGTTAGTAGCTCTAAGGTATTATCAAGAAGAAGGTATTGATTTTGATGATACATTTGCTTCCGTGGTTTTTCACATTTTGCTTGTCTATTATTGTTTTAAGAAATTTTCAAGCTTTACCAAAATAGATGCTAAATCCAATTTTCTAAACGATTTTATTCAAGAAGAAGTCTATATAAAACAACCTCCGGGGTTTAAAATTTTTCTAGGCGAAATGATTTTTATAAAAGGCCTTGTATGGTTTAAATCAAGTACCCCGTGTATGGTATGATAGACTTAGCTATTTTTGCTAAGTGGTTTTACAAAAGGTCTAGTTTATACTACTCTCTTTGTTTTTGAAAAAGGGCAAGATTGTTTACTTGTACAAATTTATGATATCATTTATGGTGCTACTAATGAATTATTGTGCAAGTTATTTTCTAAGTTGATGCAAGGTGAACTTAAGATGATGAGAGGAGTTCAAATTTGATCATTGGAATTCAAGTTCAAAAATG
Source organism: Rehmannia glutinosa (assembly GCA_016081115.2). NCBI lineage: Eukaryota > Viridiplantae > Streptophyta > Magnoliopsida > Lamiales > Orobanchaceae > Rehmannia > Rehmannia glutinosa. The sequence goes on along the minus strand of CM071929.1, from coordinate 42,761,462 downwards.
CCAAGAAGGTGATTATATTCCACACTCAAAAGAAGAAGTGAGGCATTGAAGAAGAAAGAACCATTTCAACCTATATGGCCACAAATGCGAAAATTGACAAAATGGTTGAAGTAGGCATTGACAAACGAATTCGAGGTATGTTCATTAGTTTATTACTCCTTAGACTCGATATTCTATATTCCTTACGTCTATATGCTCGACTTCAAAAACTATCCCAACGAATCTCATTAAAGTGCCATTAAAAAAAAATTTCAAATATTTGTAAGGCACTTCTTCATATGGCTTGTTGTATCCAATATCTTAAAATGTTCTTATTTTCGGAACAACAAGTCCGGTGATAATAATTTTCTTTCAAAATATGGTTCGTCATAATCGAAGTAAACATATTGAGATTCGATATTTTTTTGGGATTGCATGTTTTAACAAAAACTTGAGATGTGTTTAATTCCGTCTCAAGGATAACTCGCGGACTTTTTAAATCGTACAACGCCGAGTATTTTAATCCATTTCGAGCGTGATTATGACATAATGTATATTGAATGATGTCTAAGTTTGCATTTTGCACATTTTTAAAACTTAGGGGCGAAAAATCGGATTTTTGGTTCAAAACTCGAATTTTCACAAAACAGAAAGAACCACTGGCTAATTGGGGGAAGGCCGACCGGTCGCCCATGATGTCGACCGGTAGCCCACCCCCCCAACCGGTCGCCCATGCCCAAAATTTGGATAAAATCGTTTCTGTTCTCAACATTTGTCATTTTGGTTTGTTTTGTGTTCATTTTTCGCCCCGCTCGCCAATTGCACACAAATTTACTCAAAATTTGTTTTCTTGCATACATTGCATATTTTGGACTTCATGAGGCTCGATTATCATCATTGCTCATCTTTACCGATTAAATGGTAAGAATTTCTCCTTTTAATCTCAATTGGGTTGAACCCTTGAGAATGTGCTTGTATCTTGATATCTTATTGAAATTCTTGTATTAATATGGTGTTTATGATGATTGATGATGAATGAATATTGTTGTATTGAAATTGGTGATGAATGTTTTTGGCTTAAACGAATCACAAAGGCGTTATATTTCTCTTGTTTTATTCAATGCACGCCAAGTGTTCGACAAAATGTTTCAATAAAAAACTCATCACCTACATGATTCTCTTGATTTGAAAAGTCTTATAAGTTTATAGAGATCATGTTTTATCAATCAAATGAGCTTTTACAAATCAAATGAGCAATTTTTTTCCCTTTTATTCAGAATTTAAGCTTAAATGCTCAATATGCTCGATAAATCGATTAAATTGCGCACTTTGATATAATTGTATGATGTTTTTATCGTGCTAACATTCTTTTTGATGATTCCAAAGGGGGAGAAACAGAAAAAACGCTCATATGCTTAAAGAAGCAAAAATAAGCTCGCAAGAAAAGCTATAAGCTAGGGCTCTTAAAAGCCAAAAGCTGTGAACAATACTTAGTCCATGTGATGTATTGTGGACTTTTATGCTTGACTAATGATGTTTTGTGACAGGGGGAGCTTATAAGCTCATGATATTCAAGCTTAAGTTGTAAAAGCTAAAGCTTTAAGCTTTTAGTTGTTGCTTCTATACTTTTGCTATGCTTGTTGATAGGGGGAGCTTGTGCAAAAATAATTTTGAAATATCTTTGCTCCTATCCTTGTGTGTTTGTACTTATGATGAATCTTGGTAATAATGGATTGATATTTTAGACCGGAAAATTTGTTTTGTTTCGAAATCAACTTCCTAAAATTATTTTGGTTTGTAATCATCAAAAATTGGGAGTTTGTTAGATAAATGTTTTTATCAAGATTTTGATGATTATGTTTAAATGAGTTTTTATACCAAAACAATGTTTATAAATGTTGTCCAAATACTCCTAAATGATTTAAAATGCTTTTACTAATTTTTGGAGTATTTCTTAGAGTTTATTACTCGATAAAATTGGACAACACTTTTGATGATTTTGTGTTAATTGGTTTTTACACCAAAACAATGTTGTCCAAATACTCCTAAAAGATTTGAAATGTTTTTACTAATTTCATGGAGTATTTCTTAGAGTTTATTATTCGATAAAAATGGACAACACTTTTTGATGATTTTGTTTAAATGAGTTTACTATGTTTATAAATGTTGTCCAAATACTCCCAAGTGATTTAAAATGTTTTTACTTATTTTTTGGAGTATTTCTTGAAGTTTATTTTTGATAAAAATCGGACAACATTTCAATTTGGAGGTCGACCAAACAAAAGGTCGAACGGTACACAAGAACGCACAAATGAAACAAAACCAGTGCAGAAAAAAAGGGGAGGGTGACCGGTCAGTCAGAGGTGACCGGCCGCACCCACCTTGACCGGCCGCGCACCCAACCCCTACCGGATCGCACTATTTTCATTCAAACGTCGAAATCTTATACAGAGCGACCGGTCGCGCTGTGTAATCTTTTGACAACAAAATTTGTACCGTTGAACTCCTTGACAGCAAGATTTGCTTTTCAATTTGTACAATATTTCTACATCTTGTGATCCTCTTTTTGTAGACAAAAATGAAGAAGAATGAGCCTATGTTGGGAGCCTATGTCTTTGAAGACTCCCTAAAATAGAGGATGAATTGAAGACACAAGAGAGAATAACACAAGCAAATACACAACAAGAAATCTGCAAATTTCCAAGCTTTCATATTCAATACTCTTGTTGTATTTATAGCCTAAGTATTTCACTTTCACATCTTGAGGTCTAGGCTTTATTTCTTGATTACACTTGCACTCAAATTGTAATATTCATTATTGAGTTGTAATCTTGAGTATTCTTGTGAGTATTCTTGTGGAAAGAATACACTTGGGTGATCTAGGTGATAGGTGTTTCAAGAGTGTGGTGCTCTTGAGGTATTGAAGAATTTGGTATTCTTCAAGGTTGAAGATTGTGGTAATCTTCACAAGGTGCCGTTGGAGATTGTGGTAATCTTCAAGAGAGATTGTGGTAATCTCAAAGGTGGTGTTGTAGAAGAGTGTGGTGCTCTTCAAGGTGATGTTGTAAGATGTTGTATTAATTTTGGTAATTAATAAAATCTTTTTTTCTTTTTGAAATCCATCCCGGAGATACTGGGGTGGTAGAGGATTAGACCCTAGGTGGGTTGAACCTCTATAAATCGACGCGTGTTGTTTACTTCCCGCACCTTTATTATTGTTTTGACGTATTTGATTCGAAAAAGAGGGCATAATCGAAAAGATGAAGATAATCTATTCACCCCCCTCTAGATTATCGTAGCCGCTTGGACTTACAAATTTCCCTCGCACGATAGTGTCTGATCGTGATCCTATATTTATGAGTGCTTTATGGAAATGCTTATTCGAATTCAATGGACTACCCTGTTTCATAGCACCGCCTATCATCCACAAACAGACGGGAAAACGGAGGTGGTGAATAGGGGACTTGAACAATATTTGCGTGCTTTTGCTCATGAACGACCAGGGGACTGGGTCAAACATTTGCCTTGGGCCGAGTCTAGTTATAATTCAAACATTCATAGCGGTTTGAAGGTTTCTCCTTGTGAAGCCTTGTATGGGCGACGACCACCTTCTATTTCACCGTATCCCCCGGGGACCTCGAAAGTGCAGGCGATTGATGAATTATTAATAGAACGAGATGCTTTACTACGTGATCTTCGTGGAAATCTTCTTCAAGGGCAGCAACGTATGGTTCAAAAAGCAAATGCACATCGTCGGGAAATGCATCTGGAAGTGGGTGATATGGTCCTGGTACATTTGCAACCTCGCCAAAGTTCTATTGCTCAAGACCTTATCAGAAACTAGCAAGAAGATTTTACGGACCTTTCAAACTGATTGAACGGATTGATCAGGTTTCTTACAAGCTGGGATTACCTGAGAGTAGCAAAATCCATCCTGTATTTCACATATCCAGGCTGAAACCTTTCAAGGGAGGGTCATACACCTGAAGATGCAACATGGGAGGATTATCAAGAGATTCAACAGTTGTTTCCAACCTTACACCTTGAGGACAAGGTGTTTCTTGAAGGGAAGGCGAATGATACGATCCAGTTTAAGCAAGCCTAATCCAAGAATGAAGCCCATCCAATTGTCCAAAAACCAGCCCAAGTTCGAAGGGGCCCAATGCGATCCAGGCGTCCACCGAAGAAGCTAGAAGACTATATCCTCACACGTGGATAAGGAGAGAATATTCCTGAGGGTTGTTACAAAAATGAGCGTCTGACACACCGCACACACCATCATTTTTCTGTTATATTGCTGAACGATACATTTTGTGGTTCATTATGGAAAATTAATGCAATTTGAATCTGTTTTCTGGGAGCTTACACTCGCTCGAAGAGTGCTTAATATTATGTTTGCTGTATTTTCATTAGAACATTAAGAAAACAAATGGTTATAACTCCTACATTTCCACTATCGGAAGAATCATATTTTTATCTGATTTTAATGTTTCAAGAAACAACAAATACTGAGAACAAATGGTAATAACCCCACGCTTGCAAGTAATACACAATTGAACAATATACTTTTCAGAGAACCAACAAATAACAATAAACTTCAGTTGCCATAAAGTTACAAAAAGAAAAAAAATGTCTTAACTAATCATCCTAATCAACGTTTCACACTCCTCCACTATACAGTTATGTACAAAGATAACTACTTAACATATAAAATTCTTTGTCAATGTTCGTACTTCGCCACCAAAATAACTCTCTTATCATCTGCTCTTGCTCCGTGAGCAAACAAGTCACTCACCCTTGGTCTCACAGTTTAAATCGTAGTTAGGGTAAATCTTATGTTCAATACAACCAAACTCTTAAATAAAGAAACCTTACATACTCAAAACGTAATTTACAGAAATCTAACATTCAAATATCATTAGGGAAAATCCATCTCAAATCCAAATTTGTTTATGTATTCAATACATTAACCCTTAGTAGGAGAACTTTTCATCAAATAACTAATCTTATTGGTTGTCAACTCACAACTACAATAATAAAACCTTATTGAGAAAACCTTATATTTCAATATGCCAAATTAGATACTCAAACCGTAATTAGGAAAAAACCATTCACTCAAATACACGGGATAACCCTATATTCAAATAACTCAAATTCTTTAAGGGAAAATCTTACATTCAATGACTCAAATTTTATAGGGCAAAATCTTATGTTCAATATCTCAAATAGGAAAAAGGGTATATTCAATAACTCAAACCTTATAGAGTAAACCATATACTCAAACATTAATCAAGAAAACCACACATATAATATAGTAATGTAAGGTGCAACGCACGTGCACCTTATTAGTAGTAGAAAACGTAGCAAATTGGATATTTAAGTGGATTCAAACTCAATACGACCCGACCATTGAAAATCAAATCTTGACAAGCTATACAATTGGGCTTACATGGAACACCAATTGTATATTATTTGGCAGGAGATCACTCAATCCTCTCAGTACACACATATAATATAGTAATTTAAGTATACAATTATATATTCAAGTAAGCATGTACATGTGACCAATGGGGAATATTATAGCATATGCATGACTCATCAAGATATAGACATCTGCCCTGAGAAATTTGGAATTTCTCATGAAATGAATGGATCGAAGACATTATTTTGGCTTGTTCAAGTAAATAATAGAACCCTAATAAGAACAGCTAGTTTTGTAAAACTTTTCTTGTATATAGAGTTTTCCCATTAATTTGCAACCCTCCATATTTTAACATCTAAAAAGTCTCCATTGGTACAAACACAACTTTAAAAAGCAAAATTGCAAAATTATTCCTATAACTGTAGGGCGATAGCAAAAAAGTTGTGTAAAAATCACGTTTTGCAAAAAAGTCTAGTATCTTTATAAACGTCTCAATTTTGGTCCTGCAAAATGCACGTTTTACAAAATAGTCCTGTAAATGTTTGAAAATCTCAATTTCGGTCCTAATTTCATTAGTAATCGAGAATTACATGTGCCACTTATATGACTAAAATTCGGTGAAATTTGTACTAAAATTGAGATTTCTATATAGTTACAGGACTATTTTGCAAACCGTGCATTTTGCAGGACCAAAATCGAGAGTTTGCTCTAGTTACAGGACCGCTTTATAATTGCAGGACAAATTTTGCAATTTTTCCATAATTGTTGCTATAAATTAAACATGCTTAAAAGCTACCGGGCCAGCAATGGCGGACACAAGGGTGGACAAGGGGGGGCTGCTTCCCCACTTCCCCCCCCCCCAAAAAAAAAAAAAAAAAAAAAAAGCTTTCAGAATTATTTTTTTAAAGTTCAAATAAAGGAATTAATTTACAATTGCCCCCTTCCCCAAGCTTTGATAAAAATTTCAACTAGTTGTGTTTACAATATAAAAAGACTATAAATTATGATTAGTTTTCTCAAAGCTTAAATTTATGAACTCGGTCCATTTTTTCGCCTCCCAAAGCTGCAATCCTGCGTCCGCCACTGCCGGCCAGTATGATCATATTTTCTTTCATTTTCCTTTTTTTTAAATAAAAAACTAGATAATAATATTTGATATATTTATTTACACGTTTATATTAGAGTTATTGAGGTAAGACTACAGATCGAGATGTTTCAAGTTTCAAAAAACGAAAAAGAAAGAGATGTTTCATAATGTCTCCTTGTCAAAAAATCTAACGTCTCTTGTCGAAAAATCTGACGTCTAAATGACAGTTCACGATCAGCGAAACCCAACAAAATTGTGAAGTCAAATAATCTAAGAAAAGGTATCAAAACATTCACCTATAAATGTGATCAAGAATTGCAAGAAAACTGTAATCAGTTATAAAAAAATAGAGTGCAGGTTTGTCTTTCATACCACTAAAAGGCAAGTTAGCCCTTAATTTATGGAATGTTGAATAACTGCATTACTTTATTCCAATTATTTGAAAACCCTAATTATATATGTTACACAATCTGATCATCTTATTTGATTTAAATTGATGATGCAGGGTTTTCAATTAATTAGTACTTGGCCATCAATGGAGATTTCAAGCTTCAGATGCTTAGCCGATTTGGTAATTAAGATCACATTTTTGCCATCAATTAATACTTTGCCTAATTGGCATTAATTAAATTTTCAATTTACAGGGAATGGATGATAATTTATTCTTACAGCAATGGCCATCTGTAAATTCGTTCGACGATCTTAGCTCCGTGTCCATGGCTTCTTCATTTTCTGATGATTTTCAGTCTAATTACAACTCTCAGGCACGACATGTACTGGACTTTCAAAAACCAGTCGAATCGTCTCAAATCGACGAAAATAGGCCTTTGAAACAGATCAAAATCACAAATTGGAATATTAATTCATGCAAACCTGAAAACATGTCATTTGATTCACCACCTCCAATCAATTCATCACCAGGTTTTAATGTGAACCCTAAAGAGGAAGTTGCATGGTATAATAATTCTTCAACTTCTCTAACTAATTTCTCCCCTGAATCAATTGTTTCAAATGGGAACCAAAATTATGGGGCTAAGAGAATTATAAACACAAATAGTAGTAGTACAAGGCTTACGTCATCTCAAGACCATATTATAGCTGAGAGGAAAAGAAGAGAAAAGCTCAGCCAGAGATTTATTGCCTTGTCTGCTCTTGTCCCTGGATTGAAAAGGGTTAGTTTTTTTTTCCCCCTCCAAAGTCTATTTTTTTGTGAAACAATCTCCAGATGAATTCTAGGGGCATTAATGCCCAAAGATTGTTTTTTTATTGATTTATTGATCAATATTGTATACTTAATTTGTTTTTTTCCTCTTGGTTTCTTGTCCAAAATCTAATTTTGTTAATTTTTTCGTTGTAAACAATTTCCAACATGAATTCTTGAGCCATTCATGCCTAAAGATTGAATTTTTATTTATTTATTAATGATCAATATCGTATACTTAATTTGTTATATTTCTAATTTCTCCATAGTTTTCTTGTCAAAATGATGGAGATAAGATCTAAATATCTATTATGATTAGTTTTAGTAGATTATTTTATTATTTTTAAAAGTTTTCAATAGTCAGGAGTTTTATTGTAGTAGGAGTTTAATCTTATAAATATTCTCTTTATTATCATTAATATTAGGATGGTTGAATTATTATTGAAACAATTGAAATTATTATCTTCCATGTTAAACACGTGCTACTTCGTGTTTTTGGCTTCAACCTGTATCATAAAATCTAATTGTGTACGCTTCTGCCTGTATCACAAAATCTAATTTTGTTTCTTTTTAGCTTTTTCGTCATAAAAAATTCCCAGCAAGAATTTAAGAGCCATTCATACCTAAAGATTGCATTTTTATTGACTATTAATTGATAAATAATGTATACTAATATAATTTCTAATGATTTAACTAGCAGATGGACAAGGCTTCTATTCTTGGAGATGCTATTAAGTACATGAAACAACTTCAAGACAAAGTCAAGACTCTTGAGGAGCAAAATAAAAACAGAACAATGGATTTTTTAGTTGTCAAGAAATATGAATTATATGCTGACACCAATGAAAATTCTTCTTGTTCAGATGAGATTATCTCAAATGGCCCTATAATTACTGAGTCACTCCCAGAAATCGAGGCAAGATATTGTAATAAGGATGTCCTTATTAATATTCATTGTGAGAAAAGAAAAGGGGTGTTGGAAAAAGTTGTTGCTGAAATTGAGAAGCTCAATCTATCAGTTGTTAACAATAGTATGGTCACTTTTGGAGATTCAGCTCTCAACATAACAGTAGTCGCGCAGGTAATAATATAATGAGTTCGTCAGATTTTTCGTCCTTTCTCCATAGCAAAAATATTTTTTAGCCAAGATTTTCGAAAACATTTTTTTTTTGCCATTTTTGAGTTTAAAATTCCACTTTGTTCTTTTTTTTTTTTTCCATTTCTAGGGATCGGTAGATGACTCGATATATATCGAGTGATGTACCGCATCAATTTTTAAAAAAATAGGTAAGTACCTCACCAGAGCATACACGAAAGGTATAACCGTCAGTTTTTTAGTCAAAGTGGCTAAAAAATATGTGTTTGAAAAACATGGTTATTTTTCGTTTTCACAAAACATAATTAAGTGGCCAATTTTGGCCTATTACCACTAGTTATATATGTTACATAAATCAGCTCATTTTCTAGAATCTTGAGATGGTTTATTATAAATTGTGTAATTTTTTTTCAGTTATATGATTTTTTTTTTTTTTTTTTTGCAGAAGGATGAACAATTTGATATGATCAATATGAAGGAAATAGTGAAGAATTTACGTGATGCTCTCAAAGCGTTCATGTGATCATGATGTTCTTTTTTTTTGGTGGGTATAAATTAAGCAGAGGCGCGGTAGCCCTTTAGGCCATTGAGATGGTCACTAGGGCCCGAGAGCTAGAGAACCTATGCCTAAGACCCTCAAATTTAGTGAATTTAATAGTCTAATGAATTTAGTTACATATATGATATTCACACTACAAAAAAACAATCAAATTCCAACGGAATAAAAAATTGTTGGAATTTTCAAAATTCCAATGAAAATTACAATGCTACAGCATAACGTTAGAAAACAGAAAGTCCAATGATAAGCAAAACCATTTGATACTGTTGGAATATTTTTTCCACAGGAATTTTCGTTGGAACTTTGTCATTCCAACGATCATTATACCAATGGTGCTTTTCCATTGGATTTCTATTGGAATCGATAATTCCAATGGAAATTGGCCAAATACCAACGAATTTTTTTCGTTGGAATTCCCTTGTTTTTTTTGTATCGTCGGCATTAAAATTGCAAGTACTAATTAATGTTTAACAGGAAACTGTAATGTTTTTTTTTTTTTTTTTTGACATGCGAAAAGATTTCATCATAATAAGAATGAAAGAAGAAAAACAAATGATCAAGGTCTTATCACAATAGTACACCAAAAAACCAAATCAATTAAAAAGCGTCACTTGTTATGTAAAATTATTATGCTTCATTCCTTTGGCAGCTAGTCATCAAACTCAATTATATCCCCTATTGATTGCAAAGATAGTGTGTTTATACCCTGCCATTTTAAATCAAGATTGTTAAACCGTGCTATCATCTTTTTTAATTTGCTTGTAAAAATCTTGTGCTGTCAATAACATAAAAAACTCCTTTGGTCACATATATAACCTTCATCCTATAATAAAAAAGAGGGTCAATCTACTGGAATTTCATAGAAAAGATAGGTTTTTGCTGAAATTTATTAAGCTAAACCACAACCGATGACTTAGATAATAGATAGTGGCAAATAATGTCGTATGTCTCAGGGATTGATTCAAGAACATAGATTACCAAAATTATAGTAGTCTCAATTTTATTGAAACGATCGAGATGATGTCAATGAAGTATCTAGCTACTAATTAAACTAGCATAAGTAAAAAATTAAACAAACTTATATGGAACTATCACAAATTAAATTCAAAAGGAATCAATAACTAAAAGCGATCTTCTGACTATGATTTCAACATACATCCTCTATCTATATTTAATTGGTGTTTGCAAAACCAATGATATCTTATCTATGGACTAAATCTCTTTACTCGTATGTTTCCTCTCTCGAAACAAATAACCCGTAGGTTTAAACATTAATCACTAGCATTTCTACTTAACAATTAATTAATGCAAACTCTAAAAGGATCTAAGTATTCCATGTTATCCCCACAAATGTCATAAGCCTCTCTACTCTACAATCATTTATGTTATGATTTCCTTAAACTATTGTTGGAACTCACCTCTAGAATTATGAGCCAACATATTAAACATACAAATTATTGGTCAGATAATTCATACGAAATAAGCACAAGAAATCACAAATAGATAGACATTCATAAGTAAGGTGAAACAAACCAAACTCAATATAAATGGGTTTTGTTTTGTCTCTAGTAGTGGCTTTTATTTTTCCGTTAAATAATATTAAGCCTAAGTTTTTAGACTTACTTGATTGGCATTACTTGTCAAACTAATATGTTATTGGTGAGCCTACTTTTACTTGTCTTGTGCAGAAAATAAAGAAAATTGACTTTCCAAAAGACGAAGAATCCTTTTCTGAATAGGCCGAATGACGTATGTACATGTTATGAAGGTGGTTTTCATGTGAAACAAGACTTCAAGATTGTTGGGTCTATTTGGGGAAGCTTATTGTACGGACAGTCTTTTAATTAGGTCTTTTGAGGTGGTCCTTGACTTGGTATTTTAAGTCTATATTAAATTAGGACTTAGAGTTGGAGAGGAGTCAGATTTTGTAGTTTGTACAAAAATAGGCACAATAGATCACATAGGGGTGGGGCGCTTTTGGAATGATTTGGCAGACGAGTTAAAAAGGGGCAATTTTTTAAGTACCCACTATGGATAGTGGGTACTCTTTTCTACCCACCAAGATAACAAAACTCTTTTCTACCCAAATTAAATAAATTGCCCCTTCTTTAAGTTGGTGTTTTATGAATTTTGAATTTTGAAACGATGCAATTAATGCTTTCCTTGAAAATCGTGTACACTTCCCCCAAATACACACACCTATCTATAAAATCGTATACTCATATCGTGCCTTATTTAAAATTGGGCATGAATATTGGGCACGATATCGTGCCCAATTTTTACTGAGGCGCGATATCGTACCCAATATAGGGCACGATATCGTGCCTAATTTTTACTGAGGCACGATATTGTGCTCGTGTTCAATATAGACACGATATATCGTGCACAGTGCATCTTAGATTCAGAAATTTCAATTCTAAATATTAAAATATAAAAAAAACACGATAATTTGTTTAAAAAAAAAAAAAAGAATCAAAAATATGAAAATGGTTTTTAAAAAAATACACACTTTTTCGAAAATATTTTCCATTTTTTCGAGAATATTTTCCATTTTTTTAAAGTATCTTGAAATTATAAAATAATAAAAACTAAAATTATTTTCAATTTTTTTTATAATAAACGATTTTACAAAAATCGATTTTGTTTTAAAAAACTAAAACTTGTGTTAAAAATCAAAATAAAGAAAGTATATTAATGTGAGAGAGAAATATGTGAGAGATAAAGTATCAAGGGTATTTGGGTAAAAGAACCAAAAAAGTGGGTAGAAAACTTAGTTTTTTATCTCACATGTTATAAAAGTTTTTGTTCTATACTAAGTGGGTAGTTCCCACCATTTGCTCAGTTAAAAAATAAAAATCAGAAAAATTGAGACTTCAATGTATTTGGAGACAGGGGAGCTACAAGAGGCGCTCGAGAGTTATTGAGATTTGGAGTGTTTGCAAAAATTTCTGCCTTTGGAATAAATGATTTATAGTAGTAGAAGTAAATTTGTTGAAAATCAAAAAGTTTGGAGTGCTTGAAAATAGAATCAGAAATTGAGAAATCAGAAATTCAGAGTATTTGGTGCAAAAGTTGGAAAAATATTTATTTATCTGTAAAAGTCAAACCAGAAGTAAAAACAGGAATATAAAAGACCTCTCTCATTACTTTGGATTCTGATTAAATGATCGAGAATTAGAAGCGGAAGTTGATATTTGCAAACAATACAAATTAAATATTTTCAGCCAAATACTACGATGTGTTTTTTATGTTTGTTTGGTGATTGGAGGTGATTAAAGGGAGTTTCTGACCGAGAGGTGTTTGATGTGATGTATTGTGAAATATGTGTATTAGTAGAGAAATGCACTGGGAAGCACAATATATATTTGGATGGTGATTAGGGTAAGGAGTTCAGAAGGAAATGTGATTGGGGGGAGTTAAACAAACATATTGTCTTGCAAACACTCCCATTATTTAATTCAAGATTACACATATCTATTCCTGGGGAGGAAGAAGGTAAGCTTTCGGGAGAGGGCGAATCATTGGGTACTTGAAGACCCTGCTCGCTCCGTCTAGGGCTGCAAATGAACCAAGCCGCTCGCGAGCTATTCGGGTCTTGGTTCGGAAAAATATTCGTTCGAGATCGTTCGTCAGGCTTAACGAGCCAAACTCGAGCCTAAAATTCGAGCCCAAATCTTTAAACGAGCCGAACTCGAGCTTACATATATTCAGCTCGAAAGTTCGCGAACATGTTCGTTTACAGGCTCGCGAGCTTATATTCAAACTTGGCTCGCGAACATGTTCGTTTACAGGCTCGCGAACTCGAACTCGATCTTTAAAAAACTCAAGTTTACTTTCACGAGCTCAAATTCGAGCTTATAACGAGCCTTTTACGAGCCGAGCTCGAGCTAAGCTTGTTAAAGCTTAAATGAACCTTTTGCGAACTGAGCTCGAGCTAAACTCGTTGAAGCTTAAATGAGTCTTTTACGAGCCGAACTCGAGCTAAGCTCGAATAGAACTTGAGCCGATCCAAAAATTAAACGAACCAAACTCGAGCTGATCCAAAGATTAAACGAACTGAACTCGAGCATGTTTGTGAAGCCCTCGATTTTTATTCGAACATGACTTGTTTCACGTATCGTCCTTGTATTAATTTGACTATTTTACCGCGTCGATTTGACGGGTAAATAGTAATGATAAATATATTTTACATTTAATTTCTTTTATCTATTACTTGTGATCATAATTATTTATTAATTTTATTTCACATTTATGATCACTTGGTTGATCATCATTATTATTACTTGTGTATTTACTAGTCACCTTAGAATTTTAAGAGACTATTTATTTTAGAGATTTATACCTTATAGAATTAAGAATTCGATTTAGAATAAGTGATCATGAGACTTATAAGTGATCAAGGAAATCACTAATTATTTTGGAGATTGATATTATTCATCTATTATCATCAATTTTGGGACAAAAAAATATGGAAATACCACAATTACCCTCATGTTGGACGGCCATGATGTATAATTTGGTGTAGAAAAATCTCCCAACTCTTGTACATGTACGCCTTAAGTATTCATCTTGTATATTTTTACACCATTTAATTCAAACCTACATCTTAGATTAGTCCCATCATTTCAATCATCCAATTGGTCAAACAAGACCAAATTAAAAATTTCCTCCTAAGCTTAGCATTTTGGCCAATTGTCCCTAATAAAGTTGTCTAAAAATTACTTTCTTCCCTAATTACCTCAATTATTCCCTAACTCATCATCTAACCAACCAAAGAAAAAAATTTTGTCTTCTTTTTCCCCCATATGGACGGCCAAAAATGGCCTTGGTGAACAAATAATTTGTTCAAGTTTTATTCTTCCCATTTCATTTCACCAACACCAAATTTCTTCTAAGTCTTGTATTTCATCTTCTCTCTCTCTAAAAATCCTCCTACATCTCTCTACCTATTTCTTCATCTTCATCACTAACACTTAACCAAAAACTTCAAGAATTCATCTCCCTACTCTTCAAAAATTTCGAAACTACACTCCCAAGGTAAGAAACATTTCTTGTTCAATCCATTTTTGATATCACCTAACTCATCTCTTTCACCTTCTAATTTAAGTTTGATTTTTGATCTTGAGGTATACCTAGAAGACCTTTGAAGAAATTAAGAGACTAGTCATCTTGAAGAAAAAATTGTGAAGAAGTTGGACTATAAGGTAAGAAATGGAATTTTTAGTACATTTTCTTCTTCTCTTCTATTTTCCAAAATTTTGATACTCCATTTTTATTTTTTTGGAGTTTTAGGGGCTGACCTTGGAGGTTGACATTAAGGGTGACCAAAACCTTACACTTGGAAGCCATTACTAGTCACATTTTACTCACTACACAATGTAAGTGTAGTATTTCCAATTTTCTTACCATCTTCTTCTTTTTCCTAAAATTTTAACCACATTCTTCTAACTCCTATATTTTTTTTATATTCTTTGACTTAGGGGCTGACCTAAATCCCTCCTTCATCGAGAGAGATTTATCCCATTTCACCAACAAACCGATCTTTAAGGTGGGTGGAAAAATCTTTTCAACTTCTAGGTGTTTTAAATTGAAAATATGCATGTAGTATTTTGTTATTGAGCATTTAAGATATATATTATGTATTGCATTCTATTTTCTTGTATCAAGTTGGAAAAATGATCAAGTGTTGCTCAAAAATGCGATTTATCGAAAAATAGGGCATACATGTGCACTTTATTGTTATACTTGATGAAATTTTGTATGAGAAGGATATGTATGTGTATGACTCTTGAAATCTATGTTTTGAATTATTTAAAACCTGGTCAAGTCGAGCATAATTGATTAAATTTTAATTTTTGGACTTAAAATGCAAAAATGGAAAGTTGGTGGACTAAATTGCAAGAAAATAGAACTTAAGGGACCCCTCTGCAAATTTCGAATTTTGGGACTGTACTCAGGTTCAAAATGACTTTTGGACATTTTAATAAAGTTTTAAGAGTTTTAAGATAAATAAAATCAACCTTTAAAAGCCAAAGGACTAGATTGTAAAATTTGAGAAGTTTAAGGGCTACTTTGTAATTTTTGAAACTGTACCAGACCTTAATTTTAAAATTTGAAATTTTAACTCTTAAGGGACTGGAAATGACATATTTTAAATGTATTCCAAAAATCCAAGTGTTTAGAGCTTGGAAAGTAATTTTACTAAAATTGAGGGACCGAATTGTAAATGATTAAACTTGAGGACCCAAATGAAATTTCCAGGACTTATGCATCCAATGCACTTGTAAATACTAATTTAACTATAACTTAATTATATTTTGGACCCAAGGTTCAAATTTCATAACAATTGAACCCCTAAAAGCCTTAAAGGCAATTATTTCAAAATGGGACAAAAATGAGATTTTCAAAAGTTAAAGGACCTACACTTATTTATTTTAAAAATTGCTTTTGTCCCAATATCCTATTAACCTTAGTGGTATTTTCCAACTGAAATCACATTAAAAGCCCTCCCGGTTTGTGAGTTCCGATTATTTTAAACTTAAGGCCTGAGATGATAATTTTAACAAATTTGTGGCCAATGTGAGAATTTTATAAAAACTTGACCTCAAAACTTTAAAACCCTGTATCTCTGAACAATTTAGAGATTTTAGGAACTGACCTCATAATTTTTCAAGGTCGGGATATTTATTTATTCAATTTTTAACCCCAAAAGTATTGATTTTTACAAAACGGGGATAATTGTAAATTTTCTTTTTATCAAGGACCTAACTTAAATTATTTTTCCATTTACTAAAACAGCCCTGGACCCTCTGACTTTAATTATTAATTAAAATATTTTATTTTCTCAAAAATTCCTTGACTTATGGGATTGTCTTGACCGATTAATACCCGATCGCGGGGCGACTTCCTCGTCTTGCGATTTTGAATCAATAACGGGACTTATGTTCCACCTAATCTTTCAAGATATCGAAGATTGCTTATCCTTCCGATAATCATCTTCATCCAATAACTCCACCAACGCCATAAGTACCACTCGCGATTTTCAAAACTTTTCATGAACTGCTTCCCGAATCAATATACTCGACTGCCTAGTTGACTACCTGAACGTGTATTTAATTTCCTGCCTGAGTCAACTTGGTGTGTCGAGCTCACAGTCGGAATGGAACGTCGGGGATGGAACCGGGCAGCTCAACTGCTATTCCACTCTTCCGGCCCCATCGTCCTAATCTCGCAACTGAGGGACGGAGTTTGTCCAAGGGAAGCGGGTCGTAGTACTTGAGGTATAATCATGATTATGACGAATCCGAGCATTGCTAGCTCCAACGTGGATTTTGTCTTTGCCTATGGAGCGATAAGGTGACAGGTCTTGGACCATCATGAACGGGGAGTTACAAGGAAGAACGAAAGAATCGCTATCTGATCCACATGATTCCGGAATTGAACGGAACGTTTGGTTGGCGCTACACTTCAGTACGTGTTCGCCTTTATTTTTAGCTCACCGCAAGTGTACGGTGTACGTTATAAACAAGGGTAGCAAGGTCGTATCCACAGAGACTAATAAATTTATGTACTAAGTATTGAACTAAGATAGATTCATTTTTATTTAGACGATCGTAATTTAATGATTATTGTTGTGAGATTAAGACAAGTTGGATTACTAAAACACAAAATTAAGAGAACACAATTGAGATAAATATCAAGAAGATGAAACGGATTTCCGAGTTAAGGTTTCGATTAACAATCCTCTTGTTGTACGATTTAATCCAAGCCAAGTTATTATCGATATTCCTATAAGATAATCACAAAAATATTTTATCCTCCCTCTCGAGATGCATATAAAATGTAGATTGAAATACTTATGCTAACATCTCTACTCAACATGAAGTACTCAACTCCCAAAAGTTCAAAAGATCAATTGTCTTCACAATTATTTACAAACCTCTCGATTCATGCAAATATTCATGTCGAGTACTCAAGATCCAATATTGAAACTCATCTCTCGAATTATGAATCAATATATCAAACAAGTTAAATCATTGATGATGGCTCAAAAGCTACTCTAGAAAACCGTAGGCAAGTGCACCTATCGTTTTGTAGTATAGATTATTGAGTACCGAGTGTCATTCCCACGAGGATTATAAGTACTAATAATTACCGTCTTTTTGTTATTTAATCTAACAATTTTCAGAGTTTTTGTTTGATGAAAAAGGAAAACAAATTATAAATTGTAAAAATGAAGAAAGATTTGTAAAATAAGAAATCAAGAGATAGAAATGTGTTTGAATGTAAATCCCTCTAGAATGTTTTTGTGATTTGACAAGTTAAAAATACAACCGTAAGCCCTTAAGCAAAAACCAATCTCTTTTAATAAAATCTCATGTTATGTGGATCGTAGAAATTCCCGATTTAAGTTAATCCCTTTCTCAAGGCGAAAAACTCCTAATCTCAAGTTGATTAACTGAAATCTCTTTCTAGTTAAAACCCCAAGATTGCATTATAACGATTTATGAATTCCCATATTAGGTTTGACCCTAATCCAGAAGATTTATGTCGTCCTATATCTAGGATTGCATGCAACTCTTTTCACTTATACAATTTCTTTTTCACCATAAATCTTTCGATTACCCGATGAAGAAAAGATATCCAATTAATATACCGGAAATATTAACTCGAATGAGATAAGCATGATATAAGTGAATCACACAAGACATGAGAATTTTATTAAAAACATACAAACCTTAATCACAAATCCATTCTAGAGTTCATTACACTCAAACACTAAGATTTTAGCTACTCATGATTTTGACAAAAGAGTAAATTACACAAGAAGATTTAAGTATTGTAGACATGGTGTACTTATCTTTCTCAAAACCTCAATGGGCTTCTTCCTTGATTTATGATGTTGCTCCAAGCCTTCTTCTCCAATATTGCCCCAAACTTTCTTCTCCAAGACCCCTTGATCCCAATTCTACTTAATGAAATAAATACAATGAATATTTCCTGAGTATCTAATGAATGAATCTCCCAATTTCAACCCTTGGCTTTTATAGGCAACCAATACATTGATAGTACTCTCTTTTATTAAACAATCACCCCCATTTTTCTTGTTGGTTGGTGAATTCTTGTATTCAAGTGATGAGGAGGGGACATGGAGACATGTTTCAAAGAAAATAGGGTGTTAAAAGTTTACAAAAGTGGCCAAAATGGGTTGGTTGGTGAGTTTTCCCCAAATTCCGCAAAGAAAAGTTGCAAAAAGAGGTCCCGGACACGCCCGTGTTGGGCAGCACGGCCAGGCCGTGCTGCACTAAAATTGCTGAAGAAACGGCTGACACGGCCGTGTTGTACGACACGGCCAGGCCGTGTTCGGGTCTGTTTTGTGCGGTTTTTCCTCCTCTTTTGATCCCCTTCAACATGGCCGTGTTCGGTGACACGGTTTGGCCGTTTTGGACCCTTTTTCCAATTTTTATCTAATTTATTTCCTTCTTTTTTGAACATGGCCATGTTACTTGACACCCCAAGTCATGTTGACTGATTTTCTTGCCTTTTTTCAATTAATATTGGCTTCACATTGCTCCAAATTGCTCCACCTATAATGTTAAACACATCACACGATGAAATGCTACAGAAATACTTGAGAAACTATGATTTTTCTAACAAAATAATTCAAAAACTATTGAATTAATAACACAAAATATGTACAAAATGACACTTATCAAACCGCCTCCAACTTGGAAATTTTGCTTGTCCTCAAGCAATTTTTAAAACAAAGAGATGGGTTGAAAACAAAAAGAGATATCTATTTTCACAATTTCGACATGATTGAAGTGAATCGCTAACCTTTTCCTTCCCATTAAGCCAATCCATCCGTTTTTCAAATCAACCAGTTTGTTAAAAAGAGAGTGACTTCAATAATTGGAATCGTTCAAAACATCACAGTTGTCATATCACAAAAAATTGTTGTTCATATGCTTAGATCAAATACAAAAATGTAATGATAAAAGGAGATGTCCAAAATTCGTTTTTTTTTTATAATTATAAAATCAGGACATTTTTGAGGTAAACTTCCACTAGGTTTAAATTTTGAATGTCTTTTCAAAAACTCCTAGGGTGGTGTCCCATATTCATATTTGTGTCGCCGTTTTACGTAAGAGACAAACATGGGGCTCATGAATGCTCCTAGTTACTAAGCAACAACAAACATAGGAATATAACCTCGATTTGTCCCTTTTTTTATAACAATATTAGCACATAATTTTTTTTTTATTATTATTATTATTATTATTTTTTTTCGAATTATGGTTCTCCAGTGATCATGACATAAAGTATCTAAATTTAAGCAAAGTCCAAACTAATTTCATGACATTAAACTCTTTTGGCCAAATTCATCCTTTTACTAGAGTCACACAATTTAAAAACATTTTGGCAATTTGAGTTCTCAAAAAGATGACTTTTTCGGGATAAAAATGATCATAACCAATCCACAACCAACTTATCTAATTGTAAAAAAAAACTACCTCATTTTTGTTTGCAAGAAATTGATGAAGTGCGTAAAAGAAAACGAAATATCCACAAAGATAGCTAAAATACGCAAAGCTAAAGGAATTAGTTCAAATCCAAGCGTTCTAACAAATCTCACCACCCCCAACTTCAAGGGTCACATTGTCCCCAATGTGAAGAAGGGATGTGATACAAAATGGAGCAAAAGAAACGAGAACTAAGACAAAGACAAATACGACCTTATGACGGTGGCGGGAAGTGCCCTTGAGAGAGGTGCCATTGGTGGAGTTGGGAGAAAAGGGCATTTTGTTGTTGTTGCTCCTCTCGAATGTCCCGAATGACGCCAAATTGCTGCTCCATCATTTGTTGTTGGCGATCAAGCATATTCTGTTGGCGTTCGAGCATCGTTTGTTGATATGATAACATGTCTCTTTGGTGTTGTTGCTCCTGTAGAATAGCTTGAAAATTAACTTGTTCATGCGGTGGTGGTGGTGGTGGTGGGTGAGATGAAGGAGTATGGGGTGGTGAACCCCTTGGAGGGATGGCGGTTCGGGAGCATCGGCCTCTGGGGCGGTAGAGTGAGGCGACTGCATCGGTCTCGGATTGTGTCGCATACCCATCAACCAATTGTCACGATTACGGTGTAGTTCGTGCTTAGTCGGGAAGTAATAGGCGTTGGGGTGTATGTCGAAAAAAGCAAGCAAAATTGATCATTGACTCTTTCAATTAATTTTATAGCGAAGACATACCTCGAGATCAATACGCGTGCTTCCTCGCTTGTTGTAAATCCGTTAAGTCATACTCAAAGTGAAGAGCAATTGGGGTAATGAGGCCTCCAACAAGAATTTTACTACATTCGCCCCGCCCGACTTTCGAAAATGGCGTGCTAAGTGAGACCCCGTGTCGAGGTGTTTGCCGTAGACCATAGCCCACAAAAACAATAGTTCGTCCTTCCTCAAATTCCCGTCACTTTCCCCCTACCGAACGATTAATGCTTTGGCCATCACACGATGCATATAACGAAAAACAGGATTTATTACGCGTGATACTTTAGCACGGGAAGCAACATACTAACATGAATGGGCTATTTCATTCCAAAAACGTTGGGCATTAAAGTCGTTAGGAAAGCGTCTGTCACCGCCAATTGGAAGACCATATATTTGGTTGAAGTCGGCAAGAGTCAATGTAAATTCTTGATTGAACAAGCGGAAAGAGATGAGGCCATCCCGAGCATGAGTTCCGTGAGAATTTCGGCGTTAAATGAGCTAAGGAATTCCAGGTGACGCGCTCATAGGTTGGTGATTTCGCACCCATGAATTGTTCCCAACCAACTTGCTCAAACATCCAATCAATATCTTCTTGTACCCCCGGGTCTCCAATGTCATGGTGTCCTGGATACCTGGTGTTGTGCAATGGTTTATCCAACAATTGTTGATAGCGGGTAGCTTGTTCGTCATCCCTAATAGAATGCCGTGACGATTACTTGGCGGATTAGCCCGAGCGGGACGGCGGGAGCCAGAGGGTCCCCCAGATCCTGAAGGAGCGGTAGAACGGCTGCGTTTTGACATAGTAATCCTGAAAAAGAAACTTCAATAACAGGCAAGGATAAACCCATGATAGCCACAACAAAGAAATGATTTCTACGAGATATGTTTCAAACTCGAGTAGCAAGGTTCGCGGGAATGACCAACAAATGCAACAACCAAGTATGCCTCAATGGTAATTATCACACTCTTAAATCAACATGGCCAACATTCCATAAGGACGTGTATCCATATATGGGCATAATATGATTCCATCAAATAAACAATAACAATCCTTATATGAATAAGATCACCAATTTCGACCATCAATAGACAAGGCATGGATTTGATTACAACAACGAGAATGTCTATCGAATAAAATTATAGCCACAAATTCCCTCAAAATTCTCATTTCATCTATTCAAGAATTAATTAGTGAAATTCATATGAGAAATGTCCAATGAGCCAAATTCATCCTAGAAATTCAATAAGCATCCTTAATTGTAACACAAAAACAATTAGGCACACAAACCCCTAAAAAAAAAATTCTAAATTAAATTGAAATCACAAAACCCTAAATAAGAGAAATTACACACATGCATGAATAAGTTGAAATCACAAGAACAATAATTAAGAAGAAAACGAAAAAAAAGAAAAAAAAAATTATAAGCAAATTCATACCTTAGATAAAGACCCACAAGAGAGATGTCAAAACCCACAAAATTCCCAAATTTTTTGAGAAATCAATCGGTAGAAGTGTTTGTAATGAAGACAAGATGGTGTTTTTGTGGAATAATCTAAGTCTAAAGGGAAGATTGAGGTGAATTTGGGGGAAATTATGGTGAAAATGAGAGGTTTTTAGGGTTTTGGAATGAAAAAATCGAAAAAAATAACCTAAATCGACCCCCCTGTTTTTTTACAGCCCGGACACGGCCGTGTCGGGCGACACGGCCTGGCCGTGTTACGGGCTGCTTGAAAATGTTTTTTTTTGGGCCCGAACACGGGCGTGTCGGGCGACACGGCCCGACCGTGTTCAGGCTAATTTTCATTTTTTTTTATAAAAGGGAAAATTGGGGAATTTTGACACGGCCAGGCCGTGTTCCGGACTGTAATTTTTTTTTTAAATAAAATCATCCCGAGTAAAGAAAAAAAAATGAATCCTAAGTAAAAATTGGAAACAAATTGACACAAAAATCATCGGGTTGCCTCCCGGGTAGCGCTTCTTTAGTGTCGTATAGCTGGACTGATTCACCTCTAATTGTGTGATGTATTTGGGAGATCCTCAAGCTTGAGGGAGTCTCTATAATTATCATCGATGGTGCCCCCAAAATAAAGCTTCAGACGGTGTCCGTTTACCTTAAAGGTGCCCATTTCCTTGTGCGTAATTTCGATAGTCCCGTAAGAAAACACTTGAGTAACAGTGAATGGGCCGGACCACCTGGATTTTAATTTACCCGGGAATAGGCGAAGTCGGGAATTGAATAGTAACACTTGATCACCCGGTTGGAATTCCCTCGTGTGCTTAATGTGCTTGTCATGCCATTGTTTCATTCGTTCTTTGTAAATTTTCGAATTCTCGTATCTTTGAATTTCGCCATTCGTCGAGTTCGTTAATCTGCGCATAAACGGTTATTTCTGCACTTGACAAATCATAATTAAGCATTTTAATAGCCCAAAAGGCTTTATGTTCAAGCTCAACCGGCAAATGACATGCCTTACCATAGACGAGTCGGTATGGGGTAGTCCCTATTGGCGTTTTGAAAGCCGTTCTATAAGCCCAAAGGGCATCATCGAGTTTGAGGGACCAATCCTTGCGAGAGTGCCCAACCGTTTTTTCCAAAATTCGTTTTAATTCGCGGTTGGACACTTCGACTTGACCACTAGTTTGGGGATGATAGGCGGTGGCGACTCGGTGTGTGACACCATAACGCTTTAAAACCTTATCAAATTGATTATTACAAAAGTGAGTGCCTCTATCACTAATGATGGCTCGTGGTGTACCAAACCGGGTAAAAAGGTTTTTGAGAAAATGCACCACCACTCGAGCATCATTTTTAGGTAAAGCTCGAGCCTCTACCCACTTAGACACGTAGTCAACGGCCACCAAAATATATTTGTTACCAAACGACGCAGGGAAAGGTCCCATAAAATCAATACCCCAAACATCAAAAATTTCACAAACAAGTATACCGTTTTGGGGCATTTCATTTTTTCGAAATATTCCCTGTTCGTTGACAACTATCACAAGTTTCAACATACCGTTTTGCGTCTTTGAAAAGTGTAGGCCAATAAAAGCCCGACTCAAGGACCTTGCGTGCCGTAGTATTTGCTTGATAATGTCCACCAGTGGGTCCTTTGTGACAATGATTCAAAATGGAGATTGTTTCAGGAAGTGCAACACACCTTCGTATGATATGATCCGCACAAACTCGGAAGAGGTGGGGATCGTCCCAAATATAATACTTGAGGTCCGAAAAGAATTTCTTCTTTTGTTGATGGGTCATCCCTTTTGGGAGAACTTTCCTGCAAGATAATTAGCAAAATCGCAAACCAAGGAATATCAATTGAAATTGAGTTAAGGGCAAAGAGTTGCTCATCCGGAAAGAATCGTTGATATGTCCATTGTGTTGCTCATCGGTCTTGCCGGAGTGTTCAAGCCGAGATAGGTGGTCGGCGGCAAGATTTTCGCACCGTTTATCTTTGATCTCCACATCGAATTCTTGGAGTAAGAGGACCCATCGAATTAGTCGTGGTTTTGCGTCATTTTTGTCGAGCAAATAGCGTAAAAAGCGAGTGATCCGTATAGACAATGACTTTAGATAGAATCAAGTATGAGCAAAATTTGTCAAAGGCGAAAACCACTTGCAAGTAGTTCCTTTTCCGGTAGTTGTATAGTTGGATTGAGCGAGATTGAGTCTTACTTGCACATAAATTGGCCGGAAATGTTTATCTTTTCGTTGCCCAAGCACCGCACCTACCGCATAATCACTGGCATCACACATGAGTTCGAATGGTTGAGACCAATCTGGAGTTACCATGATGGGAGAGGTAGTGAGTTTTTCTTTCAAAGTATTGAATGCTTGAAGGCATTCATCATTGATATCAAAAACCGCATCCTTCTCCAAGAGTCGAGTGAGTGGCCGGGCAATTTTTGAAAAATCTTTGATGAATCGCCTATAGAACCCGGCGTGCCCCAAAAAGCTTCGGATTGCCTTTACCGTGGTGGGTGGAGGTAATTTGGAAATTGTCTCAACCTTCACCTTGTCAACTTCAATTCCCCTGCAAGAAATTTTATGCCCCAAAACAATTCCTTCTTGTACCATGAAGTGGCATTTTTCCCAGTTAAGTACCAGGTTAGTCTCTTCGCAACGAACAAGGACTTTTTTAAGATTTGCAAGACAAAGATCAAAGGAATCCCCAAAAACCGAGAAGTCATCCATGAAGACTTCCATGATTTCTTCTACAAGCTCGTCGAAGATGGCAAGCATACAACGTTGAAAAGTCGCCGGTGCATTGCACAACCCAAAAGGCATGCGTCGATAGGCGAAAGTACCGTAGGGACAAGTGAAAGTGGTTTTCTCTTGGTCCTCCGGTGCTATCGGAATCTGAAAATAACCTGACATGCCATCAAGGAAGCAATAATAGAGGTGACCAGATAAACGTTCAAGCATTTGATCAATAAAAGGTAAGGGAAAATGGTCCTTGCGAGTAGCATCGTTAAGCGTCGTGTCGATGCAAACTCGCCAACCTCATTACCGTCCGCATTGGAATAAGTTCATTCTTTTCATTTGGTACCACCGTCATCCCACATTTCTTTGGAACCACTTGAATGGACTCACCCATTCATCGAGAAATTGGATAGATGAGCCCAAAGATCAAGTAATTTGATTACCTCCGCCTTGACTACCTCTTTCATGTTTGGATTTAAACGACGCTGTGGTAGAACAACCGCTTGAAATTTTCCTCCATCGAATTTTGTGAGTGCAAAAGGAAGGATTTATCCCTTGAATATCGGAGATTTTCCAAGCGATGGCCTTTTTATGTTCCCGTAATATTGCCAACAATCTATCCTTTTGATGAGAAGATAAATTGGAGGAAATAATTACGGAAGTTTGGCGTTCTCGGCTAGAAATGCATATTCCAAGTGTTCGGGTAACTCCTTCAGCTCAACAGGTGGTGGATCCTCAATGGATGGTTTGATATGCCCCACCTATGAGTTTTCAATTTTTTCGAACTCTTTCTCGTGGATTCTGTTGGTTTGTTTTCTCCAATGCAAGTCTGATTCCCTAAGAAAGGGGTTTTCATCCGATATACCCGCACTTTGAACAATACAAGTCTCCAAGAATTCGTTAGAAATCATGCTTGGTAGAGAGTTGGTTATCTCTATATCGATAAGATCAATAGCAAAACAGTCATCTTTATCTATCGTATTTTTCATTGATGTAGCGATTTTAAAAATGACTTGTTCATCTTCGACTCTTAAAATTAGTTTGCCATCATGCACGTCAATGATTGCCTTAGCGAAAGAGCTAAAAATGGACGCCCTAGGATCAAGGGGACTTCGACATCTGTATGCATATCAAGAATTACAAAATCGACAGAAATATAAACTTATCGACTTTGACCAAAACATCTTCAACAATGCCTCTAGGATATTTAATAGATCCGTCACTAATTGCGGGGCTCATCCTAATTGGTTTTGGCTCCCTGACCCATTTGTTTGAATAAATCATAAGGCATCAAATTAATGCTAGCCCCTAGATCGCCAATGCCCGATCAACGATCAAATTACCGACATGACAAGGAATAGTGAAACTCCCTGGATCTTTGATTTTAAAGGTAACTTGTTTTGCAAAATTGCCGAGCATTCCTCATTTAATTGCACCATGGATATTTCTTCAAGCTTCTTCTTATTTGAAAGAAGATCTTTTAGAACTTGGCATATTTTGGCATCCGTGAAAGGGCTTCAACAAAAGGAATATTGATGTGCAATTGTTTAAATAAATCCAAGAACTTACCAAATTGGTCGTCATGTTTGTCCTTACGCAATCGACTTTGATACGGAATAGGTGGTTGGAATTCCGGTACCATTTTCTTTGTTTCCTTGGATACTTGTTCGTCTTTTTGTTGTATGGGCGTGGGTTCGTCCTCCGCATCCGTCTTCCTCTAGCTTTGTTCCACTCCTTAGAGTAATTGCTTTTACCATTCTCTTGGATTTGGCTCGGTGTTGCTAGGTAAGCTCCCTTGTGGCCTTTCGGAGATCATTTTGGCAATTTGACCAATTTGATTTTCCAAGTTGCGAATGGATGCTTCTTGGTTCCTTAAGGATGTTTCGGTGGCCGTGAAATGGGTTTCTGTTGTTTGGACGAATTTGGACATAAAGTCCTCCAAACTTGGTTTTTGCGGTTGGAAACCGGAGGTGCGAGCAATTGGGGAGTGCGTTTGGATTAGGCTTCGTGACCTTGATTTCCCCAACTAAAGTTCGGGTGTTGGCCTTGAACCTGGATTATACGTGTTCTTGAAAGGATTATTTTGAAAGGGTCGAGATTGATTACCTAGAAAATCCACTTGTTCATGCGGCGGTATCGCGTGAGGGCAATCTTGGTGGTTGTGTGATCCTCCACAAGTCTCGCATGAGAAGGCTTGTTGTGGTGGTGGTTTTGGAGCCGCCAACCCGTCGATTTTCCGAGTCGAGCTTCGACTGTGCGCTAGTGTAACCACGCGTCCGCATTATATACTCCCACCGACCTGTTGGTTTTTCCTTTGCGGATTGCCATTGATAGCCATTCATGACCATTCCTTCTATGAGATCTTGGGCGGCTTCGGGTGTTTTATTGTTCAATGTCCCCCCCGCTGCCGCATCAATCATCTGCCTTGTCGATGAGAGCAACCCATTGTAAAATGTTTGGACTTGTATCCAAATGGGAAGACCATGATGTGGGCATTTTCGCAGCAATTCTTTGAATCTATCCCAAGTGTCGTACAAGGTTTCATCGTCCTCTTGAGTGAATGAAGAGATATCATTCCTCAATCGTGCGGTTTTAGCGGGTGGGAAATACTTTAGAAGGAATTTTTCCGCCATAATGCTCCATGTTGTGATTGTTCCTTCGGTAAAATGTTTAGCCATTGTTTAGCCCGTCCCGAAGAGAGTAAATGGGAACAAGCGTAACGGATGGCATCGTCGGAGACTCCATTTATTTTGAAAGTATCGCAAATTTCGAGGAAATTCGCGATATGATTATTTGGATCTTCGTTCGGTAGGCCGTCGAATTGAACAAATTGTTGCACCATTTGAATGACATTCGGTTTAATTTCGAAATTATTGGTCGCAACAATGCGGGCTTACGATACTAGACGACGTCAAATCCATAGATGGCTTAGCGTAGTCATACATGGTTCTTTGTTGTTCATCCGCCATATCGGGATCCTTGCTTCGTTAGTATCCTCCTCGT
Organism: Rehmannia glutinosa; assembly: GCA_016081115.2. Taxonomy (NCBI): domain Eukaryota; kingdom Viridiplantae; phylum Streptophyta; class Magnoliopsida; order Lamiales; family Orobanchaceae; genus Rehmannia; species Rehmannia glutinosa. The sequence continues at coordinate 42,733,646 of CM071929.1, read as the reverse complement.
GGTGCGTACTAATACTTTCCTCTCGTGTTGCTACCGCGGTCTCGCCCAAATTCGGACGACGAGTAGGCATGCAATCGTAGTAAACAAAGAGGATAAGTATAATCCAAGACTTACAAAGATAGATACCTAGAAAGACAATTGATGAAAATAAAAAAAATGATTAAATTAACAAAAATAAGGTGTTCTTAATATTACAATCCCCGGCAACGGCGCCAAAAACTTGATGGCTCAAAAGCTACTCTAGAAAACCGTAGGCAAGTGCACCTATCGTTTTGTAGTATAGATTATTGAGTACCGAGTGTCATTCCCACGAGGATTATAAGTACTAATAATTACCGTCTTTTTGTTATTTAATCTAACAATTTTCAGAGTTTTTGTTTGATGAAAAAGGAAAACAAATTATAAATTGTAAAAATGAAGAAAGATTTGTAAAATAAGAAATCAAGAGATAGAAATGTGTTTGAATGTAAATCCCTCTAGAATGTTTTTGTGATTTGACAAGTTAAAAATACAACCGTAAGCCCTTAAGCAAAAACCAACCTCTTTTAATAAAATCTCATGTTATGTGGACCGTAAAAATTCCCGATTTAAGTTAATCCCTTTCTCAAGGCGAAAAACTCCTAATCTCAAGTTGATTAACTGAAATCTCTTTCTAGTTAAAACCCCCAAGATTGCGGATAACGATTTATGAATTCCCATATTAGGTTTGACCTAATCCGGAAGATTTATGCCGTCCTATATCTAGGATTGCATGCAACTCTTTTCACTTATACAATTTCTTTTTCACCATAAATCTTTCGATTACCCGATGAAGAAAAGATATCCAATTAATATACCAGAAATATTAACTCGAATGAGATAAGCATGATATAAGTGAATCACACAAGACATGAGAATTTTATTAAAAACATACAAACCTTAATCACAAATCCATTCTAGAGTTCATTACACTCAAACACTAAGATTTTAGCTACTCATGATTTTGACAAAAGAGTAAATTACACAAGAAGATTTAAGTATTGTAGACATGGTGTACTTATCTTTCTCAAAACCTCAATGGACTTCTTCCTTGATTTATGATGTTGCTCCAAGCCTTCTTCTCCAATATTGCCCCAAGCTTTCTTCTCCAAGACCCCTTGATCCCAATTCTACTTAATGAAATGAATACAATGAATATTTCCTGAGTATCTAATGAATGAATCTCCCAATTTCAACCCTTGGCTTTTATAGGCAACCAATACATTGATAGTACTCTCTTTTATTAAACAATCACCCCCATTTTTCTTGTTGGTTGGTGAATTCTTGTATTCAAGTGATGAGGAGGGACATGGAGACATGTTTCAAAAAAATAGGGTGTTAAAAGTGTACAAAAGTGGCCAAAATGGGTTGGTTGGTGAGTTTTCCCCAAATTCCGCAAAGAAAAATTGCAAAAAGAGGTCCGGACACGCCAGTGTTGGCGGCAAGACGGCCAGCCGTCTTTGCCGCACTAAAATTGCTTGAAGAAACGGCTGACACGGCCAGTGTTGTATGACACGGCCAGGCCGTGTTCGGGTCTGTTTTTGTGCGTTTTTCCTCCTCTTTTGATCCCCTTCAACATGGCCGTGTTCGTGACACGGTTTGGCCGTTTGGACCCTTTTTCCATTTTTATCCAATTTATTTCCTTCTTTTTGAACATGGCCATGTTACTTGACACCCCAAGTCATGTTGAGTGATTTTCTTGCCTTTTTCAATTAATATTGGCTTCACATTGCTCCAAATTGCTCCACCTATAATGTTAAACACATCACACGATGAAATGCTACTGAGAAATACTTGAGAAACTATGATTTTTCTAACAAAATAATTCAAAAACTATTGAATTAATAACACAAAATATGTACAAAATGACACTTATCAATTGATCAAGTGATAAAACAAGAATAAGCTCAAAGTACTCGAATAGGCTTCAAGATAATAACTTCAACTAGAATTAAAACATCCAACAAGATTTCATTAATCTACTTCCAAAACCCTGAAATCTAAAGAGTTTAGCTACACATGATTTCTAAACAATCCACATACAAATTGTTCATAGCCATGACAACTAAAATGAAAGATGAAAACTACAAGAGAAACAAGAAAAACTTAGGAAAGTCGATAATCTCTCGATGTATCTCCGTTCCTTGAGCTCCGATGCAACCCGATATTCCCTTGATGTCTTCTTCCAAGAATATACTCTTGTCTTGTGTTGTAGATCCCAAAAAATGCCAGAATGTCCTTGTGTGCGCCCCCCAAAAAACCTTTTTATACCCACCTTCAAGTTTAGGGCAAAATGCTGCAGATTGTGGGATTCCAGCGAAGACGCACGGGTCGTGCGCCCCCTACATGGGCTACCCGTGCGTCACCCCGTAGCGAAGCTTTTGATTTTCACCAAACACGCACGGGTCGTGTGCCCCTTGCACGGGGTACCCGTGCGTGATGCCGTATGGATATTGCAATTCTCCAGTGGCACACGGGTGGTGCGTGATGAGCACGGGCTACCCGTGCCATGCCGTAGCCTCCAATGACCTTTCTTGAGGGCACACGGGTGGTGCCTATGGCACGCCCAACCCGTGTGCTCTCTCAGTTCTTCTTATACGTTCATCTTTCGCTCCTTCAAGCTTCACTTTCTGTATACTCACTCCGTTCTCAATGTTTCCACTTTGCAAGGTTCATATTTGTACTCAATTTGCTTCAAATATCATGAAATTCCTATAAAACACGCAAAGTGTAATATCTTTTCCAAAAGGAGTGAATACGTAACATTTTACACGAGTATATGCATATTTTCCCATCATTATAGTCATAAATATGCTCCAAAATACATGCAAAACTCACACCTATCGAAGACGCAAATCGCTACTTGTAATGCAAGGTTGGCGCTACACTTCAAGACGCAACCACTAATTGTCTTGCATGGGATTGGCGCTACACATCGACGCAATCCTCCCCGTGCTTGAATCATCGTGCTTGTGTGACCACATTATTTCTTAAACTGTATAAATATATTACTTAATATATATTTATCACGATGCTTGTGGGCTATGTGTGAAATCATGTATCATACCTCATGCGTTTTCATACAACCATTTTCTCGCGTTAACTATATATATCGCCACACTTGCACACGATCACCCCATCCACTGAGATTTCTGTCTCACTCCCTCATGTTTTCTAACCTTTAGATGAAGAATACGTTGAAGACGTCGAACCTACCACAGATTGAATTCATTCCGTTGATGTGGAGCGACACTCCTTTTACTTTTATTGTTGTTGGAGATCTTCGTTTTGTTTCTGTTGGACTGTAAGTTAAATTCGGATAATCTATTAGGTTGTATTCGGATTCCGTCGGATCTTAAGATGTAATTTGTACTTGGGTTTATTTTAATTCCGCTGCATTAGACTCTTTTCATTTGAAGTTTCGTATCATGGGTTTAAACTGTTGATTTATTTCTGTTTAAGTGATTGATCGTTATCGCGTCACGTTTGGGGCGTGACAATGTTCCTGTTCGGCTCAGTTCGGCTTGCTTGCAGCCCTAGCCCCATCTATTCCACGAGATGGGACGGGTGCAAAACAGGTTGCCCACGTGGAATATCCTAATATATATAATAATTCAAGTAAAGTTAAAATAAAAAGGAACAAGAAATAAGAAAAATAAATTTATAAACTTGTTATATATCTATAAGCTTATAAATAAGTTTTTATATTAATGAATATTATTTATAAAGATTGTCATTATAAATGTATATACCTAGATATAATATTATTAAGTACATAGATATTACATTGTCACATATATTATATATGTAAAATATATATTAAATAAATCAAAATAAATAAAAATATTAGGTACGGCAGGACGGTTATCCGTAAAACATAAGTGATACTCATGTTTGCCCCATCATGATGCGGGTCACAGGACGGTGCGATCCAATACAAGAATGCCAAAAAGTTACAAGAGGAAGTCTTTAATTTTATAAGTCGTATTGTGTAAATATTTCTAATAGTGCATTGTTTCTACTCTGGGTCTGGGTGTGAAATCGTGTTGTAGGATTGAGAATCCGAAATGTGGGTAAGTCGATCTTCTGCTACAGGTACTTTCAAGCGGTATAGAAACTCTTGATAACCCTACTTTAGCTAAGTGGGTAACATCGACTAACCCTCGATGGGTAACATCGACTAACCCTCGAAACGTTAACAATCACTGTGTTCTTTTATTTATTTTTCGATGGGCAGTAAAACTGATGGCATAACTGATGTTGGAAGCCTAGTGTCTTCAGCAATCGATGGGGACCAAGTGTTGTCGTTTTCAGACCAAATTTTACATGGTAGCAAGTAGACTACAAACTGTTCCTCTTCGATCATATAACTGTCTCAAGAAATCAATGGGGACCAAGTGCAGTTTGTTGTATATTGTTACTATTTACTATATTTTTTTGAGTAGAAAAAACAAATAAAATATAATTTTGTCAAGTAGAGTGCATGATTTTTTGTGATATATAGGTGTGGTGGCCGGTGGGCACACATGACTTCCAACTTCCAAGTCTGACGTACGGTGAGGTGGAGTCTCTGTCTGGAATCAAGATTGGTCCTTACATATCTTTTATGACCCCGCGGTCCAGTGTTTTGGCAGATAAACAACATATATATGCTATATTTATTGTGATCATGTAATTCCATATTTGGTAACCTGACCTTTGTTGCTTTTCTTGTCTATATATATGTTGAAATTATTAATCGGATATGAACTAAATACAATATAGAAATTAGAGAAAAGCAAAAAAATACAAGGTTTTTGTAATATAAAACTTGAAGGTAATGAACAAGTCTAAGGCATGTAGGACACGAGAAAAATTCACTTTTGGTCCCATTAGACTTACTCCTGATGATTTTAGTCACACTAGACTCACTTTTAGTTCCAAATCGATATTTCTCACCAAAAATAGTCCAATAAAATTGGAAAACTTAAATTTTGGTGTTGATCCGTTAAATAATTAACGGAAACCGTTATAATGACAAAAATGGTCCCATAGAACACCAAAGTTAAATTTTTCACCAAAAATGGCTCTTTTTTTGTTAAATTTAATATTATTGATGATAAAAATTATTCTAAATTTTATATTTTGCTTTATTTATTTAAATTAATATTGTGAATGTCCGACTTGAAAACTAAAAAAAATCTCTGTCCTTCAAATATTTTTTTAAAAATATCTTTTTTCAGTGCGTTTTATTTATTTCCTAAAACAAATTCTTTTACTTAAAATATTTAGGAAAACAAATAATTTTCCTATTTTTTTTAAGTTTAAATCACTTCTTGATTTTGAAAAAAATATATGTACTTCAACTACCAATAAAATAAAAAAGTTTACGATATTAAATAATTTCATAATTTTTAAATATAGGAATTATTTTTAAAAATTTTAGAAAAATACTATGAAAATATTTTAGTATAGTTAAATTAGAAATACTATTAAAAATGTTTTAGTAATGTTAACCTAGCTCATATGTTTTTATTTTTTATTTTTAAATATTATATTTTATTTTTCAGAAAATTTAAATTTATTAACTTGAGTTATAAATTTTATGATTTAGATTACTTTGTTAATTTTCTAATTAAAATAAATGATACATGTATTGAATCTTTTTTTTTTATTACACATTTAAAAAAAAATTAATTAACATCTATTTTTAAAAATTATTTTCCAGAAAATTTATGTTATATAAGTTGAATTTATAAATTTTATCATTTAATTTACTTATCAATTTTTTTAATTATAATAAATAAAAAATAGTAACTTTAATGATAATATATTTTTTAAAATAGATATTAGTTATATTTAGTTTTTAGAGAAAAATTCACTTTTGGTCCCATTAGACTGAGCACCTGATGATTTTAGTTTAAAATAGATAAATTATTTTCCCTTAATTTATATTATAATGCAGTGGTGATCATGACATGCTGATTCCTCATATATCCACCAAAAAATGGATAGACTCCCTAAAATCGCCATTACAAAGTGATTGAAGACCATGGTTTGTTGGAGGTCAGCTTACTGGGTAGGACCTTCAACCTACCTATTTTAATAGAATTTCCTTCGCAAGCTTGACTATCATAATCTAAAAATTAATTTATTTAACAGAATAAATTTAAAGATACCCTACCACACATGGATACGGGGAATATGAACTGACATTTGCCACTGTGAAGGTGAGAATATCTCTTTTACGTACGAAGAAACACAAAGGCTTATTTTATCAAGTATCATTCTGGTTTGTACAGGAAGCAGGCCACACAGCTCCAGAGTACAAACATCCCGAATGTTTTGCTATGCTCAATAGGTGATTCAATCAAGAGCCTCTCTAAAATCGCACTTTTCAAGATCATTAATTTTGGACAAATCCCGTGTAATACACAGATGTTGTTCTAGTTGAGATTCTAATTACATACTTTGATGAAGTACTTGTTGTTTGGTTTAATAACTTCTTTTCAGTATGTTATATTTGTGCTCCGAATTTAACGGTCAAGTTCATCTCTTGAATTATTTTGATATCGTGAAACGTAAAAATATATATTAGGTAGTTTAGTTGCATATATCTTTTATCATGATGGAATTGCATAGAGCAAATTGCAAATCACCCCCAAGAAAAGTCATTTTTTTTGTCGAACGATAGTATTTTATTATAACAACTCAAAAACTAAAATTACAACTACAATCGTAGCCAACGGGCTAAGAGCCGACATGACTAACTAAAAGCCAAGTGGGGAATTGGTAAGACCAATTCAGATTCACAACGTGGACTTAAAAACTACCCACCTCAAACTAAACCACTTCACGCCGAGAGACTTCAACACTCCTTAATGGAGACTGTAACACACTAAAAAAACTGAAACCGGACACAAGCAACCACTACATACTGCAGAACAGAAAAAACTGATCCGCCTACGAGTTTCGCAAATCAATCGGGAAAAAAAAATACAAATAAAATAAGAAAACAACAACTATAGCTAAAAAATGAGAGAAAAAAATACAAAAAATTGCCTCTCCCTCACCCAACTCTACTGCTGCAACCCATCATCTACTCAGCTCCGATACACCTCCGTGGAGCTCCAACCCGCTTTCACCCTGGAACGAAAATATCGGTCACCTCCGAATATCACAAGGAACCGTCGGCCATTGTCTGCCCTCCAGCAGAAAGCATGGAGGGGAGGGGGGAAGGTGGGAGGGATGAGGGCGGCGGCTGTGGAGGGGTGAAGGAGGAGAAAGGAAAATAGATTAGATTTCTTTTTTTCTAGAAAGAAGGAAGAGAAAAGGGGTAGAGAGAGTACTCAATAAGAAAAGTCATTTTCACAGTAAACAATCTAGCTAACAAACAAATGAAAAATTTAGGCAACTTCACATTCAGTGAACCTATAGTTCAAATTAGAGCAAATTATGTGGAAAATGCGATTAAATATAACAGTGAGTACGTCGCCCGAAAAAAAAGAATCGAGTCTTATCTACTATTCCCTCCGTCCCAATAAGATAGGCAAGGAGGATAATTCACACAGATTAAGAAAATATAATAAATGTATTTGGGATTATAGTATTTTTTTCATATTCTTCCTATTTTATCCTTGCATTAAATGAGCCCAAAAATGAAATTTGTTAGAAACAAAGTAAATTAAATAGAGGTATTTTAGTCTATTGTAGTGCAAATAATTATACTCTTAAATAAGAAAATAAGCCTGTAATTTGGGACAGGCGAAAAATGAAACGTGGTCTATCTTATTGGGACGGAGGGAGTAACAATTATCAATGACAATGTGCTTGTTTTGGAGCACTTCTGCAACAAAAGTCTATCTGGGAAATGGACTTCTCATTAAGTGCTTTTTAAAAAGCCCTTTTACATTTTTTACACATATTTTGTGAGGCCCCGAATTTTAACAACGTGAGATACGGTGTTATGTAGTGATTATTCGGCTATGTATCACAAACCTATTATTAATGAAACGCGACTCTATTTTTAATTATTTCTTCCAACATCAGTTATGCCTTTCTTATTTTCGAGCCTAATGATTTTATATTCTCCTCTCGTATTAATACTTGATCGAGTGACTACTACAACTTTAGAAATATTAGACCCTCGATAATTTAGGAGTAAATTCCAATCCTTATCCAAATATTTCACCTTATTCTATAATTCATTCCTAACCAACTTCCAATTTATTTTGAGAAAGATACACATTTTTGTTCTTTCACATCTTTATTATTATTTTTACCTCCTAAATATTTTTTTTTACGCATATACTTACTTATTTTATTTTTTTCCAATTTTTAATTTAATAAAAAGAAAAATAAATTTATCATCATACTTCTCATCAATTTCGGTCATATGCTATAGGTAGGAATCAATATCATTTTGTTTTTTATCCTACAACATATAAAGTAGACCTAGTAATCTATTATCACAAATAGATAAAAAAAAAAAGAACTAATCCCCCTACAACAACTTTCGGCTATATCCTTTTGAAGGGGGAAATCATTCTATTTTTTTTAACATTCCTACACATTGTAGCCTACTAATTAACAGAAAAAAAAAAAAGTGCAAGTGTGTGCAAAGGTGAGTGATCGACCAAACCATTAAGGGAATGAAAGAGTGTTTCATTTTTGTGTCTTCCAATTCTTACTTTGACCTCTACATTTTCCTATCAATTAGACACCCTCTCTCACATATAAGCAAAAACAAATTATCTTCTTTCAAACACTTAACCAAAAATTTCAAGAACTCCTTCTTCTACTTACACAAAAAAATTTGAACCCCTACAACAAGGTAAGAAATTGTGTTCAAAAAATCATCTTGTTATCCTCTAGCTCATCATCTTCATTTCTTAACCTAAGTTTGATTTTTGGATTGAGGTATACTTAGAAGACTTGGGAGACACTAAGAGTCTTACCATCATCTTGAAAAGGACTTCAAGACTTTGAAGATTTTGAAGAGAAATTGGACTATAAGGTAAGAAATGAGATTTTTAGTACATTTTCTCCTTCTCTTCTATTTTCCAAAATTTTGATACTCTATTTTCATTTTTGGACTTTTAGGGGCTGACCTTAAGAGTTGTTTTAAAAATGAACAAGGAGACCCATTTTAAGACCTCTACTAGTCTTATTTCATCTACTACACAAGGTAAGTGTAGTTTTACCAATCTTCTTCATCTCATTCTTCTTTCCTTAAATTTTTAACCTCATTTCGTAACTCCTACATTTTTTTGGTATTCCTTGACCTAGGGGGCTGACCTAAGTCACTTCTCGTTCAAGAGTGATTTATTTCATCTTTCACCAACAAGTTCATTTTTAAGGTGGGTGGAAAAATCTTTCCAACTTCTAGGTGTTTTTACTTAAAATGCATGTAGTATTTTGATATTGAGCACTTCAGATATATATGTTATGTATTGCATGTTAATTTCTTGTATCAAGTTTAAAATTTCTCAAGTATGACTCAAAATGCTATTTGTTGAAAAATAGGTGCATACATGTACACTTTATTGTGATATTTGATGAATTCTTGTGTGAAATGGACTTGTATATGTATGACCATTGAAATCCATGTTTTGTATGATTTATAACCTGTACAAGTCGAGCATAATTGATTAAATTTCAATTTTTGGACTTAAAATGCGAAAATGGAAAGTTGGTGGACCTAATTGCAAGAAAATAAAACTTAAGGGATCCCTCTGTAATTTTTGAGTTTTGAGACTGTACTCAGGTTCAAAAATGATGTTTGGATATTTTAATAAAGTTTTATTATTTTTTAGATAAATAAAACCAACCCTTAAAAGCCCAATGACTAGATTGTAAAATTTTAGAAGTTTAAGGGCTATATTGCAATTTTTGAAATTGTACCAGACCCTATTTTTAAAATTTAAAATTTTAACTTTTAAGAGACTGGAAATAACATATTTTAAGTGTATTCCAAAAATCCAAGTGTTTAGAGCTTGGAAAGTAATTTTATAAAAATTGAGGGACCAAATTGTAAAAGATTAAACTTGAGGACCCAAATGCAATTTCCAGGAATTATACATCCCATGTACCTGGAAATACTAATTTAACTATAACATAATTATATTTTTGACCCAAGGTTCAAATTTCATAACAATTGGACCCCTAAAAGCCTTAAAGGCAATTATTTCAAAATGGGACAAAAATGAGATTTTCAAAAGTTAAGGGACCTATACTTATTTATTTTTAAAACTGTTTTTGTCCCAGTATCCCACTAACCTTAGTGATATTTTACAACTGGAATCACATTAAAAGCCCTTCCGGTTTGTGAATTTCAATTATTTTAAACTTAGGACCCTAAATGACAATTTTAACAAATTTGGGGCCAATGTGGAGAATTTTATAAAAACTCGACCTCAAAACTTTAAAAACCTGAATCTCTGAACAATTTAGAGATTATAGGAACTGACCTCATAATCTTTCAAGGTCGGGAAATTTACTTATTCAATTTTTAACCCCAAAAATATTAATTTTTACAAAACGGGGCTAATTTTAAATTTTCTTTTTACAAGGACCTAACTCAAATTATTTCTCTTTTAAAGAAATATCCCTGGACCCTCTGACTTTTAATAATGATATAAAAGATATTATTTTCTTAAAACACCTTGACTTATCGGATCGTCTTGACCGATCAATACGCGATTGCGGGGCGACTTCCTCGTCTTGCGATTTCGAATCTATAACGGGACTTATGTTCCACCTAATCTTTCAAGATATCGAAGATTGCTTATCCTCCCTATAATCATCTTCATCCAAATAACTCCACCAACGCCATAATTGCCACTCGCAATTTTGGAAAATTTTCCTGAACTGCTTCCCGGAATCAATAATACTCGACTGCCTGGTTGACTACCTGAACTTGTATTTACTTTCCTGTCTGAGTCAACTTGGTGTTTCGAGCTCACAGTCTCATTCCCTCCTGTTTTCTAACCTTTAGATGGGGACGATGTTGAGGATGTCGACCCGACCATGATTGTTGACCTCGCCCGCTTTGTCGAACTTGTACCATTTTCTCGATGATTGTACTTATTTCATGTATCTTACATGGATGTTGGAATCCCTTTTATCCTGCTACTATTTTCTCTCTTCGACTGTAATTTGAGGGCGTAGGACTCTTGACATTTAAGATTTTGATATGGTGTTCTTTACGCTTTAGTTTCGGCCTGTAAACTTATTCAGGTTATTATGTCGGATGTATTTGGATCTCGCTAGACTTTAAGTTGTAATTCGTACTTATGTTATTTTATTTTCGCTGCTTTAGACTCTGTTTCACTTGGGATTGTTGTATCATTTGTCTAGACTGTTGGGATCATTTCTATTTAAGTGGTTGATCATCGTCGCGTCGCGTTTTGGGGCGTGACATATTTGGTGAAACACATTTGAAAAAAGTGCTTTTGACTTAGAAGTCCATTCTCTTGATGAAATTCTGTTTGCTAAACTATTATAATAAGTGCATATTTAACATGGATTGGCGATATTACCCCTACTTATATCAAAATAATTTTTTTGCAGCCTTCGGGTTGTCAAATAGCTACAAACTTATCTTAACCATTAAAATTAATTAACAAAAACAATTTTTTTTATCATTCTCTCAAAATATAATTATGCAAAAAATGGATTAGTTGATTTCAAGAAGAAAAAAAATTAATGCATACATATTAATACATATACTCTTTTCCCATCATAAGAACGTATAATATTAAATTAAATGCCTTCTCAGAAAAATATATATAAAAATAAATTTTACACCACTGATGAAAAATATTAAATACAGAGCATAAAACATATGCATATAATAACATAAGTTGCAATTTAATTGATTGATACCATCTCAAATTCAATCCCTAAACTAATGAAGATGTGCAACCTAGAAGAAAAAAAAGTTTAAAAATGAAAACTAAGATATTCAAATAAAAAAACTAAATATGAATTGAAGAAATTCACGATAGTCAAAATCCTCTTTCTTGGTATATGGAATTGGTGATAGCATCACATACAATACTCATTTCTTGACTTTGTTGCTCATTCATCGTTTCATATGTTTCGTCATGTTCCTCTAAGCCGATATCTGTTTCTTCATTATCGCTAATATAATCTCCATCTTCACCGTAACGCTTAAACCCTTCATCAGCTATTGCCTCTCGTCTTATATAATTATGCAATGCCATCGAAGCAACAACAATTAATCTTTGATTTTCAAATGGAAATTTGGCCTTTTTTAAAAAAAATTAGCCACCGGGACTTCCATACTCCAAAACAACACTTAATTAGTCAATTAGAAAGAGAGAGGATAAAATAGGAAAATAACAGAATCTTATTAACCTCCCAAACAAATTGCGGGAAATGGATGTGAAATGGTTTCTCAAAAACTGCCTTTGCCCACTTCTCCAAAATGGACTTTTTGGAATGTGACTATTTTCAAAAGTCCATCCAACATAAACCACCAAAAATCCTAAAAAATCTCAAATGGACTTTTGAATCTAAAAGTCCATTTGAAAAGTGTTTCCAAACAAGCACATATAATTAGTTTTCATTCTCTATTTACTATACATACCTCGATAAGCACCCATGATATAAATGTGATACAATAGTATAATGAGGAAAGTAGGTTGCATGAGCGGGATAAAAAACTAAAAAAATCAAATAAACTCTAACTTTTTCTTACTCAATGATATAAGTTGTTAAAAACAATTTTTTTTGGGTGGGGGGAGGGTGCAACATGTCTCCTCTACAACTGTACCAAATTTCTAACAGAAGTCGTGATTAACTGCCTATATATTAAAGATTCAAATGTACATTGTTCTTTTTTTCTACTTTTTTTTTCAAACTCATGGACCCTTTACAATGGAAATAATTTTTCTTGTGAGACCATATTGGGGTGAGACTGTGAGACCTAATCTGAACTGTTGCAATTTAACAATGAATGGATGAGATTGAAACATTAAATATAGTATCATTCTTTAACATGATTTTCGGCTGAGGGTATATAGGTAAATCACTAAAAATCGATCAACTAACAAGATTTGCATGATTCTAACTTACCATATCTATTACCTATAATTTAGGAGGTGCAATCAATGATAATCACCTCCAAAAAACTCTAATATCTACCCCAAAAAAAAGTTGTCGATCGTGATACAAAAGAATAATAGGAAACCTATACACAAATAACTATATTCAATGGTATGAAAGTTTAAAAAAACAAATAATGCATAAGCAAAATTCGAAATATATTTAGTATAAGTATGATGCATATATAGGGTATAAAAAAAATTGAACGTTTTTGCTGCACCTTAAATACAAGAATTATATATATATTTTTTTGCGATTTACATGCATAATTAGATAAATTAATATGTATATTTAACATACATATGATGTATATTTAACGTATAGTACAAATCAATTAGTGTTAAAAAAATAAGTTGTTCTAATTTTTTTTTTAATTTACATGCATAATTAGATAAATTAATATGCATATTTAACATACGTATGTTGCATATTTAAAGTATATTATAAACCAGTTAGTGTTAAAAAATAAATTGTTCTAACAATTAATTTTTTTGCAATTTACATGCATATTAGATAAAAATATAATGCATATTTCACATACGTATGTTACATACTTAAAGTATAGTACAAATCAATTAGTGTTAGAAATGAATTGTTCTAATATTTTTTTATGATGCATAATTTACTTTTATTTCATGTATCACAATTGTTGATATTAATGATGATATTAATTTTAAGCCTAAAAATCGGTTCCCAAAAAAAAATTGGGCACTCAAACAGACACGATCTCTCACTGCCGGAAATTAATAGTGTTAATATCTATCCATAATTAATCCCCTATAATCATGCTTGTGTATTTACAGAAAATAAATGAGGTTACAAATCTATCCATAATTAATCAAAATCGTGTGGGTGTGTTATTACCATCCTAGCCTTTTGGCAGTTTTTTAACATTAAAAATACCTTAAAAATGGATTAATCTACACTCTTCAAAAAATAGAATTGACGCACCAGATCAATCCCTACGGTCTCACCTCACACTATAAGAAAACAATCAAATTCCAATGGAATAATTCCAACGAGATAAAAAATTGTTGGAATTTTAGAAATTCCAACGAAAATTCCAACACCACAACAAATCGTTGGAAAATTCCAACAGTATTTCCAACGGTATACAAAACTATTGGAATAAACTATTGGAATGTCCGTTGGAATTAAAATTCCAACGAAAATTCCAACCCCAAAATAAACCGTTGAAAAATTCCAATAGTAATTCCATTGGAAAACAAAATAGTTAAAATACACCATTGGAAATACTATTGAAAATTTTACAATTTCAATGGAGATTCCAACGCTGCCGCACACCATTGGAAAAATTCCACCAGTAGACAAGACTATTGGAATAACGGTTGGAATTTTCGTTGGAATATAAAATTTCAACAGAAATTCCAATATCACAATAAATCGTTAGAAAATTTGCAGCACTAATTCCAATGATAAACAAAATCGTTGGAATAAACCATTGGAAATACTAAAAATTCCAATGGAAATTCTAATACTCCAATGAAAAGAAAACAGCAATATGGTTGGAACTTCATTGGAGTTTTTTATACAACATACCACTAAGAAAACTTAAAAAAAAATAGTAGTTATGTATAAGTAAAGATAATTTCCAGAAAGTTCCTAAAATGAAAAATGGCAAACGTTTCTCATTTCGGCCAAAATCCCTAAATCCCTTCGCCGCTCGTTACTCCGCCCATTGTCGCCCGGCTTTGGAGAGGTCCTGATCTCATGGCTTCGATTCTGGATCGTCGTTCGACAGGTGGAATCTCGTCGGTATCAATTCAATCAAGTGGTCGAAGAGTTTACTGTGGGAATTGATCATTAACATGAGGTCACCATTAAAATTCGCGGCGGGGGAAGCGGCGGCGTTGTCGGCGGCAGGTGTGGAGCTGACTCGCTTTTGTTTCTTCTTCATACTTGCGGTGGCTATGGAGGAATTTTATGAGTTAGGGTTTAGAAATAGAAATTTATAAGGAAAATTCTGCCTCTCTGTTCTGTAGAGAAGTTACTGTGAGAAATATTAGCTTGCTGAGGACGGATTTATTTATATCTTGTGTGCTCTTTTTTGTTCTTTCTTTAGTGAAGCTAAAATGAGTATCTTAATAAATTGCTTCTTTCTTTATTTTACAGGTTAAGAGTGCCATTCCATTAAGTGAACCATATATAGTGGATCCAGAAAATCATCCTCCAGAAAAAGACGCAAAGTATTGTAACTTCATCTACAGAGAGAAATTAAGGAAGTTCAGCAAGCATCAATGGCGGTTCCCTGAGAATTATCACTATTTCCACATTTGTGACTGTGCTGCTGTTTGCCAATGCAATTCCCGTGAGAGAAAGGTATTTTTTACTGTGATTCTCATTAGTTTCATATTTTTTGTCTCGAAATTCCTCTGCTTCAACTGAAGCTGAAATTGTTAGAAGCTGGTTTTTAGGCTTTTTGAAGCTTCGATTCCGAAAAATTATGTTTGTGCATTCTGCGAATTGGTTTAGTTCGTTTAAAATGGTGGTTAGAATTTCTGGAACTTGTTAGATTGTAATGCTCTGTTTTTCGATTGCAATTTCAGTATAAATGTGATTTGAGTTGATCAGAGTAACTTACCTTTTACTGTTGTTTTGGTTTTTACAGCATTGAAGAAAGTAGGCAGGGGAAAAGCTTAACTAACTCAACAATGGCGGATAGGTTAGCTAACTACATTGCTTTCAGCTTCAGTATTAACCTAAGCAGCTTCTCCTTAGAAAAACTATGCTGATCATATCTCGAAAATGAAAACTTTCAAAAGTTAGAGGACTAAAAGCAAAGTGAGTAAGTTAAAAAAATCATTTAATTTAGAGGTTGGATGAAGGAATTGAAGTCAAGCACAAAAATGCAGTAGATGATCCAGAAGTTGTGGCTGCCATGATTGATATGTAAGCCCATTTCTCCTCATAGTGTAGTAATATCAGTATTCACTTCTTTTCTTAGTTCCACAAGATTGCATAATTACATAACTAAACCAAAATACATTCCCCTCCAGGGATCATATTAGGGAGTTTCCCTCACAACATAATTTATTTATCTTTTCCTGTTTCTTGGTCTTCTTTTTTCTTTTTTAATGTTTTTTAAATTCTACAAATTTTTCTGAGATATATATTAAGTGAGTATGGCTGTGATGATTATACGTGAAGCGCAAACATGGTGATTATTGCATGTAGGTAGATATTCGACGGACATAGCCTTTTCTTTTCGATAAGCTGAAGCTTAATTTGCATGTACTTATCACTCTTTTTGTGTTTCCAGGGAACATAATCTTTATTTTTTATGTTTCTTTCTCCGGGGAAAGTATTGTATGTGTTTATTGACTTAGAATTATTTTAAGCATTTATCATGAAGTTAAAGCTGATCAAAATTATTAGGTTTAAATAATTTCTTGGCAGTTTCTGGAGGCTTTATTGGCTATTTCTACACAAGGAGGGGCAAACAGAAAGGTTAAAATAGCCATGAATGTTTTCTTTTTTCTGTTTATCTATTTATTTTTAAAAAAATAGCAATGAATTTTAGAAGGACATAATTTATGATTGGAGTATATGAGATTGTTTTATGTTTTCATAATACTATTCTTGCAATGGAAATGTAGATCTGTCAAAAATATTGCCTCTGTGTGGCAGTATGGTATTTCACCTGAAAAGTTCCAAAAAAGCTAGAGGCTGATTTTAACAAGTGCAGATGAAGATGAAAAGGTATCTAAGGAGCGATGTCTGTGGTATATTCATCTTAAGTCCATTTTGGTTATCTTAGATTTGTTTCTAGTACATATCTTGACATTCGAGCTTTATTTCTTATCTCCTTCCATGTGGTCAATTTGTATTAGGTCTATGTTTCGACAATTCATGCACACAGATATCCAGCTGTCGTTCAGTGGCACCCAGAGGTATTATCTTTATTAATGTGATCAAATTTTCATTTCAATGGAGAAGTCTATATCTGTTTGCTTTATGTAGATATGTAGACTAGCAGATGCATCATTCTATTGGATAGAGATTTGTGCGTCGCTGGTTCGTCATGAAACGATTGTCCTGATATTTTAGAGAGTTGAAAGATAAAAACTGTTGATCTGGTGTAGGAAAAATGGTTGAAGGACAAGTGAAACTTGTGGGAATTTTAGGTGATTTTGTAGAATGAAAAAAGGTGATGTGGGTCTATTTTATCACTTTAGAGTACAATAGAGTTTCTCAAATATAAAACCACAGGACCATGATGCCAAACATTTTTTGTTGAAGCAAACATATGTATGTGCTTATATAGTATATGTCTCAACTGTGGGTTCACAAAATATTATGGACATTATACATCTGTGTTAACTGTGTTGATGATGTATGCAATGATTTCATGTTGCTATTAGTTGAGTTGTGGATAATCTTTTGAAACTGGGAAAAAAAAATAATATCCTGTTTTCTATTTCCAGCGAGCAAAATAATATCAACTGTACCAATATCAACCTGAAAACAGTCCCAGTCAGGTAAACACAACGCTTTCCAGGATTTTCTGTTTCCTGTCGCTTTACCTTATCTGGAATGTTAATTTGAAATATACAATATTCTCAGTTTTCACGCATTAAACTCAGCTTCATTATATCATATCACTTAGCTTCGTGTATATCATATCACTCAACTTCATGTTGCTACAGGATATCAAAGCAGGTTCAAGAAATAGCATATATCTTCTTCAAGGGTGCAACCTGTCGTTCATGATGAAAATTTTGGGAATGGTATGCTTAATGATGCTAATGCGGATTTTGGGGTTGATGAAGATGTGGGAAACGATGATGATTACAGAGACAGTTGATTTGCTTGTGTTGACTTTATTTTGTTGAAGGATGTGGGAGTCGTTGATGATATTATTACTTAGGATTGTTGATTTGTTTGTTTTGTGTTGGACAAATTATATTGTACATTTGGAAATATTTGATATCGACTTTTTATGATATTATATTTGCACGTTGTTGTTATTAGATTAAATATTTTAGAGGTTAATTGGAATGTTTTTAATTCCAACGGCAAAAATCCGTTGGAATTGTTGTTGGAATTTTTTCAAACAAAAAAAAAACGTTGGAATTTTTTCTCAAATTCCAATGAAATATACTGTTGGAATTATTGTCGGAATTGATTCCAACGATATAAGGCCGTTGGACATAACATTGGAATAATCGTTGGAGTTTATTCCAACGGATTAATACCATTGGAATTGTCGTTGGACTAAATTCCAACGGCACAACTCTATTGGAATTCCCGTTGGAATATTTGTTGGATTTTTTTCCAACAATTGAATATTCCAACGGATAAATACCGTTGGAACTACCGTTGGAATATTTTTCCATTGGAATTTCCGTTGGAATTTTGGCATTCCAACGGCCATTTTACCAACGGTTTATTTTTCGTTGGAATCGACAATTCCAACGGAAATTGATCAAATTCCAATGATTTTTTTCCGTTGGAATTTCAATGTTTTCTTGTAGTGTCAGCATATTGGTCTAATTTGAACCAATATATATATATATATATATATATATATTTGGGAGGTGGGGTGGGGTGGAGGAGAATTGAAGGCAGAGGATATCTTTTCTTGAAAGATATATGAAAAGCGCTAGTGGTGAAAGCCTTAAAGCGTTAAAGGGACTTAATGTATAGGCCCATATGCTGCTATATCGTGGTTTCCAGCTTTAAATTATTGTAATTGTGATGACGACTTTTTCAGTAAGAATGATTGATATAGCGTGCACGTGTGTGCTCATAATCAATATGATATATTTTAGAGTCCATCAGATTTTTGGTCTTTTCTCCATAGCAAAAATATTTGTTAGTCATTTTTGAAATCAGATGTCCACTTTATCATTTTTTCATTTTTGAGGGTTGATGCATAACTCGGTGCCAAGTTATAATAACTCGGTACAGAGATATATATAACTCGACACCAAGATGATAACTTGGTACCAAATTATGTACCACATCAATTATATTCTTATCAAATAATTGAAGAAGTGGAGACATTACGCAGTCATTATCTGTATTACAAATATTTAATTATATTCTTATCAAGTTTGGAACAGGTCTTGGTTTGGATTTTAATTATTTAAATGATATCTTTTGTTCCATTATTATTTTCTTTAGTATATCCTAGTAGGGGAGGTTGATTCAATAGTAATGGGAATCGAAAGCCTAACCATTCGTCTGAGTTAGAGAGTTTTAATTATTAGACCACTCTCCAATTCACTATTCAATTATTTATTATAACATTCTTTATTTTTTTGATATTTCAATAACTTAATGAATGTTGTGTTGAACAAAAAAATCTGAAACAGGGAGTGAAACAAAAAATCTGTAAACTTGTAGCTATTCAATCTTCACGACTTTTTCTCCATGGACAATGACCACCACACATACTTGGAGACTGCTATAATTGCATGAAAGTGCTCAAAATTTCAAAAAGATATATATTAATAATAAACTAAAATAAAAAAAGGGATAATTACATAAACACCCCTAAGGTTTGGGCTAATTACCAAAAAAAACCAGAATTCTTTGAAAATTACAAAAAACCCCTTGAAGTTTGATTCCGTCTTACATTTTTTCCCGTGATTTTCGAAAATATTTCAAAAAACACCCCTGACCTTTGCAAAAATATTACAGTCACCTCAGGGGTGTTTTTGTAATTATACCAATAAAAAAAAGACCAGATGATCAAAATCATCTAAATTCAAAACCCATATTCAAGGAATATCATTACCCAGTTCAATGGTAGTAGACAATTTAGTATAGTCCAGATTTCCATGTACATCAATCTCTTCGCCATGGTGTTTCTTACACTGGAAATAAAACACTGTGTACGCCATCAACAAAACCATCTTCAACACTGATATAATATTCACCAACAACAACGCATATTTTGTCAAACTCATGGACCCTTCATCACCCAAATACAAAACCAGGATTATTATCAAAAACAGCATGGTGAAGAACAAATTCAGCATAAAACCATGCAGACGCTGTCCCTTAACAAGATTTCCAGCTTTTTTGAATGCCTCCGGTTTAGACATCTCTTCTAAAACCGAAACCACGATCGATAAGGCCGAAACAACCGATGTGTATAGCTGGGAAATGAAAACCGTCGTCCCGAGAAGAATCGCAAGAGAAATTGTGTAAATATTGGGATACACGAAAACTAACCAAACGACCAAGATGGAAAACATTAAAGCTAACAAAATGACCAGGACGAAAATAATCGGCTGAGAACGGGCCGGTGGATGGGCCGATACACGGAAGTGGGCCCAGACTAGTGGCTTTGTCCAGGTTCGTTTGATGCTCGAAAGTAAATCTTTTGACGATAGATTTGTGCCGGTGTAAGATGCTGATGATACTAATATGGTTGCGATTCCGGATATGTGGGAGATTACGAAATAGGCGATCAAGAAAGTAATTTCGACTACAAGAAGAAGTGACATGTATTGTGGGGTGGGATTAATGGAGCCCGAATCGGGCTCGGGATTAGGGGTCATGTAGGATTGAAAGAATAAGTGAAGGAATAAGAGTAGAAGGATTGATGGTAGGAGATTTGAAAGAATGAGAATTGATGCCATCAATATTCTATTTTTGCCAACAAGTTTGATGGATTCTTTTAGAATTATCAAGAAACCCAAGAGTTCAGAGAAATCCATGGCGGGCTGAGAGATTTAGACAATGTGTTGATAGGATGATCTGTTGTGTGGAAAGATTGAAGCTCTTAAAGATTGTGATTTTTGGGGTGTAATTAATGATCTTGAAATGTTCAGTTTGATTTTTTCAGTGGAAAAGTCTACTTCACTCGGCATTAGTAGTTTCATGTTGAGCTTCTTAGAATAATGTGTGTGGGGTCAAATTCGGATTGAATGCAATACAAAATGTTGACTCATTTTTACGTGTAAAAAGAAATTAATCTGAAAAATAATGCTCTCTGCATTTAAAAATTGAGGGTCCATCTTGACTAAGCAAGGTGTTTTAGAAGAATTCCATGAGACCGTGAGACGGTGATACTTTTAGTGTAAAAAGTAATACTTGTCAAATTACACTTATTTAAGTGTATTTAGATAAAATATCACTTTTTACACTAAAAAGTATCATCGTCTCACACCGTCTCACAAAATTGTTTTATTATACACGTCGAATAGTTTTGAATTGGTAAAGACCCGCCCCTATGATTACCCTTCAGTGTAATGGCTGAATTTTATTAGTGTTACATAACATTACAACTTTAGCTAAGAAAATAATTTTGGAAATTATAAAATGAGATCTTGTTCATAAAGAATTTAAAACGAATGAGAATAATAAATTTGGTGTGAATAGAGTGTTAGGATCATACCTGCATACACACATTTCAAATTCTGTTATGTATGTTCTTCATTAAATAAAGGGATAATTACAAAAAAACCCAGAGATTATTGAAAATTGCAAAAGAAAACCTTGAGGTTGACTCTGTTTTACATTTCCCCTTCATAAACAAAAAACTTTTCAAAAACCCCTTGATACTTACACAAATATTACAATTACCCCCTTAAATTTAAAACATAATCAAACTTGAGGGGGCTTTTAATACTTTTAAATATCTCTGGGTTTTTTTGTAATTAGGTGAAACCACAGGGAGGTTTTTGTAATTATCCCTTAAATAAAACACTATATTGTTTAACATTTGGAATTTCTCCCTGGCGAAGTATATCTTCTGAATGGCCTGCTTGTACGACTAAAATATCTAGCTTTAATATTGGTAACTGTTGTCTGAAAATCTCATGAAGGGATCTGAAACAAAATACCTTTTACTTTTACTAAGCAACATCCCCTGAAAAAAACAAAACAAAACTACAGTTAGCATTTAGCAACAAAACAAGGTTTGATACCCAAAGCATTTTAATTTTCTTGCATGGACTATATCTAGCATATTATAAGAAATTAAAGTTCAAGAAACAGGGTAATTCCATGAGCATATTCTTGAACCCCTGACAACATATAGCAATTCTCAGAAGCATAACTGAAGCGCAGAGTCGTGTAACAATAACAGTAAGGTGGCACCTCAGTTGTTCCAATCATCGCCACTAATAACCATCATTTTTGTGGTGTGAAAAGATCAGTTTGGTAGTACTTTGGGGATAAACTTGCTAATTGAATAATAATTGGGGATAATTACGGAAACTACCCGTAAGGTTAAGCCTAATTGAAAAAAACAATTTATCTTTCAAATATGTACAAGACGCCCTTGACATTTGCTTGCATTTTACAAATTGCACCTCATATGGTGATATTTATTAGATAAATACAAATCTCAAAAGCGTGTTTATAACACCTTAATTAATGAATATTGTAATTTTGGAAGATAATTGGAGTTTCCGTAATTACGCTAAACCTAATGGGGTGGTTTCCGTAATATCCCTAATAATTATGCCTCAATTTGAATATTGAAAGACACAAATATACGATATAACATAAATCGCCCAAGAATGAAAGCAAGCCATGTCAATGTTAAAATAGGTTCAAAAAAGAATGACGAAAACTGGGAAGAGAGGGATTTCAGGCTAATGTTGCTTAAACATTGCCGTCAAGAGCTTATCAATGCATTACAATTTTCAGCATTCCAAATGGACATACAGTTATGGGCGTCAATTTGTGACACGAACCCAGGTACAGATACAACCCTTAACAGGTTCGGGTCAAAGTCGGGTCGGACCCGGATACACGAAAAATAAATAGGTCAGGTCGGGTTCCCGCGGGTCGACACGGTTGACCTATGTAACCCATTTAATTTTATAGTGATATATTATTTTAATATTTTGTCATGTTTTAGTTGGTTATATAATGATGGAAAAATTATTAAATGTATTTTTTAATAATTTTTAATATTTGATGTATTTTTTATTTGTAATTTCAATTTTTTTCTGTTTTTTTATTTTATTTTTTTCGTGTCAAGTTTAAATTATACAGGTTTTTCGTGTCGTGTCGGGTTACCCGTTTCATAAACAGGTCGTGTATCTTGACACGAATAATTAAACGGGTCGGGTTCGAGTACGTGTCAGACCTGCAATACTTGTGTAAAAAACACGACCCGCAAACACGAAACACGACACGATTGACACCCCTACATACAACAGCCAGCCAACATGAAAAAAATAGTCATACCGGCAAATCCATATACTAACAAAGACAGGCAACTTGTAGTAGCGATGAGAATGGAATTTGATAAGAGAGGCTCAGTAAGTTGATGTTAAAAGAGAATCTTCTGTCATACCGCTTACTTACCCTGATCATCTATTGTTACTTATATGGCCTATCAGAAGATAATACACTGTCTGATAAAAGGATAGATGGAATATTTTAGATACAACTTTAATATATCTAACCTTGATTTCAATTATTTTGCACCTCAAATGAATCATGATTCACACAACCATTTCTGTATGTCTTTTGGATAAGAGATCATTATTTAATAAATTTCTTTTGCAAATCTAAAATCCCAACCCACAATGCAGCTCCGATGTCTGCTTCCAAATTTAGCTACTCAACCATAATTCGATAGAACAGTTGTTACAAACATCATCAATATGTCTCCAAAGAAAATATATATTTTTTCCTAATTGAGCAGCTGTTGGAAACATGAGCTTAATACATATCCCAATTGTGTATTTTGTTTTGTTAAGTGACCAGTAGCAACTAAGCTGCATCTTGCTTAGAGTTATCTCAGTTTTATTCAAGTTCGTCACAAGTTGAACTTTCCAATTAGCCATTTGATCCATTTCACTGTACTTCCAATCAGTCATCAGCAAATAAAACTGACGATTTCTAAAGAAACTAACATGAAATTGGTGATGCAAGTTTCCCGTGACAAGTGTAAGCCAACAGAAGACCTTCATGCTGCTCCCTGATTATTTACTATGATTTGACTTTTATTTTTCAAATTAGAAATCATTTAGTAACTTCATAGTAAGACTAAAAGTGATATCCGTGGAGGAAGAATTCTGCATGGAGATGTTACATTATGACAGTGAACTTACTGATGGCCAGCATTTCCTTTACAATTTTAATTCTACATTTAAATGTTCATAATTTTTGCGACACAGCTTAGAAGACAAGTCTACCTTCCAACTAGAAATGATTCATTTACCGGCTAACCATATCTAAAAGTAGCCTTAACATAAATCTCTTTATTGCATAAAGTCTTGAAGAATGAAGGGGATATTTATGTAGTAGTAACTTTATCTTCCTTCAATGTCTTATGCAAAAATACCCTCAACTAAATTGGTGCAAGAAAGTCGAGAAAAGGCATTATTTTGACTCCATTGAACAATCCAGCATTTCAATTGTAATCAGTCACTTATCACATCCACTCTAAATTTTATCCACTGAAAAGCAAGCCGGCACACAATTCCAAACCCTTTTCTGGTTCTGTATGTTCTGAATAAGTTTATCTCACAACCTTTCAAAAAAAAAAAAAAGTTTCTCTCACAAAGTCAAGTGGTCCATTATTTGGCATCCTCTGAAAAAATCTTATTTTATTTAAAAAGGCAAAACACAAATCTAAAGAGCAATATCTCCTAAAATCTTCACCCTGTTCTAAATTGTAAGTTCCACTTCCTATTACTTCTTAAACTAAAATAAAATATGCAGCAATCTAATTGTGCTCTAGCCCATGTAAGCTACTGAATTACTCCATTAAAATTAATTTGGGAAGAATAAAGTCCATCAAACAATACTGTAAGGAAGACCAAACATCTTCAACTATGTGAGCATTTCCAAAGATTACATGTGTACACAAACAAACTCAAAACCACCAAAAAATATTTAAAATTGTGAACTCACAAAGATTCAGCACTTACAAAAATTAATCCACTGAATAACAAAAGCATCCAGCCAATTTCTTCAATTTCCTTTCACAACTTCAATAAGAAGTCTCCCCCTCAAAATCAACAACCCAAAGCCTCTTCCATCGATCATCACCGCCGATTCTCGAACCCGGTAACCCACCAGGATCCAAATCAACCCGGGTACGACAAACGGGGCAAGTGGGTTTTTCCCAATCCACCTATCCAGACATTTCGCGTGAAAAAGTGCTTACAAACTAGAAGATTCCTACACTCATCCCCTTCTTGAAAATAATCCAAACAAATTGGGCAATCAGATATTCCCGGAAAAGCTGCGGAGCTATACCCTACGACTGGGATAAGGGTCTGGAGAGAAGCCAAGCCATCAGCGGCGTCTGGGGCGGCGTTATTGGGGCGGAGGAGGCGGGTGCAGCGGCGGCTGACGGTGTTGGACAGGAATACAAAGTAAAGGATAACAATAGCGGCAAACCCTAGGAAGAAGAGGAAGATGGATATTACAGCAACCATGATTATGCATTTGAGGAAGAAGAGGAGTAGTTTCCTCTGGCCCCTGGTAAGATACTGCGGCGGTGCATGGTGGTGGAGGTGGCGGTGGACTTCTTGGTCGGAAATTGGCATGTGGAACGGGTTTTGGAAATTTGGTACTGTTATCGAATGTAAAAAAGAGCAGGGTATTTGAGATTTGTAATGAATTGGCGATGGTGGAGGAGCGAGGACGGTGGTTGGCGGTGGGGAGGTGGACGTGAACCTTAAGTTTTGTCGATCAAATCTGATTTCTCAATTCTCACTCGTGTAAATTTCAAAAAAAATAAAAAAAATAGCTAAATACCTTTTACCCTCTGAATTATGCCTCATTTTAGACTTCACCTACCAAATTTTATTTTGTTTCACTATGCCCATGTACTACGTGAATTTTCACCCTTTACCCTATATGGACAATTCTACCCATAGTTTTTGCAAATTTATTTAATAATTTGAACAATCCAATTAATCACCAATTTGTTGCGTCAGACCCTCAAAATTAATAAAACTATCATATAATTTAATCAATATGAATTTGACTCCTAAAATATTTCTAGTTCCCGGATTTATAAAGGTATAGGAACTAACTGGGTTTTTTGATTTTAAAATCGGATATAGTCCATTACGACCATATCAGGCCCAACATGCTTCCGTAAAATTAATAAATCCCTTCAAATTCATACCTTATTTGACCGAAACAGCCCCGGGTGAGATGGTTCACAACACCACCAGTTGGAAATTACTGTCCCCAGATCTTTTGACAAATAGCTCCTCGATGTTCAACTTCAACCCTCAGAGAAGATGATCTGCAAGTTATCCAACTCCTTCAAAGAATCGCTCAAAGACAACCTTGGTTCGTTTCCTACTCCAGGCGTATAAGATAATTCTCAAAAGGGATGAATTAATAGAACATTATGAACACATGTTGATCCATCTCCTGCATTCATCTTTAAATCTACAATTCCTAATCCTGCGAAGGATTCTGCAAGGTCATGTAGATCTTTAAGATTCATTTTCTCCCTACCTATCACTTTTAATGTGTGACGGATTTTCCTTTGATGATAGCGATAAGCTTTTCATCATCTGTCATTTTTCGTATAATTTCGGTTGGTTTCCCTTTTTGGTGCAAATAAGGTACTGTCCCGAAATCAATATGTTTCTTTCCTCCGGAAGAACTTGGTTTTTCCTCCAGATTCTTGACTCGTTTCTGAATATCATGAAGGGTTTCAAGAGTTTCCTTCTGATTTTTCATCATCGTCTCCATCTGATTTTGGATCTGATGGACTTGTGTTGGTAGATGAATATGGCGGTTGCATTCTGGTACTCCATCAGGAATCATTATTCTGATGGTTCTGATGGACTGCCTCTTGATGATTCATCTGTTCGACATATAATATTTGGTTTACTGTGAAGAAACTCATATAATATGCCGCTTGTCTTTCGCAGTGTCTCAAGGTTTCCCTATCGGCTCCTGCGCGTTCCTTTTCAACATATCGGTCGTTCCAATATGCTATCTTGTCTTGGTGATCTTGTGCATACGTACATCGTCAAAATTTGACGATAGGTCCTATAAGGAGTACATCTTGGACAATTGTCCAGATCCATATTCTCGGAGTAATTTCTCCTCACCAATCGTTAATTACACAAATATAATAAATTTAACTAAAAGTTCTTAATAAACCTAAACTCTGATACCAATTTTAAGGATCGCAAAAACCAGTAGGAGTAAATATAAAAGATATGAAGATTTTATAAATTAAGAGGTAAGACGCAACGATTTTGAAGTTCAGGGGTAAACTGAAAACAAACTATCAAATACAGAGGGGTATTTTGGTAAATTTAGGCAAAGCGTAACAATTTACAAAGTTCAGGGGGTAAAATAGAATAATTTAAAGTTGAATGAGGTAAGTAGAAAAACACGTATAGTTGGGAGGGGCAAAGTAAAGTTAGCCCCAAAAAAAATCTCACTCGTGTATGTTCATTTTTACAGTAGATGCCTAGATGGGCTATGAGAGAAATGGGGCTAGCTTTGTTGTTTATGATTATGATAAATTTTTAGGCTTGCATTATGTTTTCCTTTCATATTCTATTCTATTGAAGAACAATTTTTTTTTTTAAATTTAAAAAGGTATGTGAAAGACTTTTTAAAAATTGTAAAAGCTTTGAATTATTTTTCAAATACTTCCATTATTTATAGAGCTTTGTTAACTATACCAGTTATTATAACATCAACATAGATTTTTTTTTCAAAACTAAAATTGATAAAATCAGAGGTCCCCGGGGTGTAAGTGTAAGGTTTAGAAGGGGGGTTGAATAAACCTTACCAAATTTTCGATTTAGTCCTTTTAAATCTCTGAGTTGATTCTACATACCGTGTCCTCGATGGACAATCGAATTAGTCGCTCGGTGGAGTTAATCTCTCAACAGACTTCGTGAGTCAGTTGATGGAGTAACTCACGGTTGTTGGCTATAATTTAACTCAATTGTGGTTTTATTTTTATTGGAAGACTTAACACCCTTAAGTTTGATTAAGCAAGATTTTAGAGCTTGATTTAGTACTTATAAATTATCAAATGGATAGCAAATTTATCGTGAGATATAAGCGATTAAAAGTGCGAAATTTGAATCTTTGAAAAGTAAATGACACAAAAAAGTTTTTATAGAGGTTCGAAGATGGGGTAATTCTTCTACTCCTCTCTTCTCCAACTCCGGAGGAATCCACTAAGTAATGATCGGTTTACAAAGTGGTAGCAAATCCAGATACAAGTCTTGATCACAACAAACACTTGATCCTTGGGACTCGATCACGAGACGCCTTGATCACTCACTCGGTGCCACCTCGACGTGCGACTCGGCTTCTTCACAGGCGTAGCCTTGTTACTACAACTCACTTGCTCAAGCTCTTTGGATTTGATCACGAAGCCCTCCAAAAGCTTAAGACTTGTTCAACCTTGAACCTTTCTACAATCCTTCCCGGAATGTAGACCCCTTGTTTTCAAAAGTTTCCTCTTCAACCGATTGAAGTTCTCTTTCCTTCACGGTGAGTGTTGGATTGATGTACTTCGTAATGTAGGCTTGAGGATTGAGAATGTTTCGATTTTTCTAATATGCTTGTATATCTCACGTGTGTGTCATTCTACATAACTCAAACAAATTCCTCGGCCTTTTATAGTGAACTTTCAAAAATTTGCCCGTTGAAGAGATAGGCTTATTTTTGAAAGTCACTTTGCGTCGTTGGCTTGCGCTTCTTGGAATTGCCGTTTCCTCGTATGAATTGTTCTTTCACCTTTTCGAGTTCGACACGGTGTAGTGCTTCCCATTGGTTCATTCCTTTTGCACGCTTACGGGATCGAGCACTCCAAGAAAGGTGGTATGGAGATATTACTTGTTTAAGTAAATCTCTTGATTTACGTAAATCGGTTCTTTTTCGATTATCTCGACTTGATTGCATTTCCTTGCTTTCCCAGGTGACTTAGAGTCGACTTCCAATCATTGGATGACTCTTACATCACTTCAACTTGAGACTTGGCTTTTCTTGAGTTGACTTGATGATGCTCCACTGTTGCATCTCACCGCTTTTCTTGATAGAGTTCCGTCTACTCTTCTTTGCCATACTCACTCGCTCGCACAGAGTCTTCCTTCCATCTTGATTGTCTTCTTGCATGTTAGGCGTAGGCCGACTTAACTCGGCTTGGCCACTCTATTCATTATAATGCATTTTACAACAAAAATTGGGGTGCCAACTTTCTATTCTAAGTTTTACATGGCATTCATCAAAATCTAAACAATAAAATTCCTAACAATTTCCCCCTTTTTGATGATGCCAAAACTTAAACCATACAAAGATGCAAATAACAAAGATACATACTGAGATAGTGTATTGACATAGAATGTATCTTGAGAATCAATCTTTTTATTGATCATATCATTCTTGTACTTAACACAATCAAGCATAAGGTGTATCGAGTATATAATTGTCTTCACAAAAAAAGATAAAGAGTTTATAGCTTTATTACGGAAAGACTTACATTGTATGTATTTACATAATAAAATACAAGGGTTGGACATCAACACTTCATCTCCTTCGTTGTCTCCTTCTTTCATCTTGTTCAAGATCTTCTTTCTCTTCTTCTCGTCGTCACCGCCTTCTTTTTTTTCTTTTCATATGCCTTCCCTGGCAGCTTCATCTTTTCTTAATCTTTCTGTCTCTCCTACCATAGCCGAGTTTGTCTCTTGTTTTCTTCTTCTAATCTTTTTGCATACTCGGCGTTAGTTTTAGCCACTTTTAAATTTGCCACTTGGTCAAGCCCAACCCAAGAGATCCCTCCTTTCTTTCCTGGATCTACGTATTCAATATTCTTGGGCGGGCCTGGAGTGCCAAGCTTCTTCCTCCACTACGCTTCTTCCTCTACCTGGGCGTATCTTGTCTTGGGGTTCTTCTTCCCGGTGAGTGACTAGCGAGTGACCCAGAGTGTGGTCACTTAAGTCTGCTTGCTGTCGGCTTCTTCACATAACGTGAGACCCTTTTCCCGAAGACAAGTCCCAAGCTTGAGCCATGGACATATTTGCAAAATATCCTTGATTCGAGCGTTTTGAATTCGTCAGGCGATCGTGGCTCGTCTGACATCGAAATGGCATACGTGTCTCTGTCTCTTTGGAATGCCTCCGTGTTCTTTCAAGATGTTCATAACTCGGCATCCATTCTTCCTTCCACTTCCTTCATCCCCGCTTCAATTGCTTTTCTCTTCTCGGCCATAGATACAAAGAGTGTTGGAGTGGCGAGTCACCGGGAGTTTCTTTGCTTATAATGTCACCGTGACAGGACCCTGTTGAGGGGTTTGTGCAATCATCAAGGTCATATCTTTTGATCCTTCCCCCTCAATGATTTTCCTTTCTTTTGTTTCAAAATTTCCTCACTGATTTTCCCTTCTTAGTCATTTTCTCCTTTCTTTTCGACTTGATTTTCTTTGCTTTAAGGTATTCCTCTTCCCCCTTTTTGGCATCATCAAATGATAGATGAACCCCAGGGAACATCTTTGGCAAGCATGAAATCGAGCTCTGCGGATAGTCGAGTTCGCTTCCAAGTCTGCGTGTTTGTAAGCAACACGGAATTCGGATCGAGTAGCGTTGGACTCTGTTTGAAATCGCTTAGCTTCTCTCGCCATGAGAAGGCTGAATTTTCTAGTCATGTGTTCTTCCAAACGCTGTATATCATTTGTATTTTGCTCACGCAGCGCCTTGATTTCGGCGGTGTGAGCTTCATGCATATGCTCAATGTGTTCTCTCGGCTTCGTTTTTGCATCAGACGCATTTTCACTCTCCCACACCGGCTTGTTGAACAAAGTTAAGAAGTATCTCACCGTTCCACACGCATTGATTCTTTGCTTTGTTGCCACCATTCCCTTATCCTGACTGTGATGCCTCTCAAGTCACCAGTAGTTGGCATCTCGTTATCCGATCGCATGTCCAAAGAGGCTGATGTCTCTCCATCCGTTCAACCTCGGAAAGAGTGCTTTGAACACTTCTCGAACTTTAGCCGATTCTTCTCATTTGCATTGTATATTGGCCATACAACGTCAAAATCAAAATCATTTGAACAATGGTGCACGAGTGAAAAAGCAGGAGGTGGTGCGTGATAGCGTGCTTGTTCGTTCTCGACTCTTCGTGGAGTTCCTAGTATTTCAGTGAAAAAGGAAAAGACTCTACGAAGGATTCATCACCGCCAATGGAATGCGTTCGATGATGAGTGGTGCGCGGGCGGTTATTTTGGGAATCGATCTGCTGCGGCTTGAGGAGCTGCGCATGGTCTCTTGTTGAGCCGGTCTTGTTGTGAGGTGGACCTCGAAACTGCTTGAGCCTCGGTGTCTTAACGACCGTTGGTCTCAAATGATTTTTCCATTTGATGGATCGTCCTCGGCCTTATCGGAGCGTCATCGGACGATGATGAGATTTCGATGGTGGCTCATCATCAAAGTTAAAAGTTTGACGAGTAGTCTTGGGATTAGACTTGCTCGTGCTTGGAACACCCGCAATGGTGAGTCTTTTGGATTTGTCATGGGGGATGACTCGGCTTTCTTCGCCTTGATCCCGGAAAAGTGACATCGGGGTTGTCCCGGGAATCATGAAGTGCGGCGATCTCCTTCTCGGATGGGTCGATGATAGCGGGAGGGATGTTCTCTACTTGACTTCTTTTTACCCCGGAAGTCTCAACCTCCCGTGGGCCTTCATTACCTCCGGCGGTCTCTCACTGCTGCGAGGCCTGGTCTCCCTTTCGACAGTGTCGTTTTTAGGGTCTTCTACGGTGGCATCCATAGGAGTCTCAACCCCATGGATTGCACTTTCATCGCCCAGTGTTAACTCCCGGGGCATTCCTTCTCGTACCTCGACGCATCGGCGCGTCATTATTAGCCTTCAGAGCGGTTGGCACCTCACCGAGAGCAGTCTCAATCGCTCGAGCTTCGTTGATGGCAACTTCTTTTCTTCTTGTGATTGTAATTTCTCTTCTTCACCTCCTTGATTCGTTGTGGAGTCATCTGCAGATCCTCCGACCTTGCTGCAGTGAAGGGAGTTTCCCCTCGGTGCACACCGAGTGACTTGGAATGGGGTCACTCGTCTCCAAACTCCCGGCTTTGTTTCGATTGATTGTTCGGCCGTTGGGGCGGTGGTAGCACACCTTCAATAGGGGTTGGCTCGACCGGGTCCCCACTAGCCCGGTTCATCGCCACTCCCTTATTTCCTTCTTTCTCGAGTGGTTTGGAAGTGGTAGCGAAACATCGGTGGCTTATTTTTGAACCACTCCCATTGGATCGATTTCAGTGTGTTCGGATGACTCTCCTGGTCCCTCCATCAATCTTTGCTCGTGAAGGATTCGTGATTCGTGTAATGCTTGCTGCGTTTGCAACTCTTACGTGGCGCGGCATTCTGCAGTTCCTCGTCACCATGGAGAAGACATCAAGGAGAGGATGTGTGTGTTACGTGTGCGGAGATAGGGCGGTCTTGCCTTCTCACGTGCTTCGGCTTTCTTGACTTGCTTTTCTCTCTCCTCGTCTTGTAGATCTGCAGGATGTCTCGTGCGATTGTGTTCATCCCAGTGGGAGCACAATGAGTTAATCGAAGGAAATTTAGCGATTCCTCTTCTTCTTCTATGAATTCAGGCCGTTGGAACTGTTCCCTTGACTTACTCAACTTCCATTTCCTCCACTCACGCGAGGCGATTTTGGATGTCCGGGTAAGGTGGAGATAGGATCATTACATCACTATCTGCTCCGGCGGTTCTTCTTGTTCACCCTTGTGTGTGAGCTCTGGTGTGTCTTACAGTTGCCTCTGCTGATCGCGCTTGGCAAACAGACTTGGGCTGTTCATCAACTACATCCGGAGACTCTCTTACTCCCGGTAGTCTCCGTATTTGTCTTTGGTGAGTAATCGACTCATTGGTTTCTCGATTCGGATCGCTTGACGATTCTTCTTCGTCTCTGGTTTGTACCAGGGGAATTTCTCGTTGAGAGATGTTGTCTTGTGAGTCTTGTGCGGGTGGGGCGTCTTTGGTGTCTTTTTCTTTACGAGGAGCGGGCCATCGTGGCTTCTCGCTCTCCTCTTCTTGACGATCGGAGAAGGTATTTGTGAGTCCTTCTCGACCGCTAGCTGCGGGGTAGGAGACACGGGCTTTCTTCGGGGCGGGTGACTCTTTCTGCGAGGGCGGGAGCATGTTTGGTTTTCTTTCTTTGCGCAGGGCAATGATCTTCTTAGTAGGCTTTCTTTGGGGCGCTCTCTTTTGGGTGGAGAGAAACTTGATTGTATCTTGAGTCACCGATTCCCCCTCACAGTGTCGACTCTCTTGGCGTAAGCTCTCTTTCTCGTGCGCCGAGAGGGTTTGCTCAACATCCTCTTGTTAACATGGAATGCCTTCCCATGTCTAAGAGAGGGACTCCTTTCACCTCCAATAGCCGGCCAATCACCAGGCCATATCCTGAGGGATCCTCCAAATGAACCATCTTCTTTGAAGGACTTGTTCCCACGTTCGCGCAGAGTGCGTAGACAAACTCGGCCAGTTGATCTTCTTTTCTTCGATGATTGCGGCCATTACAATCAGCTTCGCTGACAATTGGTCAAAGTCGCCAAATTTGATGTCGATACATTTGGCAACTATGTCCAACAACTTGTGATAATCCTCCTTGGCATCTCTTGTTTCTTTGTGTATATTATTTTATCAAAGCAAAGTCGGACTTGGCTATTTCTTTCCATGCGTCGGCCAAGTTTACATCGAAACTTCTTTGATCTCGGATGCTCCTTCCTGGGGTAGTAAGCAATATTCACCAAATCCTTGGCGAGAGATAGTCACTGTTTTCCGTGAACAGATGACTTGATTCCTTCATCGTGAATCTCAAGCATTCACGTAGAATTGTGCGACCTCCTCCACATAGGTCATCGGATATTCTAACGTTAGAAACGGTTTTAGTCCGGGCGTTTCCAACTTCTCGGCGATTTTCTTCACCAGGGTGTCGTCGGACCCCTGCTTCACCATTCCGTCAAAATCCACCGTCGAACCGGTGTGGATTTGCTTTCCTAACTTGGTAAAGTCATAAGTTGGTGCCATTTCTCAGATTATTTCAAGGAAAAACTCGAAAAATGATTTGAAGATCGATAGGGTTTCGAGAGTATTTTTGCCTTTGCTTTAGAGAGAAAGAGATGAACAGTTTTTAGAAGTGTGAGAGAGAAACGGACGAAAATGGTTTAAATATGGTTTATGAAAGGACATGCGGGTGGTTTTTGAATTGTGGTTGAAATCAACGGCTTGGATTTCGCGACGTTTATTGAGCATTTCATGTCTCGTATTTAATGCGGCGACATTTATATCCAATCATAAGCTTGGTGTGCGGCTTTATGTCGTACACATCATCATTGTCTTTGACGTATTCCTTAAAACATTCCCGCTTAGTCAAAACGATTTGCGTTTTTGTCACTTTGCTCATAAGTTATTCAACTTATCTCTTAGGCGATTTAACTCTACTTCTCACGTTCTCTTAGCGACTCGACTATCACCGACTTCGGTGTAGTTTGTCTTTCCGATCAAATCGATTGATTCTTGGTGATTTACATTTTTTGACTCCTTTTCCCCCTTTTCTGTTCCATTTCTCTTTTTTTAATTCCCCGAGTGTCGGCTTTCACCAATTAACCCCAACTCATGTTTGAGTTCTTCAAATCTTGACTCACATAATGGTTTTGTGAAGATGTCGGCTAGTTGTTTATCGGTTGAGATGTATTCCAAGATAATGTCCTTCTTTTCAACATGATCTCTTATGAAGTGATATCGACATCAATATGTTTTGTTCTTGAGTGCAACACAGGATTTTGAGTGATTGCAATTGCACTTGTGTTATCACACATGATTGGAATTTCTTTTCTTCAACTTCATAGTCTCTCACCATTTCTTTGTCTCATCCATAGGACTTGGGCTGCAATTTGCCCGGTATGTATTTCGCCTCACCAGAGGTGGCTATTGAGTTTTGCTTTTGCTAAACCAGAAATCACTGTTTCTAGCATTTGACATGTGCCTCGAAGTGCTCTTCGCCGTCAACTCTGCATCCAAGATCAAAGATAGTCGGAGATCGAATAGCCAATTAGCTTGAATCCACCTTCCTTTGGATACCATAGGCCTATTTCTTGGCTTCCTTTCAAGTATCTCAATATTCTCTTAGCTTTCTTTGTCATATGGCTCTCTTTTGGGCAGATTGAAATCTTGCACATACACCTACAAAGACAAAGGTGATGTCGGCTCGCTTCTTTGTGAGATAGAAGCGATGATCCATAAAGTGCTCTATCTTGTTTGATCTACTGTTTGCCATCCGCATCCATGTCCATTTTGACGATGTGTTCATTGGTATTTTTACGAAGACTTCTCTTCCATACCAAACTTCTTCATTAAATCTACGGTATATTTTGTTTGACTTATGAAGGTTCCATCCTTCACCGTTTCACTTGGAGTCCAGGAAGAATGTCGACTCTCCCATCATGCTCATTTCAAACTTACTTTGCATGAGGTTTGAAAATTTTCACACGACTCTTTGTTAGTGGATCCAAAAATGATGTCATCCACATATATTTGAACAAGCGATATACTCTTCTTGTCTTGAATTACGAAAAGTGTTCTATCTACTTTTCCTTTTGTGAATCCATTTTTACTGTAGGAATTGTGACAGGTGTCATACCATGCTGCGGGTGCCTGTTTCAATCCATACAGGGCTTTCTTGAGTTTGTATACCTTGTCTCCAAGAGTCTTCCGCTCAAATCCTGGAGGTTGTTCAACATACACTTCTTCTTCCAATAAACCATTTAGGAATGCACTTTTTACATCCATCGATATACAATGAAATTCTTGTGAGTCAGTATAGGCAAGAAACATCCTTATAGCTTCCAATCTTGCTACGAGGGCAAATGTTTCATCAAAATCTATCCCTTCTTCTTGGCAATATCCTTTGGCTACTAATCTTGCTTTGTTTCTTACCACGAGCCTTCCTCGTTCATCTTATTTACGAACACCCATTTGGTTCCAATAACATTTTGATGTATGGGTCTTTGCACTAATTCCCATACTTTATTTCTCTCAAACGATTGACTCTTCTTGCATAGCTTGAATCCAATGTGTGTCGTCGAATGCTTGTGACACATCTTTGGGCTCTATTTGCGAGATGAAGCATATGAACATGGCTTCTTGATGAGTTAAGATCTTGTTTTGACACCTTCTCTTATATCTCCAATGACAAGTTACGGTGGATGGTCTCTCGGCCATCTTACATCGAGTTGGAGTAAGTTAGCTGGATTGATCGACTTGCGGTTTGTGTTGGTGTAGTCACTCTTTCGTTATCACTTAGCAAATTTTCCAAATTTTTTGAGATTCAACTATCTCATCTTCTTCCTCGAATTGAAAATTCGGCTTGACTTGACATAGGGACTCTTCGTATGATTGGATGATTCGACTTATCGATTGACTCTTCAATGTCTTCTCCATTTACATTTGGCTCATCGAATACTACATGAATGGATTCCTCTGTAACCATAGTTCTTTTGTTGAGTATCCTCAGAGGCTTTGCTTTGGTGAGTATCCTAAAGATACCCTCATCGGCTTTAGCATCAAAAGCCTTTAGGTTGTCTTTGCCATTGTTGTGGATGAAGCATTTACATCCAAATATTAAAATATGCAACACTTGGTTTTCTTCCATCCAGATCTCATAGGGAGTCTTTGTCACCGTATTTTATCATACATCTGTTTTGGGTGTAACAAGTTTGTGTTGATTGCTTGACCCAAAATCTTTTTGGTAATCTGCTTGACTAACATGGTCCTTGCCGCTTTTTGAGGGTTACATTTTTCTTTCTCGCAACTCCATTCTGTTTGTGGAGTCCTTTAACACGATAGTTCATGACCAATACCATTCTCAATACAATCTTGAGTTATTATTCCATTGACAAACTCGGTTCCTCTATCGATCTTATTCGATAATGGTTTGACTCTTCTCATTTTGAATCCTCTTCATCACCGTGGTAGTTTTTGTAGAGTTTCTTTTCTTCTTGCACATGAATATTGTCCATGTATATCTTGAGTAGTCATCTACTACCACCAAGGTGTATTTCTTTCCACTTATCTTTGGCCGGTTCCACTTTGGGCCAAATAGATCCATATGAAGTAGATGCAATATTCTTGTTGAGGATGGGCATGTCTTTTCTTTGAATGATGACTTGATTTGCTTTCCTTCCGACATGCATCACATATACTCTCCTTCTTGTATCTTGAGTGCAAGTCCTTCTACAAGATGACTTCTTGCCACTTGTTAAGAGTTTTAAAATTCGGATGACTCAGCTTTTTGTGCCACAACCAACTTGATTCAAGTTGTGCTCTTTGCTAGTAGGCAGTCTTTGGGTGTTGCGATTGACCAATCCACTACATACATATTTTTAAATCTACATCCTTGCGACACCACTTCATTTGATTCAATTTCTTTGATTTGACATATACCCATGTTGAATCCAACATTGTAGCCCTTGTCACGGGGGTGATGATACTCGATGAAGTTGAAATTGAGTCCTTCAACATATGCAACATCTGTGATTTCTAATCCATTCCTCTTGATGGATCCAATGCCTCTTATTTCACCAGGAGCTTCATTTCCTCCAAATATGACTTTTGCTCCTTTGACTTCCTTGAATTTTGACAGATTTCTCTTATTTCTGTCATATGTCCGGAACACCACTATCCATGTACCAGGTTCCTTGGCACTCACCGTTTCTTCTTTGAACTCGCAATCAAGGAAATTAAGTTTTAGGTACCCATACTTGTCCGGGTCCCGAGGGGTTAGAATTGTAAGATGATCCAACCAACTTTATAGCCAAATGATTTGACTCAAGAGGTTGCCATCTATCGATGCCATAATCATAATTAATCCTGGCAAATTGCTTGGGATTCTAGGTTCATACAAATGTTCTCTTTTGTCGTATGCTGCGTATGTGTTTTAGCAATTGCCTTCCTTGGGTAATTGTGGTGTCTTTGAGTGTAGTGCCTAGGTGCATATGTGTCTTGATGAAAGCTCTTATGCTTTTGGAATGGCCTTTCTTTGAGTTCTGGCCTATGCCATTTGGGCTTATATTCCATAAGTCGTGGCTTGATAGTTCTCATTATTCCAATCGGCTTGGCTTGGATATTTTCTACCATTCCCATCATATGTTTTTCTTTTATGAATTTTCTGGGTTTTGGTAGCTCTCTTCTTCTTTTACAGAGTATTTTTCGTTAGGAGTTTCTTTGAGGACTCGTGAATCTCTTCTCAATTGTCCTTTCAAAGACACTCAACTCAGTTCATTTTTTCCTTTTCCTTTGTAACCAAGGCCGGTTTGCTTAGTGTTGTGCTTTGGAGTGAATGTATGTGCAACATTTAGAGTTTTGGATTTTTCGGACTCTTCATGACTTG
The DNA here is from genome assembly GCA_016081115.2 of Rehmannia glutinosa. NCBI lineage: Eukaryota > Viridiplantae > Streptophyta > Magnoliopsida > Lamiales > Orobanchaceae > Rehmannia > Rehmannia glutinosa. The sequence continues at coordinate 42,695,167 of CM071929.1, read as the reverse complement.
AAGATCCTTTTTCCAAAATTACTCTTGAGGTTTGACATGGCACAGAGGAATTAAATCCTAAGCTTTGTCTTGTCTCCACATTCTCTTTGACTCATAATAAGATCATCCAATGATTTAGATGCCTTAGTGAATGAGGCAATAACATTCTTGAGGTCATTCTCCCTCTTTTCTATAAAGCGGCAATTTCTGCTACTAATTTAGCATTTTCACCTTTAAACTTTCATTTTCAACAGCTATTTGACTTAGGGTTCTCGGCTCCTTAGTCACTTTGAGTTTTGACTTTTGAGTAAATTTTTTTTTCCTCATTCAATAGTGTGTGTGAGGATTTAATGTGTTCAAAATCTTTCATCATTTTGCTTAATGAATCATAAAGATCGAGGTGATGAAGTGTGTGTATCACGATCACTATCACTAGTGTGCGAGTTTGTTGAGTTAGATTGTACCTCATCTTCTTGATCTTGTTCTTTGGCCATCAAGCGGATCGGGGCTTCTTCTTCGAGTCACTTGAGTAGTCGGCTTCATTTGCTCTCTGAATCACCGTGTCTCCGACTTGACTTTATTTCGGATGATCTCTCGACCATCATTGCCTTTTTCCTTTCTTGTCTTCTTTCTCGAAGATCTTTCTTTCTTCTTCATCTCCGTCTTGTTGACTACGAGGATATGAGCGATCAATGGCATAGTGACCTGGTTGTCTACTGATTCCAACATAGATATTCACTTTTTGATCGACTCTTTCTATTCTTGAGTTGTCGGCCCTTTGATACTCAACTTTTTGATGATCTGTTCTCTTGGTTGGCTTGTCTTCCCTTGATTTGGAGGGAGCCGAGTGTCTTCGGAAGATTCACCCTTTCCTTTCTTGTAGTTCTTGTTAAAGAACTTGTTAAATCTTTTAACCATCGTGGCTATTTCTTACGGGTCAATTGCCTCTTTGACCTCGCTCTCTCTTCCCATCTTTGACAATTAGAGCAGCGGTTTTTGGGTACAAATTGTCTCTTCCTCGTCTTTTTCTTCTCATTTCAAAACTCGTAGGCTTTGAGGTCCGAGAATAACTCATGATTGGATGTCTTTGATAGGTCCATGGAGTGTCTCGATGCCATGACCTTCATTTCCCATTCAAATGGAAGGCTTTTTAGGATCTTCATACACATTTCATCGTGTATATTCCTTTCCAAGTGTAGACGACTCATTTGTGATTTACGTAAACCGGCGTCTAGTTGATCCAGGTTCTCTCCTGAGATCATTTTGAAGTTCTCAAATTTACAGACTGACCCATGATAATTTGTTTTCTTTGATTTGCTTCGAGCCTTCACAAATCAATGTCGACTTTTGTCCCCGATTTCTTTAGCCGTTTTGCATGATTTGACATTGTTGAACATGGCTTTGTCCAAGGTTTTGTAGAGGATGTCCTTGGCTACATTATCCAGGTTGTATCTTTTTCTGTCATCATTTGTCCACTCAATTCTTGGTTTTTCAACCATGGTCTAGAGCAACATCTTCTTCTCCTTCAATTGCAACTCTTCGTATAACCGTGTTTACCTTTAAGATTTGCAGAGGCCCATCTTCTATCACTATCCACATCTCATCATGTAATCTTTGATAGATGAACACTCGCATACGAATTTTCCAATCATCAAATTCTTCAATAGTGAACATAGGGATGCGTGTCAAATTTGCTTCCATGATAATAACTTTTAATGATAAAGAAGAGTTTTGAAAGTTTAAGTACTAAAGCGGACTTTGAAAAGTTTGGAGATCTAGTTCGATAACCGTCTGGAGGGTTCAATGAACCAACCGCTCCGATACCACTTGTAGGCCCCAAGGGTGTAAGTGTAAGGTTTAGAAGGGGGTTGAATAAACCTTACCAAATTTTCGATTTAGTCCTTTTAAATCTCTGAGTTGATTCTACACAAATGTGTCCTTGATGGACAATCGAATTAGTCGCTCGATGAGTTAATCTCTCAACGACTTTCAAATTTGAGCCGTTGATGGAGTAACTCAAATTGTTGGCTATAATTTAACTCAACTTGTGGTTTTATTTTCACGAAGACTTAACACCCTTAAGTTTGATTAAGCAAGATTTTAGAGCTTGATTTAGTACTTATAAATTATCAAATGGATAGCAAATTTATCGGCAGATATAAGCGATTAAAAGTGCGAAATTTGAATCTTTGAAAAGTAAATGACACAAAAAGTTTTTATAGAGGTTCGAAGATGGGGTAATTCTTCTACTCCTCTCTTCTCCAACTCTGGAGGAATCCACTAAGTAATGATCGGTTTACAAAGTGGTAAGTCCGGATACAAGTCTTGATCACAACGGCCGACTTGATCCTTGGGGACTCGATCAGAGACGCCTTGATCACTCGGTGGCTTCTCGTGCGACTCGGCTTCTTCACAGGCCGCGCTTGTTACTACTCTGACTCACTTGCTCAAGCTCTTTGGATTTGATCACGAAGCCCTCCAAAAGCTTAAGACTTGGTTCAACCTTGAACCTTTCTACAATCCTTCCCGGAATGTAGACCCCTTGTTTTCAAAAGTTTCTCTTCAACTGATTGAAGTTCTCTTTCCTTCATAGGTGAGTGTTGGATTGATGTACTTCGTAATGTAGGCTTGAGGATTGAGAATGTTTCGATTTTTCTAATATGCTTGTATATCTCACGTGTGTGTCATTCTACATAACTCAAACAAACTCCTCGGCCTTTTATAGTGAACTTTCAAAAATTTGCCCGTTGAAGAGATATAGGCTTATTTTTGAAAGTCACTTTGCGTCGTTGGCTTGCGTTCTTGGAATTGCCGTTTCCTCGTATGAATTGTTCTTTCACCTTTTCGAGTTCGACACGGTGTAGTGCTTCCCATTGGTTCATTCCTTTTGCACGCTTCTCGGGGTGAGCACTCCAAGAAAGGTGGTATGGAGATATTACTTGTTTAAGTAAATCTCTTGATTTACGTACAACGGTTCTTTTACGATTATCTCGACTTGACTGCATTTCCTTGCTTTCCCCAGGTGACTTAGAGTCGACTTCCAATCATGGATGACTCTTCATCACACTTCAACTTGAGACTTGCTTTTCTTGAGTTGACTTGGTGATGCTCCACTCACCGCATCTCACCGCTTCTTCAATAGAGTTCCCGTCTCTTCTTTTTTGCCATACTCAATTTGTCTCTCGCAGAGTCTTCCTTTCCGATCTTGATTGTCTTCTTGCATGTCGGGCGTAGGCGACTTAACTCGGCTTGGCCACTCTATTCATTACAATGCATTTTACAACAAAAATTGGGGTGCCAACTTTCTATTCTAAGTTTTACATGGCATTCATCAAAATCTAAACAATAAAATTCCTAACAAAATCACACTTACCTTGGCAATTTTATATATTGAAAATAATAAGGTGTTGGAAAATCTTGATTTTGATGCCCTTATTGATGATTTTTATTCTCAAAATGCTTGAAGATCTAGATTTTTTCAATGACTATTTGTTACATTTTTCACATATATTTGTAGGTGTTGCATTTGTTGAATATCTGAATGATGAAAAAGTAGTCCATCGTTGGAGCTTGAATTTTTTTGTATTTTTTTTATAGGGGCCCATTTTTTTCTGTAGCCAAAGGCCCCTGAAAAGTCAGGGCCGGCTCTGGAGCGGCTAAGGTAGTGCCGCCGCATAGGGCCCGGAATTCTTTTTCAATTATTTTATATTTATATATATGGCTATATAAAAGAAAATTGACAAGAGGAGTGAATTTGCCCTGTTGCTCTTGTGCCATGTACATTCTCAGAGGTCTTAAGTTCTATTCCCAGTTGAATCAAAGTCAGAATTTTTTTTCCCTTTTCTACCTAGCTATGTTGTCTATTTTTGCAAACCAAAACATATAAGGGGGAATTTTTAAAGTACCCACTATGGATAGTGGATATTGTTTTCTATCCATAAACATAAGAAAACTCTTTTTTACCCAATTTAACAAAAATGCCCCTCCTTTAATTTGAAGATTTTGAATTTTGAAACTGGTGCAATAAATGATTTCCTTGAAAATCGTGTACACTTCCCTCCAAAGCCACACACATATGTATAAAATCGTATAAACATATCGTGTCTATATCGTGCCCATATCGTGCCAACCCCATGTACATATACATATACATATCGTGCCCAAAATCGTGTAAATATCATGCATATCACGCATATCGTGCCAGTTTATATCGTGCCGATACATATCGTGTCTCAATTAATATTAGACACGATATCGTGTCTCATTTAAAATTGGACTGGAAAATGAGGCACGATATCAAATAAACGTTCGTGCATATACATATACATATTCCCCTTCTAACTTTTTGCTTTAACTTTTTACTTTAACTTTTGCTTTAACTTTTTGCTTTAACTTTTTGATTTAACTTTTTGATTTACCTTTTTGCTTTTAACAAGGTACCAAATATCGTGCCAATATAGAGAAGATATCGTGCCTCCAGTTAAAATAGGCACGATATCGTGCCTAAATTTAATTGAGGCACGATATCGTGCCTAAATTTAATTGAGGCACGATATCGTGCCTATATTTGGCACAAACACGATATCGTGCCTAATTTGGACTGAGGCACGATATATCGTGCCTAATTTTAACTGAGGCACGATATATATCGTGCTTTTTTTAATCGGGCACGATATATATCGTGCCTTTTTTATGTATATGTACATATTCCAAAAAATTTTCTATTAATTTTGAAAATTATTTCAATAAAATTTAAAAATATTTGTAATTTATTAAAAAACTGTCAAAAATCCACAAAATCATTTTAAAATCTAAATATTAAAATCTATAATTTATTTTAAAAGTAAAAAAAGAATCGAAAAAAATCTATAATTATTTTAAAATCTAAATATTAAAGATTATAATTTATTTTAAATATGAAAATTAAAAAATAAATAAACTTTTTTTAAACATTTGCCATTATCTAAAATATGGAAATTTATTTAAAAGTCTCAAAAATTGTTCAACACCATGAAAAGTGGATTAAAAAATGAAAATTGTTGAAGGCTTTCGGAAAAAAATTAGATTTTTTATAAAATACAAAAAATGAGTAGAGAGAGGAAAAATAAAGAGATTGGGTCTCATCTACTTTTGCATTTAAAATTTAAGCGTATTTGAGTAAAAGAACCACAAAAGTGGGTAGAAAACTATGTTTTTTATCCTACATGTCAAAAAACTCTTACACCATTCCAAGTGGGTAATTTGCTATATTTACTCTTTGGTTTATACAACTATAATATCCCACAAGTCAGAGAGAAAGAATATAAAAATACTAGTCTTATATAGTTTACAGTGGCAGCATGTGAAATTAATTGTTGCCCTAAACTATCATTTGATGCATGCATGCATGTACGTACTGGCCACTATCATTTGAACTATTTTTCTACCCAATTTTATAAAAAACAATTTTTCTACCCACAATGACATAACTACCCTTACTAATGGGCTGGATACTTACGGTACGATCGGGCCTTAAAATGCGGACCCGATAGTACCCCTTCCGAGGGTACTATCGGGCCATCCATATGTGCACCCTATCGTACCCCCTTGAAGAAGGGTACTATCGGCCGCCCATATGTGCGACCCTATCGCACCTCGCTCAAGGGGTACTTATCGGGCCGTCCATATGTGCGGCCCTATCGCACCTCGTTCAAGGGGATACTATCGAGCCGTCCATATGTGCAAATTTATCAACCGATGCACCACAAAAAAAAAAATTCGCGGATCGGGTGCGATCGTGTCCCGAACTAGGGGTATGATAGTGCCTACATAAAGTAGGGCACGATAGTACCATACATCATGGCACGATAGTACCCGGTAATGCAGGTGCGATCGCACCCATCATTACTAGGGTATGATAGTGCCTGCATCTTTGTAGGGCGATAGTACCCTGGTGTTTTCTGGGTACGATCGTACTCTGTTAAAGATCAACATGGCACGATAGTACCATGTTGAGAGCCCGATAGTGCCACGTTAAACTTTCCAGTTCTGAATTTTTTTTCTAGTTACGAAAATCAAGCGAATTTTCTATCTTTATACATAAATATTTGCGGAAAGTAATATATTGCCTTGGTTCAAAATGTGTCTTCAATCGTTTCTTGTAGCTTCAAAAATAAAAAAATACAAGTCTTCAATCATCTTCAATTTGTGGAAGGAAGAAAATTTGAAAAGAAGTGAGGGAGGAAGTTTGTTTTACTTTAAGCAAGAAAGAGAGAGAGTTGAGGGGCAATTTTGACTTTTCCATGTAAAAGTGGGTAGAATAGTTGGTTTTATAAAAGTTGGTCAAGAAAGTATTTTCTTAAACCCACATGATTAAAAATATACATTTTCTCAACATATAATTGAAAGTTTGCCTTTTGCCTTTCTATTCTATCATTTATATTTATTTTTTCATTTTACAAAACCAAAACAATAGAATTGAAGAATGTAAAAATGCAAGAAGATCAATTTTTTATAGCTAATTTATTAGTTATTTATTTTTTTGTCATTTTCTCTATGATCAACTATAATGAACAATATTTTTTCGTAATTTATTTTAATAAGACTGAAATGTTAAAGTTGGAGCATGATATTTTTGTTATTACATATCTTATAATTTACGTTAAATAAAAAAATTGTAACATCGATTTTATTATTTTTGAATTTTTATGTAAATACAAGGGCCCAATCTTTTTTTTCCACTTCTGGCCCCTCCAAACCTAGCTAGAACCGTCTCTGAACATAGAAAAAAAATGTTAATAAAATAGAACATTTCCCAAATATATAAACCAAAGTAAGATTTAGGGTTATTTTCAGTTTTAGTACCTCAATTATACCTAGTTTTCAGTTTTGATCCCAAAGTTTCAGTTTAATCAGTTTTAGTACCCAACGTTTTGAGTTTTAATCAATTCGGATACCTGCCGTTAAATAACTGTTAAAACTGACCGGTTGACTGGTTGTAGAAGGTTTTCCAAAATTTCGAATATATCATTTTTGGTACCCTATGTTTACTTGATTTATCAAAATTGGTCCCTAGATATTTCAAATTTTATGCAAAGGACCCGATCTCTTGATCTCAACTCTTTTACTTTGGGCGCGAAAATGGTATCGAGCTAGGTTTATTAAGAACTTTTAGTTAAATTTATTATATTTATGTAATTAACAATTGGTGAGGAGAAATTACTCCGAGATTATGGATCCGGACCGATGTCCGAGATGTACCCTTACAGACATATCGTCAAATATTGACGATGTATGCCAAAACACCTTGACCAGGTTTCTTATTGGGAATACCAACATGAAGAAAAGGAAGCGGCGAGCCGACGGGGAAACCTTAAGCAATGCAAAATGCGAGCGAATATTATAAGCGATTCGGATGCTTAACTGGACCACTATATGTTCACTTGATGAACCTTCAAGAAACGGTTCATGAAAATTCCCATCGAACAATGATTCCGATGGAGTACCAGAAGTGGAACGAGATACTTCCCAGACAAATCTAAGATCTCCGAAGGTCTTAGAGAAATCCGAGAAGACGGTGCGAGAATTATGGCAACCGCCATATTCATTTACCAAGATCTACAAGTTCATCGATCCAGAACTGGATGGAAACGATGGTGAAATATCGAGAAGGAAACTCTTGAACTCCTTCATGATATTCAAACGAGTCAAGAACCGGAGGATGAGGCCAAGTTCATCCTAGGAAGGAAACATATTGATTTTGGGATGGTACCTATTTACACCAAAAGGAAACCAAATCAAGTCATACGAAAAATGACGGATGAGGAAAAGCTCATTGCTCTAATCAAAGGAAAATCCATCAAAAATTAAAAAAGATGGATATTGAAAAGATGAATCTTAAAGATCTACATGACCAGCGTAATCCTTCGCGGGATTAGGTATTGTAGATTTAAAGATGAACGCAGTGAGAATCGCTTTGGTTACCTATGACCCACAAGGTAGACCAATTCCTCCACCACCGCCACCGCTAATCCTAACGTCGAAGAAAGTACGGGTTCACATCATGGAGCTCGGGACGAGAGGATGCCACATGCTTTGGGGATTTCACGACCTGGGAGTGATCCACTTTCGGGACAGGAGGTCGAAACCTCTCTTGCGGGGAACTGCACAACCTACCTAAGGCCGAATGTTTATCGACGCCTTATGGAAGATCGCACCTCGACCCAATACATCCGTATGGGTTGATGTTAAATCTGGACATCCCATTTTAAAAATGAGTAGGTTCTCATTGATGAATGGGCTTCACTATGAGAATTTCAAAGAGAACCCTCGATCTTACAAAGGATTCATTCATTTTACTCCTTGAAATGAGTCTTGAAGGATCGGTGAAGATTGCCTGGATATGACCGATGCTAGTACGAAAAGTTCGGTCACATTAGGGGAATCACTTAAAGGAATTGTCGATGGTATGGCAAAACTATTCAAAATCCAATTCATCGGCACGGGTTATTTCGAGGATTAGAGGATGAAAAAGAAAGAAATATAAACAAGCCCTCTATAGCCTTGAGTTCTGGATATTTGTCATATTGACGAATATATCAAGTTGTTCACCGAATACCGGTGGAAATCGAGATTGAAGAAAAAGAAGCTGCATGCCTATTCGTTGCCAAGATCCCGAGTCCCCGGAGAGAAATGCTTATCGGGGAATACAAGGGTGGAGTCAAGTAGAAACTGTGGCGGAAAAATGTCTTTCCTAAAGGCCAAGTTATCTCGAATGGTGCTATCAAGCGACTCCGCACAGAATTACAAGAGATTAAGAGGAATTAACAAGCGGTTCCTCTATGTTGCGTGGATAATGATATCCCAACATTGTGGGAGGTCAACCAAGGCGGCACAAGAAGAAGAAGGAGAGAAGCCATCCATACCGCAGAGAGGAAGCAACAACAAAAGCGGGTCTTCATGGAGACCTAGAAGGTTAGTCAAAACAAAAAGCCCGGTTATAAATCGGACAAAGACCAAGACCAAGCGGGAGTAGAGCCTCATCATCGGGTTCTAATCAAGCAAGTACCAGAAAATCCGAGGAGAAGAACTTTCGGGCGTGCTCACACTAGAGCTAATGAAAGTTTCAAAGATCTGTAATTGGCCGGACATGCGAGCAAGAGGGCATATCTCAAATCGGATTGCCCCAGGACAATAAAAAACGAGGAGTTAGACAGGTTCTAGGCCACACCGAAATCGAAGAAACGCTGTTATCGAGGATTTAATACGGTGTATCAATTCGAGGATATTCCCTCGAGATGAAAGCATCTATGAAGAAGAGATCTATTCTGATGATGGAAGTGACTCGGCTTCGAATCGAGTGAAGAAGAAATTCTTCAAGAGACAACGAGGAGGATATGTCGATTCCTCTCTCACACGACGGTTTTCTCATAAAACTCTTATGAGAATCATGAAGGAAGATCCAAAGCTTCAAGTCTATGATGGATTTACAATTGGAGCTATGGAAAAAACATTGGATAAAATTGGGTTTAAGTAACGAAAACACCAAATTATCCACAGGGTAACAACCGGAGAATTTGCTATTCGATGGAGTTTACCAAGAACTTTGATCGAGATGTAGTTGGTCCCTATTAGAGAAATACAAGAGATCAAAAGCAAAGTTAAAAGAGAAGTTGCAAATACACTTTCATGGATTCATATCGAGCCATAAGAGTAATTATTAAAGCAACATTCAAAGAAGGAATAGATTCGCCTCTTAATCTTGCTTGTCTTTGACAAGCGAATCTCGCATCTCAAGGATTCATGCCTTGGAGCGGATTCTGAAATTTGTATGCAAGAAAATTGGCATTTAATGTCTATCCTAGAATTGCATACAATTTGGGAGATCGAGACTTGATGAGTCCTAACCCTTCATCAAGATTTCAAAAGAGTCGATTTGATGAAAGAAGGAAACAAGCACTTACTCGATCACATACAAGATTTCCTATGCTCTCTCGAATACCCATCATTCCAAAGTATTCTTGAGAAAGGAATTTATTGAAGTCCCAAGAATCTTTGAGGACTTTGCGAGTGGGTGTTACCGAAATCATTGAATCTCCAACTATTAAGGAGATTGATATGATAATTCAAGATCAACCATCTTCAACAAAAGTCGGAGTCTCGAGTTGAGCCAGAAGGATGTCTTTCCAAAGAAGACGAATGGTGAGTAGCGCCGTTGGGAAGAAAGGAGACCAAGTGCGATTCGCGCATCCCCGATGTTTTTAAAACAAAGCAGAGAAATAAATGTCCCGAGAAAAGATGGCGAGAGGTTGAAGTAATATTCGACATCACTCAAAAGGATAACATTTTTCCTTGTGATGTTTTATATTATCTCCAACAACCAATCGTTGGAAGGTATCAAGGAAGCCCGAAGATAGGAGAAATTGAGCTTACTATCACAGGAGTTGCGGGAAAGGTCCCGAGAACAATTAATACCGGGAATTGAATTTCTTGAGAACATAAACCTTGGGAAAGATTACAAGACGGAATGGAGTTCACGAGTGGCTAATAAAAGATACGAGAATCGAGATGACCACTAGTCCATTCTCCATATACATTTTTATTGGAATGTTATATCTCAATACAAGGCCGCCGAGTATTTTGCCGCCTATATTGATTCAAGTGGCGGAATATGTACTTTGCAAAGCCGAGATGTTTTTCCTAAAGAAATTGGAGAAGATTTACCAGCCATTGCAGGAAGAGATTTCTCTAAAAGGATTCTTATCCTTAACAGGAATTAAACAAGCGAGAAATAATGATCGGAGGAAATGCGGGCGTTACCCGTGGTACAAAGTAAAGACGCCACCAATCTATTTCCATGATACAAAAAGCGAGATATTTTGTTTGGGAAACAATTTCCTACAAACATTCAAGCGATTCACACAAGAGAACGAGACGAGAAGACTTATTTTCACAACCTTATGTGATCATAAGATTATTGTCCGTGAGATCATGGAAGCATTTTACCGAAAAATGCCCATTAATTTTTGCGACAAGCGTGGTGATGAAGCCAAACTTCGCAATCCAAAAATGGCGGATCGAAGGAAATTTGGTGAAACTTTATTATCCTATAGACAATTTGGTTCCATCCGGAAGGATCAAGATATGGGATAATAACTTGTATTCATTCAGTACAAGGAGAAGAACGAGTCTCTCGAAGCCATTGCGAGAATTATGGATGAGTCTAATGGAGAATCCATAGAGTGATGTAACCATAGAGGAACAAATATCACTCGAGGATATCAAGAAGAAGATCCAAAGGAATTACAATGAAGATCCTTTGGCTTGGTGGGATAAAACGAGCTTAAAGCTTCCTTAAAAGTTAAACCTGGAAAGGAGTACGAGTTCGTAAGATTCAAACCAATCCTTATGAACCAGGAAGATCGTGAGGATATGCAAAAGATACTTAAGGAACATCTTGACCTTAAGTTAATTTCACCAGAGTTTCTCCATACAAAGATCCAAGATTCTTAGTCGAAACCATGGAGAAATCAAAAGAGGAAAGCGAAGACTTGTTATTAATTACAAAGGGATTAATAACATTTTGGAGTTCGACGGATACTATATCCCAAGCGAGAGAACATCCGGTTAATCGTATCAAAGGTGCCAAGATATTCTCAAAGTTCGATTGCAAGTCCGGATTCTACCGATTAAGATGGAGGAAGAAAGTAAGAAGTTTACGACTTTCTCTACACCACGAGGGACACTATATTTGGAACGTGATGCCTATGGGATTGGCTAACGCACCCCGGAGGATATATCAAAGAAAGATGGATAATCTTTTCAAAGATTATTTCAGTTTCATTTTCGTATATATCGACGACATTCTAATCGCATCAAAGAACATGAAGGAGCATCTCAAACATTTGGAAATATTTTCGGATGTTTGTCACAAAGAAGGATTAGTGCTTTCGGAAAAGAAGGCGTAATCGCAACAAAGACAGATTGAATTCCTTGGAATTGAAATCGATGAATCTGGAATTATTCTGAGAATCATATTGTGGAAAAGATACGAGGATTTCGGATACACTTAAAGACAAAGAAGCGACTTGAGTTTTCTCGGGAGTTGTTAATTTTGCTTTGGAATGTTTATTAACAATCTAGATACTACGAAGGTGTTTAGCCCATTACTTACCAAATGAAGAAGTGCCATGCAGATATTGCGATGGTTTATTCACACCCAATGAAGCAAACAAATGGCATATCAACGAGAAAGAATTCTTTGCGATCGAAAAAGGCTTTTAAAAAATGGCCGTTATTTTCTTGGCTAAGAAGTTTACTTTAAAAATTGATAATTCAAGTGTCAAGGCTTTTAGAAAAATAAAATTGAATCAAAACCAGAAAAGTCTCGATTACTTAGATGGCAAGTCAATGTCAATATTATGATTAAGATATTGTCATTATAAAATCTCATGAAAATATTCTTGCATTTCTTGACACGAGATGGAAGGACGCGTTCTTCGACGAAGTCCTTAAACGAGTAAGACATCTCGGGAAAAACCGGAGAGTCTAGAACGAGATTTTGGGGCGCTATGTCTCAATGCGTGTTTTCTTTGACGACTTCAACAGTGACAAATCCGTTTCTAGTCAAATACGAGCATGCCGATTCGCTCAAGGACAATTATTCTCAAGATCGCAAGGGCCTCTCTTCTTCCAGCCGCATCTCCTACGGTGCAAAAAGGGGCCGAGAGAGTACGGGCTCTAACCCGGAGGTTATGGATTCATGTACCATAATCACAAGTGTTGCGGTGATGCATCCCCCGAGGTGTACAAATCAGAATGAATGTTGAAGCTCCGTGTCACAACCCGAGTCTTCAAGTCAACCCAAAGACCTGGGAAAAAGAGGGAGAGTTGAATCTTGGCCACGAGATGTGCAAATCTAAGGTTCAAATGACGAGATTAAGATTTCTCCTATGCGGTATATCGAGGCAATGGGAGAAACTAGTTACAAGACAAGGTATTAACCCGGAGAAAACAATGGTTGATATCTCGGCAAGTATCCCGAGTTTGGATCAAACCAGGAAGTCATCCAAACGAAGTACATGAATGGCATACTTTTGGAGCATTTTTCAAGACGGCAGCTTCTACCGGGACGAGCATGGGGTCTTTGGGTTTGTCTAATCGAAATGGACAAAGTCAAATATCCATTCAAGTTCTTCCGCACCGGCGAATGGATCTTTCCTTTTGAATTCGATAACTGGATCAACCACGGGGTTTGCGAAGAACTCTTCGAGACCAAAAGAAGAATTCTCTGGGAAAACAAGATTCCGGCAAGCAAAGAAACTTACCGGAAATTCAGTAACATGGCGCATGTTGGCCGTTGGGTCGACCGGATCCCAAGCATGCCCTGAACAAAAGGAACCCGAGTTTGGGTAAGGATTCCGACCCAAACCCGACCGAAAGATCATGCAAAATGAAAGGATAAGGGCCCGACTCACAAGACGCATTATCCTCGGGGACCACGTAAACCAAATTTTTAAAAGATTCCCGACAAACATCACACGGGCCGAGTCACGCGAGAAAAAGAAAACCAAATGGCGAGGCAATAATGTGGATATGACGTAAGCGCGATGGCGTCATATATATCAACAAGATTTGAAGTCCGCCTTGAAGTCCTGGACTTACCTCTATAAAATGCAGGATTTGAAGGAAGGCGAGGACATCGAACATTTCCTTAGTTTTCTTACAATAAAATCGAGTGAAAATTTGTAATAAGTTTGAGTGTTTAGTTTTTAAATTTATGTATTTTTCGAGTGGAAGCCTCAATAATGAGAGGCTAAACAAGTTTTCTCCTCCCAAAAGGAGATTACTAATGTAATAAATTTTTCTTTAAGTTCTTAATAAAATAAAGGCTTTTGTTCAACATGTGTTCATAGTGTTCTATTGATCTATCCCTTTGAAGAATTACTTTTACGCCTAGAGTAGGAAACGAACCAAGGCTTTGGCTGAGTCTTTGAAGAAGGGGCTCGGATAACTTGCAGATCATCTTCCCTGAGGGTGAGGTTGAACAGTGAGGAGCTGTTTGTCAAACGATCTGGGGGCAGTAATTTTCCAACGGTGGCGTTGCGAACCACTTAACCCTGGCAGTGTTTCGGTCAAAAGAGGTATGAATTTTAAGGGATCTATTAATTTTACGGAAGCATGTTGGGCCTGATATGGTCGTAATGGACTATTTCCATTATTGTAGTAGAAGTAAAGTATGGGTACTGGAAAAGATTATTCATAAAACATTAGGTACTGAAATTGAAAGGTTGTTCTAAGAAGGAAACCTGCTATAACAAGTTAGATTGTTAGAGTTAACGGAGAGTTAACGAAAATGTACCAAATATGATTGATTTTGTGAACATTAGGTACCAATCTTGATTAGGTTGAAAACAGGGGTATCAAAAGTGAAATTAGGGTATAGATTGGGTATGAAAAATGAAATTATCCCTAAGATTTATTTTGAAATAGAGAAAGTATTACACGTAAGACCAAGAGGCGTCTGCCGACATTACAGAAATCCAATACACTGAGTTCTATATAATATACCCTCAGCCTTTTATTCACCTAAAAGTTATAGCTTGTAGTAGTATCACACATATATATAATAACGTTCCTTGTGAAAAATGCCCTTATTCTTTGTAAGCTGAAGATTTTGTTTCTCCAATTGTCCCCTCAAGCCCTGCAAATTACAAAGGCATCAGATTATTGTCTGGCAAATTTTAAGTGTTCAAAACGGCATGGAGCGAATATGTATTACAACCTCTTCCCCATATATTTATGCATATATATTATTTGTACCGCAGTCCGAGTTTCCTATTTACAATGATGTTTCACATCAATCTGCGTTTTCTATTCCATTCTCTATTTCATTTGTTGGTAATACACTGGATAAATGTTACATATACGATTATGATCTCATGTAATACATGTGACATCTATCTAACATGGATGGAATACATGGAATATTGAATGATAGAACGTGATTTCATATTGTGTTTTAACATATCAGTTGAATGTCACGTATATACTAATGACATAATCTTATACGCATAAAATTCATTTGAAGTGTTGAAACACCAAATAAAACACTGTAACAAAAAGAAGATCTTGTATGGGTTAGTATTAACTAAAAATCTCAAGGTTTGCTCACGGGGTGTAGTCAATTGGGATCCTTCCGGCGTTCGGGTCAGCAATAATAGAGAAAGCCTCCTGGGAGAGATCGAGCTGGTTAGGTCCGCATCCAGTGCAAAGATCGACAATTCTCACCGTAACTGCACCGTTACGACAATTGGCCTCGGTGCACCGGACCCTGTAATTTCTTCCACAGGTCGCACCATTGTTATACAAACTAGGATTAGCTGCCGCTATCATCGTGCCTTGGTCTTAGGGTCCAAAGCATGCTGATGCTGCAATTATAAGATGAGCGAATGAATTTACGCCTATAAATTAATTAATCTTAAATTTAGACATAAAAATGTTTTTTCAAGAACATTGAACCTCCATGATATATAAAAGCATAGGCTTATTGCGATTTTATTCTTGTAACTTAGGGGTCGACACAATCTTAGTCATGCAACTTCTTGACGTAGTAGTTTCGTTCCTTGACGATTTACCCCATTAGTCAAAATATATAACAATTCCAGTCTTGTAACTCTATTGATCATGAGTATTTTGAGTATTTTAGCTAAAAGACAAGAGTATTGTGGAAACAAATAAAATTTTGAAAGACCCAGTTGGGACAAAAATCGCACAAATCAGAACTTGTAGGATCAAAATTGCTCGAATTAGAACTTGTGGAATCAAAAATTCAAAATCACGTAGAATCAAAATTGTACGGCATCAAAAATGCTAGCTAAATATTTACGGGACCAAATTGAATTGATAGCCCCTAAAATTACGACACCAATTTTGCAATTAGACCTGAAAACATATTAGATGTATCCCCGGAAATATATACTCAAATTCATTAAATAATGAACGAGCTAGGTAGCTAAAATATGAATAAATATTTTGACAAATAAACGTGATAATTCAGACTTTGTCGAGATAAATAGAGAGATTAAAAACTTACGAATATAGGTAGTGTAGAAAGTGGCAGTTCCAGGGATGGCACATGCCATGGAAATTAGGCTAGCAGCAACGATTGCAAATATTATAACTCGTTGGGTGGCCATTTTCAACCTAAATTATTTGAGAATGGGCTTCAAATTACTGGATTTAATTTGTTGCTTTGTGTATGATTATGTGTAATCACACTATATTTTACATTCAATTGACTGCGAAATGTGGCTTATCAATTTATAGGATCAGGTTGCATTGACAGTCATACACGTCTTCTTAGGTCTGCGATGATGACTTTCTGGTTGGAAATAATAGTAGCATGATGTTAAAATACGATAAATTTGGAATTGCGGAATCAGTTAATATCTATGTTTTTGTTTTTTTTTTTTTAAAAAAAAGTGAAATTGTGTGTGGCGTGACTACACAATAAACACAAGCTCAAAAAAAATGGCATCGAAAGAAAAAAGAATTCATCTGAAAAATATTTCATTAATAGAGTGCAGGAGGTTTCCAAACTCTTTTAGAACATTCCAAGAGACTCTTCATTGAAAAATATTATTTGTTTTGAAGAGTTATCCACCAAAAACCATCTACAAACTGTTTATTTTAACTTTTAAATTCAATTGCGATCATCTATTCCATTATATAATCTTGTGAACTATGTAAATGCAAGGGCGGAGCCAAGACGATTTAGTAGGGTGGGCCGATACATGAAAATGGGGTGGGCCGGATAGAAAATCCAAGAAAAAACAATACAAATTATAACTAATTTTTTTTTTAAAAAAAATTCTCCACTATTTTTTTTTTATAAAAAGGGTGGGCGGGGCCCAAAGTTGGCCCAGCCCTAGATCCACCCTTGTGTAAATGCCACGTGTACAAATACGACGTCATCATTTACATGTAAGAGCCAAAATAACTTTCTATAATTAATTGCATTAGATATCTTGCACTTTAAATAATTTTTTGAATATTAGTTTCTAAAAACAACACAAATTTTGAAAAATGTCATAAATCACTTCCAATATCCGGTTGCATGTGTCATAAATTAATATTGGAAAAATAAAGAGTCAAATAAGTACAAAGAGAGTGTTGGAGCTATGTAAAAATATCATTCTTTAAATTTAAAATTGTTTTTTTCTTTAATAAGTTGAGAGTAGTGGTTGGAGGGGAGAGAATAAATTTCAAAGTAACTGAAAGATACATGATTCGAACCCTAGTCAATACCCTTACAAAAGACTATCAATACCACTTAAGCTACAAACTAGTAGTTTAAATTTAAAATTGCGTTTTAAATTTAAAGAGTTTCATTGGGAATGCTCTTAAACAATTGTTTTTCTCCCGTTGCACAATATCAAGAAAGATTTTTGGATCAAGACGCCTATCTTAAAAAGCAACTGCACATAATGTTGATTATCTAGCACACAATAACCCAGCCAAATCCTTGACCAATATTAGGTATTATTTCATGGGTTGTGTTAACTCCGTAAGGATTTTAAAAAAATTGTGTTGGCAAGTCTGACTACTGAATACGCTACAAGAACAATTTTAAGTTAAATGCAAAATCGTGATCCAACATCAGCGGAATAGTTTAATGGATTAAAATAGTTTAATTCGTGGCAACAAATTCTAATCGGTGGAATTGTTTACAACTACCTAATTAGAAACGGGCATAAATAGTTTCCTACGGCAAAACTTTTGCCAGTATAATTGACGATTGATCAACCATTTCAGAAAAGTAAAGTTGAACTTTCACCCAAAATTTGGGCACAAGATTTTCTATTACATACTATGTATTATTTTGTGCTCCAAATCATTGTTAACATGTTAAACACGCTTTTGTTAGTTTTGGTTTCTTTCACTTACACGCTTAGACGGTTTATTTTCTGTTTTGAGTTCACACGTGTCTTGCTGAGATTGGACCATTCAAATGGGAGGGAGTCACCGAGTATATAAGTTGTCTTCAACTCCATTTTCATATGAATGCGAATAAAAGAAAATTACATCAGATTTCTCTCTACCT
This sequence comes from Rehmannia glutinosa, assembly GCA_016081115.2. Classification (NCBI taxonomy): domain Eukaryota; kingdom Viridiplantae; phylum Streptophyta; class Magnoliopsida; order Lamiales; family Orobanchaceae; genus Rehmannia; species Rehmannia glutinosa. The sequence continues at coordinate 42,677,106 of CM071929.1, read as the reverse complement.
TTCTCTGTTCCTAGATTTGAATTACTCGATGGATTGTTAGCTTATCTTCATGGTATCAGAGCGTGGTTAAACAGATGGCTCGAAGAAAATACGGAATCATTAATGCCGCAAATGTTGAAGATGCGCACAAGCAAGCGATGATCTTTGCGAAAATGGTGTCGATTTATACCAAGGATCTCGATCCTCCGAGTTTGCATGGTTCCGATCACCCAGGGATGGTGCTTGTTACAAATCCTCTCAACGGTTCGAACTATTTGCATTGGAGTAGAAGCGTCGCGATTGGCACTCGGTGCAAAATCAAAACTTCATTCATATATGGCACAATGCATATTCCCGATCTAGACATCGGTGCTTATGAAGCGATCAAAAAGTGGATTTTATGGTGATATCCTGGTTACTAAATGCGATTTCCAAGGATATTGTTGAAGCCTTCATGTATGTAAAGAGTTCGAAGCAACTTTGGGATGAATTAGTTGAACGATATGGTGAGAGTAATGGTCCTCTGCGTTATCAACTTCTCGAAGGAGATAGCCAATTTTTCTCAAGGTACTTCTACCGTCACCACATACTATACAAAATTGAAATGCCTTTGGGATGAATATGCTTGTGTAGTGCCTATTTCGAATGCGTGTGTGACGCTAATAAGGCTGTTAATGAAAATGATATGGATGTTAAACTCATGCAATTTCTCATGGGACTGAATGATGTATTTGTGCCTGTGAAGAACCAGATTCTTCTTATGGAACCTCTGCCCTCGGTTAATAAGGCCTACTCTATGGTTTTGAAAATTGAGAAACATAAAAGAGTGCACAATAAAGTTCTAGATCCATTGGACACCACAACTATGTTTGCTCGGGGTAATCCTTGTAGAGGCAACAATGGTGGATATAGTAGAGGATCTGGTAGAGGTCCTAGTATGTATGGCAGGGGCAGATGAGGTGCACCAAGGAAGACCAAAGAGGAGAGAGCTAAACTACTATGTGAACACTGTGGTTATAACGGGCATGAGATGAAGGAGTGCTTCAAATTGCACGGTTATCCAGATTGGTACAAAGAGTTGAAGGATCAACAACGCACAAATCAATCAGTCAACATGCAGGAAAGGACTATTGAGTCTGCACCAGGGAAATTAAAAGGAGACGAAGAGAATAAGAAGTATGAGATGCCAGATTTTGCGGCAATGATCCAAAAGGAGATAGCTAAATACTTGTCAGGCCAACCTGTATCTACCTCTGGAGACATACACTCATTCTCACACATGGTTGATTACTCAGGTATACAACTCAACACACATTTTGCTCTATCTCTGCTCAGCATGCTTGGTAAGCATAGTTGGATTATTGATAATGGGGCCAGCAGACATATTTGTTCATTTCCTGAATTAATTGCTCAGTCCAAACTCATGCCTAGTCCTGTCATTGTTCATTTACCTGATGGATCTCAAGTGACAGTTACTCACACTGGAGATTTGAAGCTTACAGATGAGATTATTCTTACCAATGTGCAAATTGCACCTGGTTTTAAATATAACTTGTTGTCTGTCAGTCAGCTACTCACAGGCAACAAGCTTCAATGTGTTTTCTCTCAGAACCGTTGTTGGCTGCAGGACCTTGATGGAAATAAACTGAAGGCAGATGGGAAAGGAATAGCCGGGTTATATGTCTTGGAAACTTCAGAGTTTGCTGGTTCACTACATAGTAGCAGCAAGCTGGATGGATTACTTACATGGCACAAGAGATTAGGACACTCTTCCCTCACCTGTTTAGAGCATATTGATTTCTTGAAGGCTCTATGTAATAAAGATGCATTGAATGTATGTCATACTTGTCATGAAGCCAAACAATGTAGACTTTCCTTTCCACAAAGTTCAATACAAACACAATGTCCTTTTGAGTTACTTCACATAGATATTTGGGGTCCTTATCACGAAGCTTCTGTCACTAACACCTCATATATGCTCACTGTGGTGGATGATCACACTAGAGCCACATGGATTTTCCTTATGCAACACAAATCAGAGACAGTCAGACATTTGCAGGGCTTTATTAATTTTGTCAAAAACTCAGTTTCAAGGGAAGGTTAAGATGATAAGATCAGATAATGGGACAGAATTTTTGGGAAATGAGGCACAAACTCTATTTTCAACTGAAGGCATATTACATCAAAAATCATGTCCATACACTCCACAACAAAATGGAGTTGTGGAGCGGAAGCATAGTCACATATTGGAGGTTGCGAGGTCCTTGTTATTCCAGTCCAGGGTACCTAAGAAATTTTGGCCATACACTTTGCTATCAGCTGTGCATGTTATCAACTTCTTGCCAAGTGCTTTGCTAGAATGGAAGTCTCCATATGAGTTGTTGCATGGTGAACTTCCTCGCTATGAAAGATTTAAGGTCTTTGGGTGCCTGTGTTATGCAGCTAATACTAAGCCTCAAAAAAGGAAGTTTGATCCTCGGGCCAATGCATGTGTGTTCCTTGGCTTTGTCACAGGTGTTAAGGGATACAAATTGTACAATCTTGCTACTAAGGAAGTGTTTCTTTCACGCGATGTGATTTTTTATGAATCCCAGTTTCCCTTTCATGCACTTTCTCATCCTGCTAATGAGGTTCCTTTACTAAAGCTTATGGTTGAAATGGATGACAATGATGAGAATGGGTCAGTGGAGGTGGTCCAATCCCCAAATATGCCTGAACAACTTGGAAGAGGCAAGAGGATTAGACATAAGCCTAACTGGCTGACTGACTATGTTACTGACTTTGAAGATGTGGATGGTGCATTGGTTTCCAGCTGTCCTTCAGTTGCTCATGCTGGTTCATACTCTCTGAATTGCTTTCCATACTTCACTGCTTCTCTTTTCTCCTCTTCTTACTCTGCTTTCTTGGAAAACATAACTGAGGGTGCAAGTGAACCAACTTGTTATACACAGGCTGCCAAAAATAAGGACTGGGTTGATGCTATGGATAGAGAAATTGCAGCTTTAGAGGAGAATGAAACTTGGGAACTCACTACCTTACCAGTGGGAAAGAAAGCTATTGGTTCAAAATGGGTTTACAAGATTAAACGACATCCGGATGGGAGTGTGGATAAATACAAGGCACGTTTAGTTGCTAAGGGATATCTCCAAATTGAGGGTATTGATTTTGTAGAGAGTTTTTCCCCCGTTGCCAAGTTGGTATCTGTTCGATTGCTTATTGCTTTAGCCACACAACATGGCTGGCCCTTATATCATATAGATATTAATAACGCATTTTTGCACGTGTACTTAGATGAAGAGGTGTATATGCATCCTCCGGAGGGATACTTCAAGGCCAAACAAGGTGAGGTTTGCATGCTTAAACAAAGTCTTTACGGATTGAAGCAAGCTTCCAGACAATGGAATCTTGAATTTTCTACAAAGCAGCTGGGCTTTGGATTTGTTCAATCAAGCCATGACAATTGCTTGTTTGTCAAGAAAGAGGGTGCTGATTTTTTGGCATTAATCATCTATGTGGATGATGTTCTTATTACTGGAACTTCTGAACATACTATAGCTTCTCTCAAGAAGTATTTCGATGCATTATTCACTATTAAGGACTTGGGAAATGCAAAATATTTTTTGGGATTAGAATTGCTTCAAGTCGACAAGGGACACACTTAAGCCGGAGGAAATATGTGTTAGACTTGCTGAAGGATGTAGGATTGCTAGGATGCAAACCGGTCTCAACCACTTTCCTCGGGCTTCAATATCACGGCACAACATGGTCCCATCTTTCCTGATGCTGAGAGGTACAGACGACTAGTTGGAAGGTTACTCTACTTGAATTTGTCCAGGCCAGATATATCCTTCGGGGTACAGCAGTTAAGCCAGTTTGTGCGTGCCTCTTTGCAAGCACATTGGGATGCAACTATTCATCTGCTAAAATACTTGAAGGGCACTCCTTCCTTGGGGTTGTTCTATCCTGTTGGTAATTCGACTTCTTTCACAGCATACTGCGATGCTGATTGGGGAACTTGTTTAATCACTCGAAAGTCTCTTACAGGATATTGCATTTTTTATGGGAATTCTCTTGTGTCTTGGAAGACCAAGAAGCAGAAGACAGATTTCTAAGTCTCGGAGGTCGAATACAGAGCAATGGCAGCTACCGTTTGCGAAATTCAATGGTTACTCAACATGAGCAAAGATTTGCACCTTGCTCTCACCTTACATTTTGACTTGTGGTGTGATAATAAGGCGGCTCTACACATCACTGCCAATCCGGTATTCCACGAACGAACAAAACATCTCGACATTGATTGTCACATTGTGAGGAATTCGTACAAAGCAGTCTTATATCTCCTCAAAGACATCTCCACTCGCTTCCACCAAAGTGATATGTTTACATAGGCCTTGGGGGCATCTTTTCGCACTTTCTTGCTCAAGTTAGGAATGTGTATTTCATCCCACATTCCTACTTGAAGGGGGGTGTTAACATGTTAAACACATTTTTGTTAGTTTTGGTTTCTTTCACTTACACGCTTAGACGGTTTATTTTCTTTTTTGAGTTCACACGTGTCTTGCGACATTGGACCATTCAAATCGGAGGAGTCAATCGAGTATATAAGCTGTCTTGACTCCATTTTCATACGAATGCGAATAAAAGAAAATTACATCGATTTCTCTCTACCTTTCTCTGTTCCTAGATTTGAATTACTAGATGGATTGTTAGCTTATCTTCAATCATGACATTTATATTGAAAATATCATTAATTTACACTTGGTGTATATTTAAAATACTTGGAATACGAGATGATACACAATTTCAAATAGAGTATCTGATCACGGAAATTCATTAATCCCTTATGTTTCTAACTGAATAACTCGCCCATTGCGTGGGGGTATTTTTTTCCCTTTTGTTCTGGATTCATTTAAATTAACTTGTCAAAAATCAAAATGTGTGTTCAAGGGATCAGATCAGTTGCTATTTCGGCAATCCGCCCATGTGCCAAACTTTTTGACGTAGAATATTGAGCACGATTCATGGGATAGAGATTTGAACATAGTTTAAATAAAAGAAGAATTAAATGGAAGGAGAAAAAACTGTTGATGTCGTTTTTCCAATGAAATGGACTACTGCTATTTGCTAGTAGGGGCGTCAATTTGTGACCCAACACGATAACTCGACATGAACCTAATTTGAATTTAATAGGTGTAGGTCGAACCCTTCGTGGGTTCGGGTCAAATTAATTAATTCGGGTTTAACACGGTTAACATATGAAAAAAATAGGCTAGGTCAGGTCAACCCACGTGCCAACACGATTAACCTATTTAACTCATTTAGTTGTATAGTGAACATATTAATACTTTCTCTCTTTTTTTTTAAATTTTTTTTAACTTTAAATTATATAGGTATTTCGTGTCACGTCGGGTTACCAGTATGGCCATATCATAAACAGGTTGTGTGTTCGTGTCATGTATCTTGTGTGAAGCCCTCAATTTTTATTCGAACATGTACTTGTCTCACGTATCGTCTTTGTACTATTTGACAATTCTACCACGTCGCGTTGATGGGTAAATATTAATGATAAATACATTTTGCCTTCAATTTCTTTTATTTATTACTTGTGATCGTAACCATTTATTAATTTTATTTCACATTTATGATCACTTGGTTGATCATCATTATTATTACTTGTGTATTTATTAGTCACTTTAGAATTTTAAGAGACTATTTATTTTAGAGATTTATACCTTATAGAATTAAGAATTCGATTTAGAACAAGTGATCATGAGACTTATAAGTGATCAAGGAAATCACTAATTATTTTGGAGATTGATATTATTAATCTATTATCAACAATTTTGGGACAAAAAAAAATGGAAATACCACAATTACCCTCATGTTGGACGGCCATGATGTATAAAGGTGTAAAAATATCTCCCAACTCTTTTACATGTACACCTTAAGTATTCATCTTGTGTATTTTTATACCATTTAATTCAAACCTACATCTTAGAATAATCCCACCATTTCAATCATCCAATTGTTTAAACAAGACCAATTTAAAAATTCCGCCCCCCCTAAGCTTAGCATTTTGGCCAATTGTCCCTAATAAAGTTGCCTGAAAATTACTTTCTTCCCTAATTACCTTAATTATTCCCTAACTCATCATCTAACCAACCAAAGAAAAAAAATTTGTCTCCTTTTCACCCCATATGGACGGCCAAAAATGGCCTTGGTGAACAAAAATTTTGTTCAAGTTTTATTCTTCACATTTCATCCAACAACACAAAATTATTCCAAGTCTTGAAGTTCCTCTTCTCTCATTCTAAAAATCCTCCTACATCTCTCTACCTATTTTTTCATCTTCTTCACTAAAACTTAACCAAAAACTTCAAGAATTCATCTCCCTACTCTTCAAAAATTTCGAAACTACACTCCAAAGGTAAGAAACATTTCTTGTTCAATCAATTTTTGGTATCACCTAACTCATCTCTTTCACCTTCTAATTTAAGTTTGATTTTTGATTTTGAGGTATACCTAGAAGACCTTTGAAGATATTAAGAGACTTGTCATCTTGAAGAAAAATTGTGAATAAGTTAGACTATAAGGTAAGAAATTGAATTTTTAGTACCTTTTCTTCTTCTCTTTCTATTTTTCAAATTTTGACATTCCATTTTTATTTTTGGAATTTTAGGGGGCTGACCTTGGAGGTTGACATTAAGAGTGATCAAAATCTTATACTTGGAAGCCATTACTAGTCACATTTTACTCATTACACAAGGTAAGTGTAGTATTTCCAATTTTCTCACCATCTTCTTCTTTTCCCTAAAATTTTAACCATATTTTTCTAACTCCTATATTTTTTTTGATATTCCTTGACTTAGGGGCTGACCTAAGTCACTCCTTCATCGAGAGAGATTTATCCCATTTTCACCAACAAACCGATCTTTAAGGTGGGTGGAAAAATTGTTTCAACTTCTAGGTGTTTTATTTAAAAAAATGCATGTAGTATTTTGATTTGAGCACTTGAGGTATATATTATGTATTGCATGCTATTTTCATGTATCAAGTTGGAAAAATTCTCAAGTGTTGCTCAAAAATGCGATTTATCGAAAAATAGGGCATACATGTACACTTTATTGTTATACTTGATAAAATTTTGTATGAGAATGATATGGATGTGTATGACTCTTGAGATCTATGTTTGAATGATTTATAACATGTACAAGTCGAGCATAATTGATTAAATTTCAACTTTTGGACTTAAAATGCAAAAATGGAAAGTTGGTGGACTTAATTGCAAGAAAATAAAACTTAAGGGACCCCTCTATAAATTTTGATTTTTGGGACTGAACTCAGGTTCAAAAATTATGTTTTGACATTTTAATAAAGTTTTAAGAGTTTTTAGATAAATAAAATCAACCCTTAAAAGCCCAAGGACTAGATTGTAAAATTTGAGAAGTTTAAGGGTTATATTGCAAATTTTGAAACTGTACCAGACCCTAATGTTAAAATTTGAAATTTTAACTCTTAAGGGACTGGAAATAACATATTTTAAGTGTATTCCAAAAATCCAAGTGTTTAGAGCTTGGAAAGTAATTTTATAAAAATTGAGGGACCAAATTGTAAAAGATTAAACTTGAGGACCAAAATACAATTTCCAGGACTTATGCAGTCCATGCACCTGGAAATAATAATTTAACTATAACTTAATTATATTTTAGACCCAAGGTTTTAATTTCATAACAATTGGACCCCTAAAAGCCTTAAAGGCAATTATTTCAAAATGGGACAAAAATGAAATTTTCAAAAGTTAAAGGACCTAGACTTATTTATTTTTAAAACTGCTTTTGTCCCAATATCCCACTAACTATAGTGACATTTTCCAACTAGAATCACATTAAAAGCCCTTCCGGTTTGTGAGTTCCAATTATTTTAAACTTAGAGCCCGAAATGGCAATTTTAACAAATTTGGGGCCAATATGAGAATTTTATAAAACCTCGACCTCAAAACTTAAAAAAAACCTGAATCTATGAACAATTTGAAGAATTTAGGAACTGACCTCATAATTCTTCAAGGTCGGGATATTTATTTATTCAATTTTTAACCCCAAAAGTATTGGTTTTTACAAAACGGGGCTAAGTTGTAAAATTTCTTTTTATCGAGGACCTAACTCAAATTATTTTTCTTTTACTAAAACAGCCCTGGACCCTCTGACTTCAATTCTTAATGAAAATATTTTATTTTCTCAAAAACCCCTTGACTTATCAGACCGCCTTGACCGATTAATACCCGATCGCGGGGCGACTTCCTCGTCTTGCGATTTGAATCTATAACGGGACTTATGTTCCACCTAATCTTTCAAGATATCGAAGATTGCTTATCCTTCCGATAATCATCTTTATCCAAATAACTCCACCAACGCCATAATTACCTTACGCAAATTTTCGAAAACTTTTCATGAATCGCTTCCCGAATCAATATACTCGATGTCCTGGTTGACGACACAACGTGTATTTAATTTTCTCACCGAGTCAACTTGGTGTGTCGAGCTCACAAATCGTAATGGATACGTCGGGGATGGAACCGGGCAGCTCGGCTGCTATTCCACTTTTTCGGCCCCATCGTCCTAATTATCCTGCAACTGAGGGACAGAGTTTGTCCAAGGGAAGCGGGTCATAGTACTTGAGGTATAATCATGATTATGACGAATCCGAGCCTTGCTAGCTCCAACGTGGATTTTATCTTTGTCTATGGAGCGATAAGGTGATGACAGTCTTGGACCATGATGAACGGGAGTTACAAGGAAGAACGAAGGAATCGGGCCTCGATCTACACGATTCCGGAGTTGAACGAACGTTTGGTTGGCGCTACACTTCAGTACGCAACCGCTACTTGTAATGCATGGGTTGGAGCTACACTTCAGTACGCAACCACTAATTGTCTTGCATGGGATTGGCGCTAAACATCAGTACGCAATCCTCATGTCTGCTTGAATCATCGTATCTGTGTGACCACGAACTATTTCTTAAACTGTATAAATATATTACTTAATATATATTTATCACGATGCTTGTGGGCTATGTGTAAAATCATGCATCATATCTCACGCGTTTTCATACAACCGTTTTCTCGCGTTAACTATATATATCGCCACACTTGCACACGATCACCCCATCCACTGAGATTTCTGTCTCACTCCCTCCTGTTTTCTAACCTTTAGATGATGAGTACGTTGAAGACGTCGAACCTACCACAGATTGAATCCCTACCATTGATGTGAGAGACATTCATTTTACTTTTATTGTTGATTGGACTTCTTCATTTTATTCCTGTTTGGACTGTAAGTTAAATTCGGATAATCTATTGGGTTGTATTCGGATACCGTCAGACCTTAAGATGTAATTTGTACTTGTGTTTATTTTAATTCCGCTGCATTAGACTCTTTTCACTTGAAGTTTCGTATCATGGGTTTAGACTATTGATTTAATTTCTGTTTAAGTGATCGATCGTTGTCGCGTCACGTTTGGGGCGTGACATCTTGACATGAATAATTAAGCGTGTCGTGTTCGGGTTCGTGTAAAGCGTGTAATACCCATGTCATAACACGACATGCGAACATAAAACACGACCTGATTGATCTTAATTGCTAGGGTTGGAAAATGAATTCACGTTCTTCGGAATTCGAATAGAAACACATTATTAAAAGTTTGTTGGAGCTTGATTTGTTGATATAACAAATAAGTTTAACATATGACCTCAAGTTCGGCTCGAGCTCAATTTGATTAGTTAAAAATTATAAAAAATATATATAAAGATCAAGCTACCCAGACTTTGTACCAGATTCAAATTTAATGCTTCCACCCGACTCATTCTAAAGGAACTTTTACTTAGCAAAACGAACTCCATTTTCATTAATGCAGCTACAACTTCTGAGTCAGTGAAAAGTTTAAAAATAGAGTCAGCAATTTTCCAATGATCTCTAAGTTAGTTAATTTATAGTTATAGCTTTCCTCAAAACTAATTCATGGGTATTAAGGATAGTGTGTTCAGAAGTTGAAAATTATATACGAATATCGTCTAAAACAATTTCTTTGGCAGCCGCAGCTCGTAGCTAGGGATGGCTAAATTGCAATTTTAGTCATAAAACTATAGGGGTTGGCAATAATAACCCTGCAGAAATTATAAATTGCAAAAAAGTCCCATAATTTTTAAAAGTACTCTTGATTTCAGTCCTAAGCTAGAATAAATCTTGTTGAAAAACATCCACATATCCGCATTTCTAGCCAAACTTGCTGATGTGGAAATTTTTTCCAATTTCTCTATGCAAACAACCTCCAAGTGAGTTTTTCTTTCGTAAAATTTGTCACAATGCCATCTCACTTGGAGGTTGTCTACATACGCGAAATTAGTTTTCGCATTAGCGGGTTTGTCCAAAAATATGGACACTTGGATTTTTCCACCAAATCGCTCAACTTCCGGCCACAAAATAACTAAAATCGAGAGTTTTTACAAATCGTGATTTCTGCAAAATTATTTTTGCTACATCCCTATAGTTACAAGTCTGAAATTGCATGATTTAGCCTTTTATCCATGTCGAGTGTTTTTAAACCAAACGTAAGTCGTCACTGTAAAAATTGTACGAATGTGAAATGGTCGTTGCGTTTGGTTTACGGTAGAAAAATAATTAAGGGTCTGCATATATATTCTATCACCTTGTTCTTGACCCTGCCATAATTTCCACATTTTTTTAAACTGGGCCGATTATTCTTAGTTGAATTTTCACAAAATTAAATCATTAATAATTATAATTTGCATTGGTGGACTATATGTGGCCGGCTAGGTCACAACTCACAACCTTCATTTCGAATTTTCTCTTTGAAAAAGTTGTCCCATAGAATTCCACACGGAAAAATCTGTGCAAAATGACATCTATTTGATTTCTCACAGAAGGGCCCATTTTCTTAGGAATCGCATGTCAATTCAATTCCCTTATGGGCATGCATAATTTTCTATGGTGAATGAAAAGTTTGGCACGTCGGAACGGATAACGTGAGATGCCACCTATATAATTGGACCCATTCAAGTTAGGGGTGATTATAAATTTTAAAAAACCATTCTAATCGCCCGAACTCCATCAATCTGCACCGTTTATAATAATTTATGATTAAAATCCCGATTTAAAATATTAAGTTGAACTTCCAAAATATTGGTGCAGTTATGGTTTTAGCCAAAATCGCACAACACCGCACCTCAATAATTTAGGGTAAATTAAAAATATTATTCTTCATTTTTCAATGTATCTAAAATGCATATATAGTTTTTTGCATCAAAATAAAATAACATGCACTGCATCATATTTTGAACATAAGTGAAATAAAAGAGAATGTGGTGTGCATTTTATTTGCAAAATACATCTTGTTTAAAGATAAAGGCATTTTTCAATGTTAAATTTCATTTGGATTTCTTTAAAATATCATAACTAAATTATATTATCTATCAATATTATATTATTTTTGTTTATTAAAACCGTCAAACTGCCCGCCACCGCTTAAAATAGCTCATTCAGGTTTAAGTCGTAAAAGCATGAATGCAAAATAATATTTAATAAAACCGTATATAGCAACTAGCACGAAATTAAGTCAAAAAATCGCAACACCGCACCGTGTTCACCTTTTCCAAGTACCTTGTGATTTTAACATATGTCTCATTATGATATATGCATACATTTTTTTTTCAAAAAAGTAATAAAACGGGATGTGTCAAAATCAATTGGAAGTTGGGTGGCACTCAATCGGGTAGCATCTAATTAACCCTTGAGAATATAGTATTTTAATCAAATGTCACAAAAGCAATTACATTAGTTCACGAAATTCAATTGCAAATGCAAAAATGAAATTAATCTTATTATTGAAAGTAAGGTTTTATCAATGCTATACCTGGATGAATACTCTATATGTATAGCTATTGTAGATTTATTGTGGATATATACAAATTCACACACAATTACTGTTGGAATTAGTTTTATTAAATTGGATTTTGACCCGATTTTGACCAATTATTTAAGTAAGGTCATTTATTCAAAGTATGAAATAAATGAGATAAACGTCATCTACGCCGCGGGTAGATGAGTTTAGCATTTTGAATTTCCTAAAACCAATATCGGGTGATTAAGAAATAAATGCATAAAGTTGGCCACTTAAAATGCTTTTATATATGGAATATAAAAGGGTGGGAATATGGAAAGCCATATCCCACATAGGAAACATATTAAATGTTTGACTAGTTAATAAAGAGCTTCACCACTAATAAGGAGTAATCAAGTGGAACTCCTTATGGTATACCCTAGTGGACCAAGTCAATTTTGACTAGCCTTTGGCTAGCTCAAAGACACCGGGACGGTCGCGGAGCACCGTCCGAGCCTGAATCGGGCCCCGAGCCCATGCACGTCGCGTTGGCGCTGAGCGCACCGCACGTGCGTCATCGTCGCGAGGAGCTTTGAGAAGCCTTAAAGTTTTGGAAAATCGAACCAGGGTTGATCCATGGCTCGATGGCGTGGCGGCGGCTCGGGTGGCGGTGACTTGGCAGGGTCGTACGAGAGGCGACACGTGGTACTGATTGGATGCGTCTGTACACTGACGGGGCACCGTGACTAGATGTGTCTGTCCAGTGTGAAGGGGTGCATGCTAATAGGTGTGTTCCTTTAGGCAGATAGGATCAGGACCATCAGATCGCAACTGTTAACCACAGGGCGCGATCTGACGGTCACGACTAATCCGGACCAGGGGTTGCACCCAGTCTGAAGAGACACCAGGACCTCTATATAAACCAAATTTCCCCGATTCATTTAACATCGAAATTTCGAAAATTCTCTTGCTTCTTCTTCATTCTCGCATTAGTCAATCAAAAGAGAGTTCAAAAACATCTTAGCGTTCATTGTACTTGCAATTTGTACTGCTACTATCGCAAGTAGATTGTCGTTGTATCTTGGGAGACGATTGCTAGATTCCATAAGCACCGTGAGCGGGGCAATCTCGTCTTAAAGAGAAAGAGTCCAACTCTTGCCTCGACGTTTTTTATTTATATCGTTACTCTGCTCGATTGTTTTCGAGCCATTCGGTATACACCATCCAAAGAAACCAGCGATTTTTACGAGATCCTTCATGTATACCAAATGGATTCGACGTCTTCAATTCCAGCACCAGCACCGGGAGAGAAACTCGACAAGTTTGGGGATTCAGACTTCAAAAGTTGGCAACATAAAATGTTGTTCTATCTTACGACTACGAACATTGCTTGTTTCCTTACGGAGGATGCCCCAACTGTGGGGGAAGAGGAGACAGATAAGGAGAAGAGGATGGCGTTCGATGCTTGAGTCAAAGCGACTTCTGTCTTTTAACTACATACTCAACAGATCGACAACACATTGTATAATGTGTATTGTTCGAAAGAAAGCTAAAGAGTTGTGGAGCTCTTTAGAGAAAAAGTACAAAACGGAAGATCTTTGGCACAAAGAAATTTGTTGTCGGCAAATTCCTTGAGTTCAAGATGGTTGACACCAAGGCGGTGATCATCCAGGTTCAAGAAATCCAACTCATTCTCGCACGATATAATTGCGAAGGGATGGTCGTGAGTGAATCCTTTCAAGTAGGCTTTGCTATTATCGGAAGCTACCGCTCTATGGAAGGATTTTAAAAATTACCTGAAGTATAAGCGGAAGGAGATGGGGCTTGAAGACTTAATTGTCGGTTGCGAATTGAAGAAGACAATCGCAAGTCCGAGATTAAGTCTGGCAAGCTTCCTATGGAGGCAAAGGCAAACTTGGTGGAGTCCAATGCTAGCAAGAAGAGAAAGCACCCGGGGAACAATCAGAAATAGGGAAGGCTAAAAAGTTTAAAGGGAATTGCTTCAACTGTGGAAAGCCGAATCACAAGGCTAAAGATTGTCGTCTTCCTAAAAAGGCCAATCGGAACCAGGTGCATGTGACCGATGACAAATCAATACCAATTGATATGTCCGAGCTTGATCTCTTGGTTGTTGTGTATGAAGGCAACAAGTGCTACATGGTGGGTGGGCACAGGTGCTACACGCCACATATGCTCCGACAAAGACATGTTCTCAACGTATACTCCTATCAACGGAAGAAAGCTATACATGGGGAATCATGTAACGTCTGAAATTGTCGGTCTCGGCAAGGTGGTGCTGAAGATGACCTCGGGTAAGGAGTTGACCCTCGTTGATGTCCTTCATGTTCCAGACATTCGGAAGAACTTAGTGTCAGGATCGTTGTTGGTCAAGGCAGGGTTTAGATTAGTATTTGAGGCTCAAAAGTTTGTACGTATGAAAAATGGACAGTTCATAGGGAAAGGGTAATTAGATAATGGACTGTTCAAGATGAATGTAATGAATGTACTCCGAAACTTTGAAAGCAATAAAATTAATGCTTCTTCTTATTTGCTTGAGTGTTCAAATTTATGGCATGTTAGATTAGGACATGTGAATTTTAACACTTTGAAAATGTTAGTAAACTTGGAATTACTACCTAACTTTAAAATAGATTCACATCACAAGTGTGAAATCTGTGTTGAGGCAAAAATGGCCAAAACACCATTCCACTCGGTGGAAAGAGAAACAGAACCTCTAGATTTAATTCACAGTGATATATGTGATTTAAAGTTTGTGCAAACTAGAGGTGAAAAAAAGTATTTTATTACTTTTATCGATGATTGCACAAAATACTGTTATTTATATCTTTTAAAAAGTAAAGATGAGGCCTTAGAAGCTTTTAAAAGCTATAAGAATGAGGTTGAAAATCAACTAAGCAAACGAATTAAGATAATTCGAAGTGATAGAGGTGGAGAATATGGAGCTCCTTTTGATGAATTTTGCTCAGATCCTGGTATTATTCATCAAACGACAGCTCCTTATTCACCACAATCAAACGGTATTGTTGAACACAAAAACTGAACTCTAAAAGAGATGATGAATGCTTTGTTGATAAATTCTGGTTTACCTCAGAATTTGTGGGGGGAAGCAATTCTCTCGGCTAACCACATTCTTAACAAAATACCACACAAAAATAAAGATAAAACTCTGCATGAGTTATGGAAAGGTCGAAAACCTTCCTACAAATACCTGAAAGTGTGGGGGTGCTTGGCTAAAGTAGAAATACCTAAGCCAAAACAAGTAAAGATAGGGCCCAAAAAAATCGATTGCATTTTCATTGGATATGCAAATAACAAAGAGTGCATATCGATTTTTAGTGCACAAATCAAATTCCAATTCCGGATGTACAAGAAGGTACAATTATGGAGTCAAGGAATGCTGTATTTTTCGAAGACGTGTTTACTTGTTAAGAAAGGAAAGAAGCTAGTTATAGCAAAAGAACATGTGATACTACCGATGGTGATCATCAAAGTGATGAAGAACCAAGACGCAGCGATAAAAGGGCCAAAACAACTAAGTCTTTTGGTCCAAATTTTCTAACTTATGTGTTAGAAAATGAACCAAGACAATTAGGTGAAGCATTGTCGATCCGGAAGCTCCATTCGGAAAGAAGCTATTAACAATGAGATAGATTCCATTATGCAAAATCATACTTGGGAGTTGGTAGATCTCCCACCGGAAATAAGCCTTTAGGATGCAAGTGGATCCTTAAAAGGAAATATAAAGTGATGGAACTATTGATAAGTACAAGGACGGAGTTAGTGGCTAAGGATTTAAACAAAGAGAAGGCCTTGATTTCTTTGATACGTATACACTGTGACAAGAATCACATCTATTAGAGTTCTCATTGCTATTGCAGCGTTGCATAACCTTGAGATACACCAAATGGATGTGAAAACGGCTTTTCTAAATGGTGAATTAGAAGAGAAAATCTACATGGAACAACCCGAAGGGTTTGTTGCTCCCGAGAGAAGAAGGTGTGCAAATTTGTTAAGTCATTGTATGGCCTTAAGCAAGCTCGAAACAATGGCACGAAAAATTTGTGAGCGATCTTTGTCAAATGGTTTCAAAATTAACGAGTGTGATAAATGTGTTTACATTAAAGACACACCTAATGCTTATGTAATTGTCTGTCTTTATGTTGACGACATGTTAATTATGGGTAGTAATCATGAAATAATCATGAATACTAAGAAAATGTTAATCAAACATTTTGATATGAAAGATATGGGTATAGCAGATGTTATTCTGGGAATTAAGATCTCTAAAACATCTGATGGACTTGTTTTATCACAGTCTCATTATATTGAGACAAAGATCTTAGAAAGTTCAATGCGTATGTGATCCTCCAAATTTAAACGCTGTTGATTTAAGCTTACACTTAGCTAAAAATCAAGGCGAGCACGTATCTCAACTAGAATATTCTCGTATTATTGATGATCTAATGTATGTAATAAAATCGCACACGGCGGATATTGCCTATGCGGTTAATAAACCGAGTAGATTTACGAGTAATCACTGAAATGACCACTTTGGAAGGCATTGATAAGGGTTCTTAGGTATCTAAGACTCACCTTGAATTATGGATTACATTACTCGAGATATCCAGCTGTATTAGAAGGATACAGTGATGCTAATTGGATATCTGATTCAAAAGATTCCAAGCCCACAAGTGGTTACGTTTTTACCATTGGTGGTGGAGTGGTGTCATGGAAATCCTCTAAACAAACATGTATAGCGTTGGATAAAGCTGGTGAAGAAGCGGAATGGCTTCGCAACTTTTTAGAGGATATTCCTTGCTGGCCTAAGCCGGTGGCTGCAATCATGATACATTGTGATAGTCAGTCGGCTATAGGAAGGGCTCAAAATAGTATGTACAACGGTAAGTCTTGACATATACGTCGAAGACATAACACCGTTAGGCAGTTGATCTCAAATGGGGTTATTACAATCGATTACGTGAAATCGAAAGAAAATCAAGTTGATCCGTTAACTAAAGGTTTGAATAGAGATCAAGTATACTGCTTATCGAATGGAATGGGCTTAAAATCCACAAAATAAGAGTGTTCATAACGGTAACCCAACCTTGTGAATTGGAGATCCTAAGACCTTGGTTCAATGGGACAACTAAGTTATGAATATTGAGATAAACACTTGGAACATATTACAGCTCATTCATGTCCAAGTGGAGAAACCTACTGAATGTGGTGAGGTTAAACTTTTAATGATTCTTATACTTTAAAGAAGCGGAGTGTGGCAGAATACTCTTAATAGGAGATCACCTATATAAGTGTGAAGACGGGCCGCTTCAACGAAATACTTATGAATCCATGATGGTGTCCAGGGCCAAAATGGACACAACCGTGAGAACCAAATGGTCTTAGGAAAGATATTGTGTGGATGCTTTGTTGTTTTGGATTACATAAACAAAGCAAAACGATTCAAGACATCGCGTCAGCATGTGCGGCTAGTAAATCCGATAGTATTCCACTAAGGAAGGTTCAAAGCCACAAGCTACCTCTCCTGATGTAATAGCTTTCCGTTTGAACTCTCTTAGTGTCTGCATACTCATATGCATTTATTTTCATTCATGTGGGGGATTGTTGGAATTGGTTTTATTAAATTAGATTTTGACCCGATTTTGACCAATTATTTAAGTGGGGTCATTTATTCAAAGTATAAAATAAATGAGATAAACGTCATCTACGCCGCGGGTAGATGAGTTTAGCATTTTGAATTACTCAAAACCAATATCGGGTGAATGAGAAATAAATGCATAAAGTTGGCCACATAAAATGCTTTTATATATGTAATATAAAAGAGTGGGAATATGGAAAGCCATATCCCACATAGGAAACATATTAAATGTTTGACTAGTTAATAAAGAGCTTCACCACTAATAAGGAGTAATCAAGTGGAACTCCTTATGGTACACCCTATTGGACCAAGTCAATTTTGACTAGCCTTTGGCTAGCTCAAAAGGCACCGAGGACGGTGCGGAGCACCGTCCGAGCCAGATCCGGAGCCGGGCCCGCGCACGTCGCACATAGTCGCATTAGGCGCTTTCGAGGCGCACTTTGCACTTCGCATCGTCGCGAGGAGCTTTGAGGAGCCTTAAAGTTTTGGAAAATCGAACCTGGGTTCAGTCCAGTGGCTCGGTGACGTGGCAGGGCAGCTCAGGTGGCAGTGACTTGGCAGGGTCATACGAGAGGCGACACGTGGCGCTGATTGGATGCGCATGTTCTCTGACGGGGCACCGTGACTGGATGCGTCTGTCCAGTGTGAAGGGGTGCATGCTGACGGTCACGACTGATCCGGACCAGGGGTTGCACCCAGTCTGAAGAGACACTAGTAGCTCTATATAAACCAAATTTGATTCATTTGAACATCGAAAATTTCGAAAATTCTCTTGCTTCTTCTTCATTCTGCATTAGTCAATCAAAAGAGAGTTCAAAAACATCTTAGCGTTCGTTGTACTTGCGATTTGTAGTGCTACTATCGCAAGTAGATTGTCGTTGTATCTTGGGAGATTACGATTGGGATTAAAGTAAGCATCGTGAGCGGAGCAATCTCGTCTTAAAGAGAAAGAGTCCAACTCTTGCCTCGACATTTTTGATTTATATCGTTACTCTGCTCGATTGTTTTCCAGCCATTCGGTATACACTATCCAGTACTTGCGATATTGTGGGCAAACTGATCAAAGGCTATGGTAACTACTATATCTGATATATTACTCCAGAAGTAACGCGCATAAATAATTGAACTACCACATAAGGGGTGTCATGGTGTGACGCTCCCCCTTCCCCCCAACTAATTATAGATTGAATTGCCGGTGTAGTTTTATTAGGGAAAAATGCAAAATTAGTCCCGTATCTATAGGGGTATTGCAATATTAGTCCTATAACTTTTGAAGTTGCGATTTTAGTCCTGTATGTTTTGCATTTTTTTCAATTTTGGTCCCGTAAGTTTTATATTTGTGCAATTTTGGTCCTAGAAGTTTTAAGTTGATGCAAATTTGGTCCTAAGGGCTATTTCAATATTTTAATTATTCCCAAAATGCCCTTGATAGCCAAAAATTAATATACCTAAGATTAAGTTTAAAATAGTATCAGAACCTATATTTTATTTATTTGAGTAGAATTTATTTATCACTATAGATTGCCTAATGATGGAAGAATTTTAGATTTATGAATCCAAATCTAAGATATGAGTTCTACATGTATTATTTCCTAATTATGAAAATACAAAAATATGCCAAAATTGGTTATTTGGGATAATACGACCGAAATTACCACAATTAAAAAATAAAAGACTAAAATTTTCAAATTCTAAAAATTACATAATTAAAATTGTTATTTTTGCTAAAGGACAAAATTGTCATGGGACTAAAATTGCAACTTTGAAAGTTACAGGACTAATTTTGCAATACTCCTATAGATACAGGACCAATTTTGCAATTTTCCCGATTTTATTAAATATAAATTCCAAATTGCAGATTTTAACCGGTGTGGTTTCAATAAATATAAATTCCAAAATTGCAGTTTTAGCAAGTGAAATCAAAGACATAGGGAGTGTTTGCAAACACTAAAAATAAGTGCTTTTCAGTTTTTTGCTTAAAAAAAGCAGTTTTTAGTGTTTGCATATACCAATTTCTGCTTCTAATTCTGCTTCATTTAATCGAAATTTAAAAGTAGAGCGAGGGTGCTTTAGATTCTCGTCATTCTAGTTTGAATTTTACAAATAAATAAGTACTTTTACTACTTTTTCACCAAACACTCTCAACTTCTCATTCTCAACTTTTAATTCTATTTTCAAACAGTATCAACTTCTGATTCTCAACTACTTCTACTTCTGCTATAATAAATCACTTCTTCTAAAAGCAGAAGTTTTTGCAAACACTCCCATAGTTTACGGTAGCGGTCGGTTAAAGTTGTAATTAAAAAAATTCCCGAGATTGGGAATATATATATTTTCCAGAATATTTGGGAAAATACAAAAGAAATCAAAAAATTTGAAAAATGCTTTCTATTTTGAAATAAAATGCACTATTGAAAATATATATAAGACCGTGATTGTATGTGAACATATTTAGTAAAACTTTTGCTCAAAAAAATCTATTGGTTCGGAAATCCGACTACTTCAAAATATTCACCTTTTTTTTTTCACTTTTCATTCATCAATCACATCCAATTGTAATTTTTCTAAAATAATCACATAATCAACTAATATCATTATATCGTAAATACACTATCCATTATCTCCTAATTCCCAATCACCAATCACATGTATTATCTTATTAAAAAAAGTCACCAAATCGACTGTCATCATTGCTTTTTTATATGTGTCATATTGAATCACACTCTCAAATTTATTTTTATTTTTTCAAACCATATTATTCACTCTTTTCTCTCCAAATTGAAATAGAAAGAAGCGTTACGGAAGCCAAGCAATAACAAATTTCTAAGTATGAACCCCATCCCTGAGACCCCACTACCCCACCTCTAGAGCTTTGTGGAGGAGGTGAACCGCGTGATATATCTCAATGAGATATGATCCTAAGCTGCTTTAATTTAAACCAATACCCAAGAAATCTTCCTCCAACATGTTAACAGGCAGATTCGAATCTCTATGTTTGGGTGCCAGCGAAGCAGATATCACATCATCCAGATCTCTTTAAACAAGTTGAACTATGCAACAGGAAGAATATCTAATTATCTATCTTAGGCACATATATAAGGCTGCTCAAATTCCTTAGACGATATATTAGTCGCCAGACAAAATGAGCCAAATTTTTCCAACGAAAAGTCATTCGCTTAATACTAAGAAAACGTGTCAAGACTGTGAACTTCAATTGGATGACCTGATCCTATAAATAGGGTTGCATATCCAAGTTAGTAGAATGCAAAATACACAATTATATACAATTTGTAAAATAAATTAGGAGTTTTTCTCAGAAAAATTTAGGTAAGAAATGGCCATTGAACGAGTTCTAATCTTGGCACTCGTTGCTAGTTGTCTAATTTCCATGTCCACTGCCATTCCAGGACAGGCTACTTTCTACACTACTTACGTTCGTAAGTTCACTTCTTTTTTTCTATCAACATAAAATTTATGATATTATTACGTTTGTTATTGAAATTAGATTCAAATCATACACACCTATACTTAATCAAATAGTACATGAAAATATTCGTCGACGGTATATGTCCACTTATTTTCGTTAAATAAAATTAAAAAAAATATTGAACTACCATATCATTTAAAAGTTAAACTGTTAGATAAATTAAAGATACGTCTACGTATTTATTTAACACCTAAACATCTTTTCTTTAAGCTTGTGATGTCAGGGGAATTGGCTCATGTCCGATCACATGTGAGTGCGTGTGTTCCTATCTTTACTATTCCAATTGCATTCAAAAAAATAAAACACCTCTTCAGTAAGAAGGTGTTTGGTTGAGCTTATAAGCTCTATAAAACATCTTATAAGATGTTAATTTGAAAGCTTATAAGCTATTTAAATTTGTTTGGTAATTTCTTCAGAAAATGATCTTATAAGCTCCCAAAATAAGATGTCAGGAGTTTATAAGCTTTTTTTAAAAAGGCAAAAACTTGCGTGAGACGGTCTCACGGATTTAGATCCGTGAGACGGAGCCCTTACACAAAGTTTTAAAGGTTTTTTTTTATATTTGTTTCTTGGGTTTATTTTTAATTGATTTGGGTTTTTAGGATTTTAGTTTTTTTTAGGGTTTATTTTTTATTTTTTGGGTTTATTTTTGTTTTTCGGGTTTATTCTTCATGGTTCATGTTTTTAGGGTTTATTTTTGTTTTTTCATGGTTCATTATTATTTTTAAATTTATTTTCATGGTTCATGTTCTCAAGATGGATCCCTTAGGAGGTCCGTCTCACGGATTTAGATCCGTGAGACCGTCTCACAAGAGACTTGCTCTTTTAAAAAAGGAGAGGAACCTACTTTTTTTGAAATAAGATCTCATTTCAACAAACTCCTTTAATTTTGACTATTTTAATTACAAAATTGTCATTACTAACATCTTAAAAGCTACATCATCTTATTTTATCCAAACACTTCAACAACTTATTCTTAAAATAAGATATATCTAACATCTTATAAATTTTAAAAACAATTTATAAGATGTAGGAGCTTATAAGATCTTTTAAATAAGCTTAGTCAAACACCCTCTAAATTACCCATTTGTTTATAGTGCAGGAATCTAGCAATTTTTTTAATTTTTTTTGTAAATTTCATAAGTATTTCTTGCATTTAACCTCTTCCGAAGCTTGTTAAGCGCTAAAACCAATTTTCAAGTGAGTTAGCATATTAATTAGGACAAAAGTTAAAAAACTCATGAAAGACAATCTCACTTATGTTTCATATGGATTGATGGATTTGAATCTATATATTTCAAATCTATGATAACAAATCCACTGAGTTTGTATAGAATATACATAAGATTACAATGAATTTCAAATATTTAGATTCTATGTCCTATTTTTGGAGTCAATGTATTGGATTTCAATTCCATACTATTTTAAATCATTTAAAATTATTCCCTAATTAATACTGACACATGCAACCTTAATATGCCTCCACATCAGATGATTTAGCCATTTCACACGTGGATTAATCATTCCGGCAAATTTTCCAATTTCTAGCAATCAAATGACCGAAATCGATATTTTTTAAATATCGATATATAAAATTATAGTACCTTTTTTCGAATCGTAATTTCAGCATAACCATTATAATTAATCTTATCGTCCGATTATATTAATGATTACAGCGTCATCATGCTACGGGTTTCAAGACCAAGGCACGATGATAGCAGCGGCTAGTCCAGCTATATTCAACAACCGTGCGGCCTGTGGAAGGCGGTACAGAATCCGGTGCACCTGGCGCACCAACCTAGGCGTACTCCAACCCTGCCGTAATGGTGAAATCACAGTTAGAGTCGTCGATCTTTGCCCAGGATGTCAAGCCAACCAGTTTGATCTCTCTCAGGAAGCTTTTTCAATGATCGCTGACCCTAATGCTGGAAGAATCCTCATTGAATATAACGAGTGAGCAAAGATCTTGAATTTTTCTCAACACACAAAGCCACAATAAATAAAATTTGGGATAACTACAAAAACTACCCTTTGAGGTTTGGATTAATTACAAAAAAAAAAAAAGAGATATTTGAAAATTACAAAAGTACCCCTTGAGGTTTGGTTGATCCGTGTTAAATGGAATAGGGGTATTTGAAATGTTTTTACTTTTGAAAAGGGCATAAAGGGTAATACATAATCAAACTTCAAGGGTTTTTTTTGTAAATTTTAAAAATTTCTTGGTTTTTTTTAATTAACCCATTCCTTAGGGCACTATAAGAAAATAAGAAAATACCAGTATAGCGATGGAATTTACCGACAGAAATGATTTTATCACTAAATTTTACAGTTACCTAAAGAATATCTACAGAACAAAAAATATTATTTCCCCCCAAATTATATTGACATATTACCGACATTTTTTCAATTACCGACAGATTTTATGTAGGTATTTACCAATTAATTTTAGATTCTGTAAGTAAATATTTTACTTATAATGATTTTACCTATAATGATTTTACCTACGCTTTACAATTTTTTTAATACTTATCTACAGATAAACTGGTTTTTTCTTGTAGTGGGGGTAGTTTTTGTAACTATCTCTAAACTAATCAAGTAGCAAATGTAATAACATTGGCCTAAATATTGATTACTCTATTAACTTCTTGTGCTAAACATTTTGATATTCATTGGTAATTAATTTTGCAGGGCTTGAGGAGACAGTGGGAAATTCCAAGAATAAGCTTGATATAGTTATATAGCATTTTTCGTATGGAAGATTATATAATTACTTGTTGAACAACAAATTAAAGGCAGTGGATTGAAATAAGTGTTTAATCATGTAATGACACGGAAATATGTTGGCCTTGTAATACTTTGTTTTATTTTTTGTCGAAAATAAAAGCGTATATTTAGTTCTTGTTCTGTTTTCGTTTCAAGTATTTCTCTGTTCCTTAATAATAATAATAATAATAAAAAAAGGGAAAAGGTAGTTGTTGTTGCATAATTTCCCATTATAAACGGAATTAGTCGATGTGCTATAATTTTATGGTCTATTTCCTGTTTCACTCAATTGGAAGATCGATTTGTGTATATACATCTAATAAATCAACTTATCAACATCACATGTTTATTTAAAAACATGTGTTCACCATCCAATGCAGTGGAACAAAAAGTGAAACAAGAAAAGGTGAACATGAAATCTGTTCCCATTATTAAAAATGGAATATATCGGGAAATGGGATGGGGACCGAAAATTCCCGATTTATCTAATCGAGAATATGGATGGGGCGGGGGATATAACTACTATCCCTATCCCATCACCGGTTTTAGAGAAGTGGTGAATCTCCATCCCTGACAGGGATATAAATATCATTTTCATCTCATTCCCAGTTCTAGAGAAGCAGGGAATAATGATCCCCATACAATCATCAAATTAATCAGGAATTTTTCATCCCATTTTATTCGGGTACCAACAGGGATGGTTCCTCACGGGGATTTTGTCATCCCTACAAGTTTCAATTTTCCCCTCTAATTATTTGAATCGTTGCTGGGCAGACAAAAGATTATTAATTTACTTTCCAAATACCAAGCGCCATATTTTGTATGGATAAACTATCTAGATTGTGATTATTTGAATTAATTATTAGAAAGTGAGTAGTCGAATATTTAACTGATTGGTAGGTGCAATGAATCTTATTTGTTAACTATAACAATCTACACCAGAACATGAATCTATATATAATCTGGTCAAAGCATCATTTGACTTACTTTATTATCATTGTCGATAAAATTTAAAAACATTTAATAAATGGTTGTTGAAATTTACATATGTAGTAAACAGGGTAACATAAAATTATGTGCATAATGCCATCCAATTATATATTACTAGCCAACCTTAATTTTGAAGGATAATAATTGCAACTATATGAAGCAATGCTACCAAATTACCTAAATATAATAATTGAGCCTTCCATATTTGGCATAATTACATAAATCAATGGACAAAATATTTTGTATCATGGAGTTTCATCCCACATATTTTCAACTATAAAATAGTGCAAGCTTGTATGCTGGTCAAATTGTGAAGAACAAAGATCGAATTAATATATTTCCTTCTAGCTAGCCTTTTCTAATTACTCCTAGTGGAAAGAAAAAAAAAAGGAAATGGCCAAGCAAATGAGCCTCATAATTATTTTTGGTATTGTGGCGAGTTTATTGTCAATGGCTTTGGCTACACCAGGAACAGCCACTTTCTATACAAGCTATGTTCGTAAGTAATTGTTCTTTTTCTTTTTTTTTTAATTTTCTAGGAATTTCTCCAGTGATATTATTGACTATGAAAAAGTTATCTTAGTTTTATCGTAGCCCCTCAAACCTTATTGGTAATGATTTGTAATATTTAAATTTTATTGGGATTTTTGTAATTAACCTAAATCTCATGGTATTATTGTAATTAATCCTAAATATAATATTGTTTATCATACAATTAAAGATTAATTATAAAAAAATACCATTAAGACTAAGTCTAATTTTACAAAATAAAACATAATTTTCTTTCAAAATTACGAATATTCCATTAATATTTGTTAATTTTAATTTACTAATTACACCCTCGATCAACATCAAGGGGAGTATTTGTTAAGTAAATACAAACCTCAAGGGAGTGTTTGTATTTTGTAATACCTTAAAGGGGTATGTGTAACTTTGAAGGATAAATGGATTTTTTTATATTTAGGGTAATCTCAAAGACAATTTTTGTAATTTACCCTATATATGCTTAACATGGATTATGCAAATGAGTCTGGACTTAAATTTATAAACTTGTAACATCATCAATATTTCATTTTCTAAATTTCATCAAGAGATTTATATCTTGTCTCTTAAAAATGGAGAACAAAAACCTTGTTATTGTAGAACTTTTGCTCATATATGCTTTGCAGATCACGTCCTCCTATTTCTTATCCATTTTATTTTTAGCCATGTTGGTATAACATCATATATAATTCATGCTTGCAGCTTCAGCTTGTTATGGGAATAAAGACAATGGTGTTATGATAGCTGCAGCCAGTGATCCTCTATGGGCGAATGGAGCTATTTGTGGTAAAGTATTCAATGTTACATGCACAGGACCAACAAATCCTGTTCCACATCCTTGCACCGGTAAAAGCGTGGTGGTAAAGATAGTCGATCACTGCCCTGGATGTGGCGGAACCCTTGATCTCTCTAAAGAAGCCTTTGCTACAATTGCTAACCCTGTAGCGGGGATAATTAAAATCGACTATCGCCAGTAAGCCAATACATTTATACACCTCATATTGTTTTTCTTGTTCGTCTTTTTTTTTTTTGACACTTGGACAACTTGATTACGTATTAATATAATGAAATTCACATAGATTTACCATATATAAATACTAAGGCGCAAAAACAATTATAAGGCGTAATTGAGTTTTCAATTACAATTAATTTTCTAACAAGAATTATTTGTGTTTTTGCAGGATTTGAAGATCTATTAGAGCGATGTGAATTTAGTGAATCAATTTTTGGTATGAAGAAGAAAAGTCGTAGTGAAGGATGTTCTTAGTGCGTTAAGAATTTCAATATCACTTTCAAATGGCAATAATATGTATTAGCTAGATAATAAATCTTGTACGTACCCAATCAATGGAATAAATTTATATAGTTAATCTGTTTTGGTGTGAAACTGTATATCTTGTGAACCATATCATTTCACGAAAATGACGAACTTTATGTGTCAAAATAAATCCGCTAGTTAACTAATATGCTTGAGTTTAATATTAATCATTTGAGGCCAATATAAATTATATTTAGCAAGTTCAAGATCATATATTCAGATCGATCAGTATCGAAAATACAATAGTTTTTTTAAATGATTTATATAGAGTTATTAGAAATTATTTTCCATAATTCTCCCCTCAAATCCAAATCATTCCATCCAAATGCAATCCTTGTGTTTGGTTTGTGAAGAGTGACATACCTATACCTTTGCAAGTGGTATACCACTCTTTTCAGCACCAAAATAATAATGCAGCTGACTTAATAAATGATGTAAGAAAAGACGACTTACGACGAGCAATTACTGACGTCTCCAAGAGCTTATCTTTGACAGCCTACGAGTTGAACTCTAATGACCCTTCGGAGAATTTTCAAGCCACAGCGGCTGCGGCTCGGAAACGATGGTCTGACATGGAGGACGAAGAGGAGCAAGAAGAAGAGGAACAATAAAAAATGGAAGCTTTAAAGACTAAGGTAGGTGACCCCTCCACCACCCCGCTTGTCTTTCCCTCGTGTGATTATTCAGAAGCAATGAAGTCTATAGCATTGTGGCTCGTGGATCCTGGGCCATCATTCCACATGCTACATTATAGTGGCAGATGTATGTAGTAATGTGGGGGTACAGTTGTACCCCCAAATTAAAAAAAATTCAATAATAATTTTTAATAAAAATAATAATACTAATAATTTTTTACCACTATTTTTTTTATAAAAAGAATTAAAAAATCCAAAATAAATAAATTATGGCAAAAGTCAAAACCTACAAAAAAATAATATCAAAAAAAAAATCTAATAATATCAGTAATATTATCAAAATTATGTTTTGTTGTCTCTTATTTTCTTAATTACTCTAATTATTTCTTTTATATATGTGTATTAATTTTTCATGTACGGTTACATGATCAGCTTTTACAAAATTTTAAACAGTGTTTTGTTTTAAATATTAAACAATATTTATGTGCATCTTTTTTTAATATATATCGTACCCCCATTTTCAAAATCCTGGATCCGCCACTGCTACATTAGACCATCAAGAAGATACTCGAGCACGTACTAAAACAACTACTAACTATATCATTCAAAATCTTCTCGAAATAGACGCGCCTTCGTTTAAATTGTATTTTTAAATTACTTTTGTTTTTTTTTTTTCCTCAAGTTTAACATTATTTTTCATTTGCTACTGATCGGCTTGTGATCAAGACCTTTTCCTTTCTTTTTATATATTTCTATTTATTTAAAAAAATGTTATTTGTGAAGAGTGAAAATCAAAATGCGAAAACACACAAAATAAAGCACTCCATTAATCACTTTGATGATTCCATACATTATTCATACTTATTCTAGAATAAACGAGATACATGTGAAGCCCTAGATTTTTCAACCGTAGACGACACGATTACAAGCAATACTTTTTCTATTCCGATGCAATTTTTAAATATTATGATAATTTATTCTCATATTTACTATTTATTTTGTGATTCATATTATGTTAATGGATTTAACATTGGTTATCTATTTTATCTTTGAAAATTATCTACTACTAAATTAGTATTTTAAAAAAATACAATACCTTGTCTTGAAAGCTCATAGAGTACAAAATTTCTATTTTCAAAAGAATAGTACTTTAGATTTGTTCTATAAAGATCCAATTCTTTTTATTGAAAATAACAAAGTCTCGTTTTTATTTTGTGGTGTATGTTAATAACACATATTTTCACTTCTTTAACGATAATCGATTTCATTCCACTCTTAATGTGTTACATTGGCCGGTTAGATTTTCTTTTCTTAACGACTAACTAGTAAACTTCTTGTACCATAGTATATTTATTTTTATTTTATAAATTTCAAAAATTAATATTTATATATAGCTATATATATTTCCAAATACTTAAAATTGCTTGATTGATATTTTTGACTTGTACTATTGATTTTAATGTTATTTAGCACCATTATTACCAATTTTAGATTAAAAAAAAAACAGAAATAGGGGGAGAAGAGGTTTGGTCGGCCAACAAGACCAAGTAGAACCACAAAAATTATCAATAACCTCACATTACTTATTTTATTTCTTCTTTACACTACATCTTCCACCATAATCTTTTTTTTTCATGCTTTCTTTTTACACCACTTTCACTCCTTTCCACCAACAATCATGCAGCCATTAAACATCCAATATTGACCATCAATTGCCAAGACAAACAAAAGAAAAAAAAACACAAAAATAATCCTACTACTTACTACACTTTGGCCATAGGTACTACTAGGAGGAATATATTTTTTTATTTCATCTATTCAATCTCCCAACTCCTCATCATCTCCATACTTGAACAAAAACAAACAAAACTCTCTCCCATTCTTCTCTAATGGACGAAAATAACAAGACCAAAGGGTAAGAAATTTTATCTTCTAATTCTTCTATTTCTTGACTGAACTCTCACCCGTCTTCAAACACTAAGCTCTATTTATTTTTCCACTCCCTCCTAGTTTTGAAAATTATGTTCAAGTGCTAAGAAAATGGAAATTTTGGTGGTGATTATAAGAAGAAGAAACAACTCTATACCTTAGTCTTCAAGAAGGTAAGACTAGTGGAATTTTTCTTAAATTTTACTTCCTATTTTGGATTGATTGGTGACCATGTTGTTTGGGTTCATATTAAGGGCTGCCCTTTGAGCTTAGGACAGTAGATTAAGCTTTGAAAAGGTGAAGAAGAAGGAATTTTGGATGGAAATATTGGAGTCAACTTGTTACTTCAAAAATCAATACATTAAGGTAAGATTGCTGGTTTTAGTAATTTTTTTTCTTCTTCTTAACTTGAGTACCTAAATAAAACTCAAGGACCTTAAAATTTTGGACCTAGGGCCTGCCTTGAGATGCTTATACCGTGAGGTTGAGGCTCAAAGAAGGAATTTCATTTTTGAAGGCTCCACTTGAAGTTTGAAAGGTGGGTGGAAAAATCCTTTCAACTTTTAGGTGTTTTAAATTGAAAATATGCATGTAGTATTTTGTTATTGAGCACTTGAGATATATATTATGTATTGCATGCTATTTTTTGAATCAAGTTGGAAAAATTCTCAAGTGTTGCTCAAAAATGCGATTTATCGAAAAATAGGGCATACATGCACACTTTATTGTTATACTTGATGAAATTTTGTATGAGAAGGATATGTATGTGTATGACTCTTGAAATCTATGTTTAGAATGATTTATAACCTGGACAAGTCGAGCATAATTGATTAAATTTCAACTTTTGGACTTAAAATGCAAAAATGGAAAGTTGGTGGACTTAATTGCAAGAAAATAAAACTTAAGGGACCCCTCTATAATTTTCAATTTTTGGGACTGAACTCAGGTTCAAAAATTATGTTTTGACATTTTAATAAAGTTTTAAGAGTTTTTAGATAAATAAAATCAACCCTTAAAAGCCCAAGGACTAGATTGTAAAATTTTAGAAGTTTAAGGGCTATTTTGCAATTTTCGAAACTGTACCAGACCCTAATTTTAAAATTTGAAATTTTAACTCTTAAAGGACTGGAAATAACATATTTTAAGTGTATTCCAAAAATCCAAGTGTTTAGAGCTTGGAAAGTAATTTTATAAAAATTGAGGGACCATATTGTAAAAGATTAAACTTGAGGACCCAAATGAAATTTCCAGGACTTATGCAGCCCATGCACCTGGAAATACTAATTTAACTATAACTTAATTATATTTTGAACCCAAGGTTTAAATTTCATAACAATTGGACCCCTAAAAGCCTTAAAGGCAATTATTTCAAAATGGGACAAAAATGAAATTTTCAAAAGTTAAAGGACCTAAACTTATTTCTTTTAAAAACTGTTCTTGTCCCAATATCGCACTAACCCTAGTGACATTTTTCAACTGGAATCACATTAAAAGCCCTTCCGGTTTGTGAGTTCCAATTATTTTAAACTTAGAACCCGAAATGGCAATTTTAAAAACAATTTGGGGCCTACATGAGAATTTTATAAAACTCGATCTCAAAACTTCAAAAACCTGAATCTCTGAAAAATTTGGAGAATTTAGGAACTGACCTCATAATTTTTCAAGGTCGGGGTATTTATTTATTCAATTTTTAACCCCAAAAGTATTGGTTTTTACAAACGGGGCTAAATTGTAAAACTTTTTTTTATCAAGGACCTAAATCAAATTATTTTTCTTTTACTAAAACAGCCCTGGACCCTCTGACTTCAATTCTTAATTAAAATATTTTTTTCTCAAAAACCCCTTGACTTGTGGACCACCTTGACCGATTAATACCGATCGCGGGGCGACTTCCTCGTTTTGCGATTTGAATCTATAACGGAACTTATGTTCCACCTAATCTTTCAAGATATCGAAGATTGCTTATCCTCCCGATAATCATCTTCATCCAAATAACTCCACCAACGCCATAATAACCTTACGCAAATTTTCGAAACTTTTTATGAACTGCTTCCCGAATCAATATACTCGACTGCCTGGTTGACTACCTGAACGTGTATTTAATTTACATCGGGGATGGAACCGGGCAGCTCGACTGCTATTCCACTTTTCCGGCCCCATCGTCCTAATCCCGCAACTGAGGGACGGAGTTTGTCCAAGGGAAGCGGGTCGTAGTATTTGAGGTATAATCATGATTATGACAGATCCGAGCCTTGCTAGCTCCTGTGGATTTTGTCTTTGCCTACGGAGCGATAAGGTGACAGTCTTGGACCATCTTACTCGGGAGTTACAAGGAAGAACGAAGGAGTCGTTATGTCGATCCACACGATTCCTGGAGTTAATCGGACCCATTTGGTTGGCGCTACAAACCGCACGCAACCGCTACTTGTATTGCATAGGTTGGCGCTACAAATCGATGCAAATCGCTACTTGTCTTGCATAGGATTGGCGTTACAAATCCGCACGCAATCCCCCCGATCGCTTGAACCATAGTGCTGCGTGACCATGAATCGCTTTTTCTTAAATCAGATAAGTATATTACATAAATATATTTTTCATGACGCTTGTGGATCGTGTATGAATTCATGCATCATCTCTCACGCCGTTTTCATACAACTAAATTTCTCGCATTAACTATATATATCGCCACACTTGCACACGATCACCCCATCCACTGAGATTTCTGTCTTCACCCCCTCCTGTTTTCTAACCTTAGAAGATGACTTTGTCGAAGAAGTTCTAACTCGCTTGATTGAACTCTCGAGCTCCGCCCGTGAACTCATTTCCTATCGTTATCTATGTTGCTGGACTATTTCACTACTACAAAAATTGGTTTTTACATCGAGCCTTTACATCAGTTCATTAACGAACCGATGTAACAAAAATACCGGTGGCAAAATTGTAAATAATGCGACATTACTACATCGGTTGTAGAGAATACCGATGTAGATTTATAAGACTTTTTTTATCTACATCGGTTGTTGGGTGAACCGATGTAGAGAACTTAATCCAAAAAAATCTACATCGTTTGTTCGTGTGAACGGATGTAGATGTTTTTTTATTCTACATCGTTTACCAAAACAACAGATGTAGAAGCTCAAAATCAAAGGTAATCTTAGTATTTTATCATTTTGTGTGATTTTTAGTAGGTGAAAATTTTGTTTAAGATTATATGAGAATTTATTTGATTTCATAAATTGCTCTAAGTATGAAATTACTGAATCTGTAGTTAACTAAATTCATGCCTTGTTTGTGTTAACATAATTAGATGCTTTAGAAAATTCTGATGAGGTCGTTTAGAAATTTTAACCCCTCCTCTTTTGTCTTGGTGATGACTATATGTTTTTAAATACTCAGTCTAGTTTAACTTGTGATGAGGTCGTATTGTTTGAATTTATCACTTTAAATTGTCCTGTTTATTGACAGAGAGGAGACAACTCATTGATTAATTATACCAAGAAACTTGTATCCTGCTGAGGCTTCATTTATATATCTATAAGGTACAAATTGGGTCCATTTTCATTTTTTTTTCGAAATTCTATCTTTGTGATTTATAATTTTTAAAATGTTTCATATGTCAAGAGACAAGAAAATGCTGTGACAGTTTTGCTTTTTAGTATGATTGTTTCATTTTGCTTGTTAGATAATGGGCATTATTATAACATCATAGGTAAAGTCAATGACTTTTTTTATGACTTTGCTCATGAGAGTTGTCAGGATGTTGTGGCACATATATTGGTGAGTTTAGGAGTTGTTGGTTTTGGCTTTGGTTTGGCAAACAACTCGGAGTAGGGAGGAGGTGAATTGTATTCTTTATCTCTAAATCCATTGATTTAATATTGCTAGCATAACTTTGTAATTGAATTCTCAACATTAACAGAGTCAATGGTCTAACACATTGACTATCAATTTTAGGACTAAGTGAATATTTTCAAATTACGGGAGGATAAGAAGTCATTAATATATGCATCCACCTTTCGGATCACCGATAACAAACATAAATTCATCGACTTTTGAATGCCCCGGTTGTTCATCTTTGTTAATGTTGTAAAATTTAAGAAATGAAACTTATTACGATTATCGTTATGCGGTTTGAATTTTCTTTAGTACATGTAAGAATTGTAGTTTATAGTTGTTTTAGGCTTTACCCATCTATCTTTCGGCATCAATAATTTATTGTCAAGTTTTGGCTTTAAGTTAGATATGACACTTAATATCAAAGATCTCTTTTCCGACGTCTATTCTAAAGTCTCTGATTTGGTCGCAGGTATTATATCTGGAGCCCTTTTGTATATCTGAGAGGAATTTTAGGTAGTCAATCAGAGTAGCTTTCTACAGGTACACACCTAATACGAATGACTGATAGTGTTCGAGTGGAAAAGCTCAAGCTTTTTTTTTTTTCTAAGTTGAAAGTACAACTCCGATTATCTCTCTCCCCCGGTTCTTCACTCCCAACAATTATTAACATGTCATTCCCCGCAGGATTTTGTTCTCGGGGAAGCTATCGTCGAATCACACAAGTGGAATCTATTTTTCTACTACAAATGCTATTAATTAACGGAAACTTATGATTTATCTGACAAACCAGTTGTTTGCCAAACCAACTTTTTGTTAAGCTATTTCAACTGCTTGTTCAATATGCCATTTATAGTTTGTTTCTCACGTTTGTATTTGCATGTTCAAACACTTCACCTGTATGAACTGGTGTGGTTCTTGTATCAACTTTACATTGATTATGACCAAGAAACTGCAATTATTTGTATCAAATTGATTTTAGGAGTTGGACTTGTTCCTATAAACCAATTTATCACTGTGTCATCATGCGTGTGCTGTTGTGATAATGGTCTTTTAGTATGTCATCAATTAATTTATTGTTCAATTTATCTAGTGCTGAATTATAATGATGCCACTAACCAAATATAAGCAACCCCCATTCAAATTGCTGCAAATTGTAATCTACTTGCTGAGTTTTGTAATCTTTAATTGAATTATATCTACCTGCTGCTTTTGACTCTGTGCTGGAACCCAATTTGGATTTTAATGTTTATTTGACAAAAGTATCAAGCAGATAACACATGAAAATTATAGTGTAAATCTTCAAATGTTACTACAGGAGGCCTATTCCTGTTTTTATTTTTTTTTCACAAATAAAACGGCCATTAAAACATTTAGTCCAGGCTAAAACTGAATCTTGGGTTTATACCATTGGAGTGTTTCATTCTTTTTACGATCATTTTAAAAAGCTAATGGTCCCGAAGCACTGTCCGAAAGCAGCATTAAAGAGGCAGGGTTTATCTGAAAATGATGAATATTTTCTCTGATTTTTTTCGTCCTCATTCTCTGTTTTACAGAAAATATGAATATTTTCTCCTTTTTTTTCATTTTAGTCGTTTTCTTGATCATTTCGATTCAGGGTTTATCGGAACAAATGCGTTCGACAGGATTTCAACAAGGATTTCTTTGTGACATGGTCCCCTAGTTTAAGGTTTGTTTTCTTTGTCAAAAGAGGCTAAAGTTTGTGCACCCTCAGCCAATCTTTTTGAAACCACATACCAGGCATGTGTTAGTGGTAGAAAGTAAAAATTATGTTATTTTCAATTTTGACTGTAATATAAGTACAATCGTCAAAAAAATTCGGTTGTTCATGTTCAACCAGAAAAGAGATGCAATTTCATCACTCCGAATTCAGATTTAATTATAATTATATGCCTTGATGACTTTTAACACCATATCCTTCCTCTGATCTGTACATGTGAATCTCTCAAACTCCATGCATGTGCTAGGAGTGATGTAATATGCTAATCCCATCTATGTGGCTTAAATCCTGTAGATCCCATCTATGTGGCTTATCACGATGAGGAATGGGGGGTGCCTGTCCATGATGATAAGTAAGCTACTAATTAATTTTGTTTTAATTAATTTGCATCAGTTATGCTGAAGCATTTGCAATATGTATCTACCAATTAATTAATTATATGTTGGAGTATAATAGAGTCTTGATTTAATTATCCCGGTGTGTGTGAGATTGCTTTGTTTGAATTCTTTGGTTTTGATCGGTGCACAAGTAGGATCGATTGGACTTGATGTTGAGGAAAAGACAAGATTTCGTGGATGCATTCTCAAGCTTTGATGTGGAGATTGTTTCAAAATTTTACGAGAAGATGATGAATTAGATCGGTCGAGAATATTGTTTTTGGGACATTTATCATGTATTGGATGATTGTAACTTTTCGGGTATACAATTACTAGAATCCTTTTGTGTCATATTTGTATGTAATTTTCATTAATGGAGAACACTTATGTAGGTTGTGTTGAATATGTGGTGGGAACATGTTTTGTTGTGTGTGATTTGTCCGGTTGGATTTGTGTCCTAAGTTCTTTTGCTTTATGAAATTTCGGGTTTTATTTTGATGTATGAAATTGCGATTGGGTTTCCGTTTTAAAAGTGTAAAAAAATGAAGATATTACATCGGTTGTAATACAAACCGATGTAACAGACTCAAATATTTACATCGGTTAATAGACAACCGATGTAAAATGTGGAAATTGCTACATCGGTTAGTATAGAAACCGATGTAAATTGTTCCCTGGATTTACATCGGTTATCGAAATAACCGATGTAAATTCTATAGTTTACATCGGTTACCTAACCGATGTAAAAAAGACCCCTTTTTCGACTACGCTGGATGCTACATCGGTTGCAAAACCGATGTAAAATGTGTCATAGAACCGATGTAAAAAGCATGTTTTGTAGTAGTGTTTTCTTTTATTTTTCTGATGTTGGACTCTTTTATTTCCTTTGAAATTCTGGACTGTAATTGAAGGGCGTAGGACCCATTTGACACTTAAGTTTGTGATATGATGTGTACTTTATTCCTAGTTCCGACTCGTAAGCTATTAAGTTGTTGGGATGTAATTGTAATCTTGTTGTACTTGTAGTTTTCCGGCTTTAGACCTTGTTTCACTTGGGATTGTTGCATCGTTTTCTAGAATGTTGGGTTTATTTCTCGCCAAGTGATTGATCGCCGTCGCGTCACGTTTGGGCGTGATGCTTATGGTATCGAGCTCGGCTAGTAAGATAGAAACTTACACCGAGCTAACCCAGGATAGGTTCCTCCGACCTTGGATTGGGTACCACTACTAGATGATCTAAGTTGAATCTTGGGCGAATATTTGAACTCTTTAGGGTTGTTATAGTGTTAAGATATCCTGGATATTCCTCTATTTGGACGTTAGGTGATTTAGAAATTTCTTAATTTGGAAGTTACAATGCTCCGATATGATGAGACTTGAAGGATATATAGTTATCACTTAACAGTATATGATTTGATTATAGGATACTTTATGGAATCTAGATGCCTAATGATATTACTTTGGAGAATGATAGTGTGGGAATCACTAACTATGATTTACGGATGGTAGTGCCATTGCGTTATTTATTCCCAAATATTTGTATAAGCTTAAGTAAGGAAATTTGACATGTGTTTTTGGGTATCACGGATAAGATACGTTAAGAATGTGAATATTATAAGTCCTCGAATGGATGTCGCCGCATAGTGTTTTGTAAGTTGTAATGTCTGAGTTATGAACTATTTTTGGATGATGATTATCTAGGATTATTGTGACTATTATTGTGATTCAAACACTCATCTGATATTTGAATTGGTTTATTAATTAAGTTGGTTGACTTTGACATAGTTGTCGATTATTTAAGTATT
This sequence comes from Rehmannia glutinosa, assembly GCA_016081115.2. Taxonomy (NCBI): domain Eukaryota; kingdom Viridiplantae; phylum Streptophyta; class Magnoliopsida; order Lamiales; family Orobanchaceae; genus Rehmannia; species Rehmannia glutinosa. The sequence goes on along the minus strand of CM071929.1, from coordinate 42,640,136 downwards.
GATTAACTAATGATGGAATGGACACTCGTACTTTATATGAGGTATTTAAGAAACGTGACTTTATTTGAATAATGAAAGTCCTTATGGGTATGGGAAATTTTAATTGCTATCAGGATTTTAGTATGAGCAACTCCTATGATTACCTTTGGAAATGACTTATTAAAGATTTCTGAGGTCTCGACTATTATATGTTGATCGGTGGAGATTTTGAGTTGATCTTGCACTTAGAGCGATGAAATCTACTAACAATTGTTCGAGGAAATATACGACGATATGAATAGGTGTCGACTATTTAGTTAAATCGACTCTATTATAATGAGTATCACTTGCATAGGTAAATGAAATATTGACTAGTCTGTGACAAGCAAGGATATATTCTGGATTGGATTATGAGAAGTATGTTTCGAGATAATAATTATGGGAATAGTACATTAGAATGAAATATGGAGTAGAAATGATTTGTTAAGTGATAATCGAATAGTGGTGCAAATGTTATGGATCACATGAAAAGGGTACTATGAATAGTGTCTATTACAAGGTGATGACAAGAAGTTTTGAGTACCACTAAGGTTATTAGAAATATTTTGCAGAATGATTATTGGAAATTGACTGATGGAAACTTGGATCGAATATAAGCGCCTCTAGGCCCCTAAGTTTTGATATTGAGGATGGGATAGATCCTTCATGAATAGGTACAATAAGTATGGATCTCATCTAAAATTTGAAAGGAATTATGTCAGAAGAGAATTTGGGGACCAAATTCCTTTAAGGAGGGGAGAATGTGAAGCCCTAGATTTTCAACCGTAGACGACACGATTACAAGCAATAGTTTTTCTATTCCGATGCAATTTTTAAATATTCTGATAATTTATTCTCATATTTACTATTTATTTTGTGATTCATATTATGTTAATGGATTTAACATTGGTTATCTATTTCATCTTTGAAAATTATCTACTACTAAATTAGTATTTTAAAAAAATACAATACCTTGTCTTGAAAGCTCATAGAGTACAAAATTTTTATTTTTAAAAGAATAGTACTTTAGATTTGTTCTATAAAGATCCAATTCTTTTTATTGAAAATAACAAAGTCTCGTTTTTATTTTGTGGTGTATGTTAATAACACCTATTTTCACTTCTTTAACGATAATCGATTTCATTCCACTCTTAATGTGTTACATTGGCCTAGTTAGATTTTCTTTTCTTAACGACTAACTAGTAAACTTCTTGTACCATAGTATATTTATTTTTATTTTATAAATTTCAAAAATTAATATTTATATATAGCTATATATATTTCCAAATACTTAAAATTGCTTGATTGATATTTTTGACTTGTACTATTGATTTTAATGTTATTAAGCACCATTATTACTAATTTTAGATTAAAAAAAACAGAAATAGGGGGGAGAAGAGGTTTGGTCGGCCAACAAGACCAAGTAGTAGCACAAAAATTATCAATAACCTCACATTACTTATTTTATTTCTTCTTTACACTACATCTTCCACCATAACCATTTTTTTTTCATGCTTTCTTTTTACACCACTTTCACTCCTTTCCACCAACAATCATGCAGCCATTAAACATCCAATATTGACCATCAATTGCCAAGACAAACAAAAGAATAAAAAAAACACAAAAATAATCCTACTACTTACTACACTTTCGGCCATAGGTACTACTAGGAGGAATATTTTTTTTTTATTTCATCTATTCAATCTCCCAACTCCTCATCATCTCCATACTTGAACAAAAACAAACAAAACTCTCTCCCATTCTTCTCTAATGGACGAAAATAACAAGAACAAAGAGTAAGAAATTTTATCTTCTAATTCTTCTATTTTTTGACTGAACTCTCACCCGCCTTCAAACACTAAGCTCTATTTATTTTTTCACTCCCTCCTAATTTTGAAAATGATGTTCAAGTGCTAAGAAAATGGACATTTTGGTGGTGATTATAAGAAGAAGAAACAACTCTATACCTTAGACTTCAAGAAGGTAAGACTAGTGGAATTTTTCTTAAATTTTACTTCCTATTTTGGATTGATTGGTGACCATGTTGTTTGGGTTCATATTAAGAGCTGCCTTTTGAGCTTAGGACAGTAGATTAAGCTTTGAAAAGGTGAAGAAGAAGGAATTTTGGATGGAAATATTGGAGTCAACTTGTTACTTCAAAAATCAATACATTAAGGTAAGATTGTTGGTTTTAGTAATTTTTTTTCCTTCTTCTTAACTTGAGTACCTAAATAAAACTCAAGGACCTTAAAATTTTGGACCTAGGGGCTGCCTTGAGATGCTTATACCATGAGGTTGAGGCTCAAAGAAGGAATTTTATTTTTGAAGGCTCCACTTGAAGTTTGAAAGGTGGGTGGAAAAATCCTTTCAACTTCTAGGTGTTTTAAATTGAAAATATGCATGTAGTATTTTGTTATTGAGAACTTGAGATATATATTATGTATTGCATGCTAGTTTTTGTATCAAGTTGGAAAAATTCTCAAGTGTTGCTCAAAAATGCGATTTATCGAAAAATAGGGCATACATGCATACCTTATTGTTATCTTTGATGAAATTTTGTATGAGAAGGATATGTATGTGTATGACTCTTGAAATCTATGTTTATAATGATTTATAACCTGGACTAGTCGAGCATAATTGATTAAATTTCAACTTTTGGACTTAAAATGCAAAAATGGAAAGTTGGTGGACTTAATTGCAAGAAAATAAAACTTAAGGGACCCCTCTATAATTTTCAATTTTTGGGACTGAACTCAGGTTCAAAAATTATGTTTTGACATTTTAATAAAGTTTTAAGAGTTTTTAGATAAATAAAATCAACCCTTAAAAGCCCAAGGACTAGATTGTAAAATTTTAGAAGTTTAAGGGCTATTTTGCAATTTTCGAAACTGTACCAGACCCTAATTTTAAAATTTGAAATTTTAACTCTTAATTGACTGGAAATAACATATTTTAAGTGTATTCCAAAAATCCAAGTGTTTAGAGCTTGGAAAGTAATTTTATAAAAATTGAGGGACCATATTGTAAAAGATTAAACTTGAGGACCCAAATGAAATTTCCAGGACTTATGCAGCCCATGCACCTGGAAATACTAAATTAACTATAACTTAATTATATTTTGAACCCAATGTTTAAATTTCATAACAATTGGCCCCTAAAAGCCTTAAAGGCAATTATTTCAAAATGGGATAAAAATGAAATTTCCAAAAGTTAAAGGACCTAAACTTATTTCTTTTAAAAACTGTTCTTGTCCCAATATCCCACTAACCCTAGTGACATTTTTCAACTGGAATCACATTAAAAGCCCTTCCGGTTTGTGAGTTCCAATTATTTTAAACTTAGAACCCGAAATGACAATTTTAAAAAACATTTGGGGCTAATATGAGAATTTTATAAAAACTCGATCTCAAAACTTCAAAAACATGAATCTCTGAACAATTTGGAGAATTTAGGAACTGACCTCATAATTTTTCAAGGTCGGGATATTTATTTATTCAATTTTTAACCCCAAAAGTATTGGTTTTTACAAAACGGGGCTAAATTGTAAAATTTCTTTTTATCAAAGACCTAAATCAAATTATTTTTCTTTTACTAAAACAACCCTGGACCCTCTGACTTCAATTCTTAATTAAAATATTTTATTTTCTCAAAAACCCCTTGACTTATCGGACCGTCTTGACCGATTAATACCGGTCGCGGGGCGACTTCCTCGTTTTGCGATTTGAATCTATAACGGGACTTATGTTCCACCTAATCTTTCAAGATATCGAAGATTGCTTATCCTCCCGATAATCATCTTCATCCAAATAACTCCACCAACGCCATAATTACCTTACGCAAATTTTCGAAACTTTTTATGAACTGCTTCCCGAATCAATATACTCGACTGCCTGGTTGACTACCTGAACGTGTATTTAATTTATTGCTTGAGTCAACTTGGTGTGTCGAGCTCACAGTCGGAATGGATACGTCGGGGATGGAACCGGGCAGCTCGGCTGCTATTCCACTCTTCCTACCCCATCGTCCTAATCCCGCAACCGACGGACGAGTTTGTCCAAGGGAAGCGGGTCGTAGTACTTGAGGTATAATCATGATTATGACAGATCCGAGCCTTGCTAGCTCCACTGGTGGATTTTGTCTTTGCCTACGGAGCGATAAGGTGACAGGTCTTGGACCATCTTACTCGGGGAGTTACAAGAAAGAACGAAGGAGTCGCTGTCTGATCCACACGATTCCGGAGTTAATCGGACCCGTTTGGTTGGCGCTACAAATCCATACGCAACCGCTACTTGTATTGCATAGGTTGGCGCTACAAATCATACGCAACCGCTACTTGTCTTGCATAGGATTGGCGTTATAAATCCATATGCAATCCTCCTGACTGCTTGAACCATAGTGCCTGCGTGACCATTAAATGTTTTCTTAAACTATATAAGTATATTACATAAATATATTTTTCATGACGCTTGTGGACTGTGTGTGAATTCATGCATCATCTCTCACGCGTTTTCATACAACTAAATTTCTCGCATTAACTATATATATCGCCACACTTGCACACGATCACCCCATCCACTGAGATTTCTGTCTCACCCCCTCCTGTTTTCTAACCTTAGAAGATGATTTTGTCGAAGAAGCTGAACCTGCCTTGGATTGAACTATCGAGCTCCGCCCGTTGAACTCATTTCCTATCGTTATCTATGTTGTTGGACTATTTTCTTTTATTTTTGTGATGTTGGACTCTTTTATTTCCTTTGAAATTCGGATCAGTAATTGAAGGGCGTAGGACCCATTTGACACTTAAGTTTGTGATATGATGTGTACTTTATTCCTAGTTCGACCGTTATAAGCTATTAAGTTGTTGGGATGTAATTGTAATCTTGTTGTACTTGTAGTTTTCATTTTTAGACCTTGTTTCACTTGGGATTGTTGCATCGTTTTCTAGAATGTTGGGTTTATTTCTGTTTAAGTGATTGATCGCCGTCGCGTCACGTTTGGGGCGTGACAATATATATATATATATATATATATATATATATATATATATATTCAGACGATGCTGCTCACTTATTCGGAATCATCATCCAAGCATCATACCAGTCTCTTACACCTTCACCAACATTTAAATCCTGAAAAGATAAACATTAGATTTTAGCATTTATTAAAAATAGAATTATAGTACAAATAAAGATAATTGATCAATAGTCATATCCGGCCATCACTTACTGATCAAATTGAATTTTGATTTTCCCAGCATCAGTATTCGCAATTATGGCAAATGCTTCTTGAGAGAGATCGATTGTGCCACGACAACCCGGTGGGCAATAATCGACTACTCTAACGACCACGCTTTGGCCCGTGCAAGGGTGCGGAACACCTTTGTTCGTAGCCCCGGTGCATTTAACTTTATAAGTTCTGCCACATGCGGCCTTATTGTCCCAAATTGCGTCGCTAGCGGCCGCGATCATAACGACGTCGTTTTTGTAGCCGTCGCATGATGAGGCTTTCATGCATCATAGAATTTTAACATCACAAAATGAATTAATTGAGTATCAGATTAATATTTATTATCCGGAAGGATTTAATCTCGGTTCACAGAAAGCATTTGCTCTGTTTTGATTAGTAACGTACTCGAGCGATTGAATGACTTTAGTAATTATTTGGTTAATTATGACATTTTGTTTAATTCATGTCAATCAGTTGTTACTAGCCAACGAATTTATCACTATAGTACTGGTGGACAGGCATAAAAATGGAAATCTTACATTCAAATACATAGTGTCTTGGGTCTCCAATGTGCATGCCCTTGGTGTCCCACGCCTTGTTCATCTTGTTCAAGCTAGTTCTTCACTCTCACCACTACCATGCTCATCCCCCCACCTCCATGAACGATTGCTTTCTTGTCATTCGCCCCTACTCTACTATTTACTTTTAATCGTCTATTGTCTCTTCCTGTTCCCCCCACCCCTATTCTATTTTGCTGTTATTTTTTTCTTTTCTTTTCTTTTATTTTTTTCTTTTAATTCTTATCTCCTACGTCTGAATCATTTTCTCTTTGTGTTTTAATTGCTTGGTACTCTTTTGCAGATCTCAGTCTCCCGGATTCACACCTTGAAACGCCCTGCTCATTTTCCCCCGATCCGTGATCGAAATTTGATTGGCGCTTTCGATTTATCTTGACTGCATGGCGGAGGATTTGAGTAATCTTTATGCGCGGCTTTCTCTTGGGGCAAAGGAGGATGCTCCCCTTTCGACTGATGGCGTGGAGTTTGATCAATCTGATATAAATCTTTGTTTGGCTGGAAAGATCTTGGCCCCTCAGATTATCAGTTTCAATCAGGTATCTGCTTTATACAAGCGAATTTGGTCGCCAAAATATCCTCTCTCATGCAAATCATTGGCGGACAATGTTTTCTTTTTTTCTTTCGGTTCAATTGCGGATAAGAAGAGGGTTTTAATGGGCGCCACTTGGTTATTCGGCAAGTATCTTCTTCTCCTCAAGGATGCATCTCGGGACTTGGTATCTTCGGATTTGAATATTTCATCATGCCCGTTTTGGATTCAATTTCACAATCTCCCGTTGGGTCTTTTGTCAAAAAATTTCGCGGCTTACGCTGGTAATTATATTGGTAAATTTCTTGATGTCCACACCAATGCGACAGGATCTGTCATTGGGAAATTCTTGCGTATCAAGGTTGAAATAGATATTCAGAAGCCGATCTGCCGAGTAATACAATTGGATGAAAAATTTCAGAATCGTTTTGTTATTCTTAAATACGAACGACTCCCTGACTTTTGTTTTCATTGCGGAAAATTGGGACACATTTTTAAGGAATGTGTTGATTATGCTCTATCTGGCCCAACGGATCCTTCTCAAATGCAATTCGGCAATTGGCTTCGAGCGAACTCATCCACGAACCCCTTCTCCTCAAATCGTCAACAACCTTTCCCCTCGGACGATCCCATACAGCACACTCCCTCGACTGTTAGCCCTTCTCCCCCTCATAATTTACCCCAAACCTCAACACTCACTACCTCATCTCCTCTCCCAGATTTAAATACGCGTACCCACAGTTCTCAAATGAGCCTTCTTCACAGCCATATTAACTCCCTCAACCCCCACTATACGTCAGTTATCATTATTCATCCAACTATCCACTCTTCCACTCAACCTCTCAATCTTCAAACTAGTAAACATCCTACCCCACCACCATGCACAAACTCTATCATTATGCACCCCAATACTCTCTTATACAATTCACCATCATCACCTCAAAAACCTCACGTAAATATTTCCATGCCTTGCCACCTCCACCCCCACCCTATATCTACTACATCTATAACAATTTCATCACCTTCTCAATCTTCCTCAAATGCTTCACATTCAGTTTTAACCCCCATAACCCAACCTTTTAGCCTTTCATCCCCCATCCCATCCCATTTGTCTAACCCCCACCAACCTCTCCCAAATATTCACGTCCCAAATAACCCTTTCCTCGTAAACGTTCCCATGCTCTTGGATTCCCCCGCCAAAAAGCTTACCCAAAAATTTATCAAAGCCAAAAATCGCCTTTCTCGAAATCTTGTTGTTGATATCCCACTTCCTCAATTGGGCGCTAAGCGAAAACTCAACATGTTCTTCCGTGACAATCCTGACTTGGAAATTCTCGATAAAAAATCCAAACAATCCGAGATAACATCTTCTGACTTTGAGATGTTATCCGTTGGTATTCGTGATGAGTCTACTCCAATGGCGGAGGCCGAGCTTGAGAGCCGGTCCCGCCAAGCACCATGAGGCTTTTAAGTTGGAACTGTCGGGGGCTTGGGAATCCCCGGACAGTTCAAGAATTACGTGAGCTCATTCGCGATAAGTCCCCAGGTTTAGTTTTTCTGTGTGAGACTAAACTAAATAATCGAGATTTTGAGAAGCTCAAAAATTCCTTGGGTTTTTTCGGTGTTTGTGTCCCTTCGGTTGGCCGCTCCGGGGGTCTTGGATTTTTATGGCGCCGCAATATAGATGTTACGCTCCGTGGTTTCTCTGACCGTTTCATTGACGTAAATGTTGACTCTTGTGGGCAATCTTTCCGAGTTACGGGGGTTTATGGGCAGCCAGATATTGCGTTGCGACGCATATTTTGGATAAACTTCAAAAAACTGTACTCATCCTCAAACGAGCCATGGTTGTGCATTGGGGATTTTAACGAAGTATTGCAGCAAATCGAGTTTTCTGGTTTCAGACCCCGTGCCCAATGGCAAATTTCGCTCTTCCGTGAGGCTATTGATCACTGCAACTTATGCGACATGGATTATATCGGCCCTCGTTTTACTTGGAGTCATCTTTCAGTTCACCCTTTCACGCAACGTGGGCGACTTGATCGTTCGCTTTGCAACCCGTTGTTCCGCTCATTGTTTCCCTGTCATTAAATCTTTCACACCCCTTCCTTCACCTCCGACCACTCGTCCCTTCTTGCTTAGTTCGACCACCTTCCGCCTTCGAGCCACCACCTTAAGCGACGACCCCCTCGTTTTGAATCTTACTGGATTAAAAGCTCTGACTGCCATAAACTCATTCAGGAAAATTGGTCGTTATCTTCGGGCGATTTAAATTCAAAAATGTAGCATTGCCTTATGGGTTTACTTCGTTGGAACCGCACCACCTTTGGTGACCTCGCAGAGAGAATTAAAACTATAAAAACTAAGATTTCGACTTTGGAAAATGGCCTTATTACTGACCTGATCAAAATCCGGTTTCGTACTCTCCATGCACAACTTGATTTACTCCTTGAGCTTAATGATTTGAAATGGAAGCAACATGCGAAGCAACACTAGTATCAAAATGGGGATCGCAATACCTCATACTTTCATGCGCATGCTCCAAAGCGTAGAGAGATAAATCACATTGCAGATAATCAAGGGCATGCACATACTGATTCAGAGAACATTCAGAGGCTCATTGTTCAATATTTGACAATCTTTTCTCATCTGCTTCCCCATCGCAACAGGACATTCGACAAGCGTTGTTAAGAATTCGATCACGGGTCACTCCGGAAATGGCAGATAGTTTGACGAGGCTGTATTCCGCGACTGGGGTTACAAAAGTTGTCAAGCAAATGCATCCTTATAAATCGCCTGGGCCTGATGGTATGAGTCCGATCTTTTTTCAAAACTTTTGGTCTCTCGTCGGTAAAGATGTCAATGATTCCGTGCTTTCTTTTCTAAATCATAAGCAACTCTTTACTGATATGAACTACACGCATATTATTCTAATTCCAAAAATTAAAAGCCCTGACTTCGTGTCCCAATTTCGTCCCATTAGCTTATGCAATGTGGTTTATCGTATAGCATCAAAAGCAATTTCAAATCGCATACGGCCTATCCTTAGCTCTGTCATATCCGAAACCCAATCTTCTTTTCTCCCTAATCGCCTCACTACAGACAACATTCTTGTGGCATATGAATTGCATCATTCTATGAAAAATCGAACAAGGGGCAAATTAGGTCACATGTCTATAAAACTTGACATGAGTAAGACATTTGATCGAGTCGAATGGTCTTTTGTTTATGCGGTTCTTGAAGCTCTTGGTTTTCCTCCAGATTTTGTTAGCCTGATAAAAAATTGCATATCCACGACATCTTTTTCTTTTTTACTAAATGGTAGCCAATTTGGATCAGTCATTCCACAGCGATGGATCTGCCAAGGCGACCCAATCTCACCTTATTTGTTCATTATTTGCGCCGAGGTTTTCTCTTGTATTTTGCAGGACCTTCAGGCGGCTGGAAAAATTCATGGCATCAAAATTAATAAGCACGCCCCAAGCATATCTCATCTTTTTTTCGCTGACGACACATTACTCTTCGGAAATGCAACTGTGGAGGAAGCTCAGAATTTGAAGTTTGCAATTGAATTATTTGAGAAGGCGTCCGGACAGCGAATAAATCTTGAGAAATCTGGTGTTTTATTCAGCTCGAATACGAATCCGGATTTAACTCAGCATATTTCCAATATTCTTGGTATTCCAGTTGTGGAATCGCATGGTAAATACCTCGGTCTCCCATCCGTTATAGGAAAAAATAAGCGGGAGGTTTTCTTATCAATTCAGGATCGTGTATGGAAACGTATTGCGGGTTGGAAGGAAAAGTCGTTATCTCAGGCGGGCCAAGATATACTAGTGAAAACGGTCATTCAGGCTATTCCTACTTTTTCCATGTCTTGCTTCCGCATTCGGATGCGATACTTGAGAAAAATTCAATCTATGTCGGCGAATTATTTTTGGAATGGGGCTGTTGATGGAAAAAAAAATTCATTGGCTATCTTGGAAAAAATCGCGCGGAAAAAGAACAAGGAGGACTAGGCTATAGACACCTTCGAGCTTTCAACATTGCACTTCTCGCAAAGCAGGCTTGGAGACTTATCACTAGACCCTATTCGCTTCTTGCTCGGCTTCTCCGCGCGAAGTATTTCCCTGATGGAAACTTTTTCCACGCTCAGCTTGGCTCTAGACCATCGTGGAGTTGGCGTAGTATTCTAGAGAGTCGCCCAGCCATATTTTCCGGCGCCCATCATCTCATTCGCTCTGGGACAACCACTCATATTTGGCTTGATCCTTGGCTTCCAAGACAGTCAGATTGTTTTGCTCACCCCATTGGCCCAATAGATAACCAGAATGCAACAGTGAGTGAACTTATCGACGTGAATAATTCTTGTTGGCGTGAAAACCTTGTTCAATCCATGTTCAATCAAGAAGAGGCCGCACTCATTTTGTCCATGCCTATTAGCGCAACTCAGTTGGAGGATCTTTGGTGTAGGCATCCAAATAGAAATGGTAAATTTTCTGTATAGTCCGCCTACCACAAAATTTTATCATCCGGGTCGTTCTCTTTTGTTTCTCAACTTTCTCTTCCATCGGGCTCGTCCCTTAACCCGGTCTGGAAGAGGATTTGGAAATTAAAGGTCCCACCCCGGTTCAAATTCTTTGCTTGGAGATGTTCGTCAGAGGTGTTATCCACGGTTGATCTCCTTGCAAAACACCACATCACCTCTACGGATCTTTGTCCGCGCTGCGATTATACCGAAGATGCCACCCATGCCTTCTTTTTTTGTAAGTTTGCTAAACAGGTTTGGAAAATTTCTGGAATTTCTGAAGTTGTTCTCCACTTCAAGCAGTCGAGCTTCTCATTGTGGTATCAGGATGTGATTCTTCACTCACCTCCGGATATCGGAAACCTGTTCACCATAATCTCATGCTTGATTTGGTATCACAGGAATAAAAAAAATTGAGGGCACTACTTCGGACCCTGTCTCAATTGTCATGGCCGCCAATACCATTTTAAGGGACTTTAATCTTGCTGAATGTTGCCCCGAAGTGCTCTCTGCTCCTTTATCTCAACCCGATCATCCGCCACCCTTAGGGAATTTCCCTCGTATTTGTTTTGATGGCGCAATCTCGGCACAACTTAAATGTTGTGGTTTTGGAGTGGCTTTTTTCGATGCTAAGGGTCTGTTTGTGGAAGGTCTCTCAAGAAAGTTCATGGGCATTGTTGATCCGAAAGTTGCAGAGTGCCTAGCGCTTAAGGAAGCTCTCAAGTTGGCTGAAAAACTGAATATAAAAAACCTCTCGATCTTTGGCGATGCGGCACATGTGATCCTTGTTGCAAATGAACAAGCTCTTGGCTCCTCTGCATCATCTGGCATTATCCAAGACATACTTTTGCTAAAATGTTTAGTGCCCCTTTCGGGTATTTTTTGGGTTCGAAGATCTTTTAACTTTGTTGCTCATTTATTTGCAAATTATGCGAAGTGTATGATGTAGGATTATTTACTCTGGGACCATCTCCCGGAGCCCCTCTGTCAATCGTTGTTGGACGATTTCCAGCGCCTTTAAATGGATTTAATCTTTCCCGTCAAAATATATATATATATATATACACACACACATATATATAAAGATGGACAATTATATTGCCTATTTATTTCATAATTGCTAAGATTAATATATGTTATAGAATAAAGATGGATTTTTCCATCGGTAAAATTTCAATTTCTTGTAGTGACACTTACGAACATAAGGAACCGTGCAATAAGTAGCAGTTCCCTAGTCACCATATGCAACTGAAGCAAAGCTCATCACCACCGCCACCACCAAAACTTGCTTGATGTCACACATTTTCAATTTCTCCCTTTAATTTAGTAAGTGTGATCTCGGTGTGGCAAAACAAAAGATACAATACTCTTTTTATAGATGAAAATCAATAACTAAGAAACCTAAGTGTCCTATTGCAGAAAGCAACATAAAATTATTAAATTTTTTGTCCAATATTTTGCTACGAAGAAATTAGTTGGATTTCTTGTTCTCATCCTAAGAGTTTCTTGGCTATTGTCCAAATAATAGGACATTAGCAATGGATTAGGTATCCGAGTTACCAAATCTCATAGAGCATTTTGATCATCTATTTGGCATCTTGAAATATATTCTGTTAGCAAACACAACTCTAGTTGAAATCAATTTTTGAAAAAGCCAAAATATCGAACCAAATATACACATAATATTGTTGTCCGCTATAATATTTAAAAAAAAAAGTTTGAATTATGACTAAAAGTAAATAATAATCAAATTATCGTTTTTATGAAAATTAAGACTTCTGTTAGAAAATTTGAAGAATTTAAAGGTGACAAAGCAACTTTTTTTTCACCTCATTATATATTTGATGTGGAGTCACCTCACCTCGAATAACAAAATCCAATGTTGGTTATTGTGTGCACCACCGCAAGTCGTTGGGACCAGGGTTGCCCCGGTAAAATATCTCGACGCTATAGTCAGTTCCAAGGAAAAAGCAAAGAACGCACCTTGAAATCGATGATCTACTGCGAAAATTTTTTCTCGATATAAAATGGTGCACTAACTATACGGTCCATTTTGAACCGATAATTTTGTGTTATCCATATGAGCGTTTTCTCAATTAACTTTGTGCTTTTTTTCCCGGAGCTAATTGTGTTTTTTTCCTGGAGCTATTGAGTGGTTATCACGAAATTGTCATCGATGAGTATAAAAGCGTTAATGACATTACAATTGATCCACAAAGTTCAAATTGAAATCATTCGTTTTCTCTCCTCTCTTTACTTTCTATCTTAACATGGTATCATGAGCGAGATTTTTCGGTGGTGTTCTTCAATTTTTATTGTTTCCTGTGATTTTCGATGGCTTCTCAATCACTTCCTACTTTTCCAACTTTCATAGTTCGTTTGGATCGCACGTGCAAATCCTCTCTATAGTGACAACTCATGGATTTGAAAATTTTTGCTTGGCACCATCTCGGCTCTGCTTTCGCTTTTGGATGAATCTTCATCTGTAATCATCTTCTTAATCCCGAGTTCACCGATTGGAAAAGAAAGGATCAATTCTTATTTAGTTGGGCGCTTAGTTCTATTTACGAATCGATGCTTGATATGTACATCGTTGTGTTCATCACTGTGATTTGTGGAATGTATTTGAAGTTTTGTTTCGCACACAAAATGGATAAATCACGATTGTTGCATCTTAAAAAAGCTGTTTCATGAAACTAAGAAATGAGATTCTTCTATTGAAGACTATGTTCTTAAAATATACAATATGGTGGATCAAATTCGTATGGGTATGGGCCATTAGATTTTTTATGATGAGTTGGTTCTCGATATTTTGAATGGTTTATCCTCCGAGTATGAATCAGTAGTAGTGCACCTTACTTCTCAAATTGGTAGTGTGAGTATTTACAAGTTCAATTTACTCTCCGGACATATGAATCTCGAATTCCAACAAAGAATAAATTGTCTAATAATCCTCAAGCTTTCTACTTGCGTAATTCTTCCGCACAAGTTTTACATATGGCGGCTAAGAAGCCCTTTAATAATTTCCAGACCTCCCAGAGGTGTTTTCAAGGTAGCAATAGAGGTAAAGGACGGTTCTTCGTGGGAGGAAATTCTGACTAAATCCGCGGATATGTGCAAACCAATCACATTGCAAAAAATGCTTTAAAGTTATGATCCAAATTTTACTAGTTTGTATTCTTCACTCTCCTATGCTCCACATGGTTTCATGCCTCCATGCCTCCTCGTGGCAAATTTTGTGATTTCTCATCACCAACAAAGACAACCCCTTCTGTTCTCCACACACTAATCGAAAACTCAAATTCTACATCGGTGTTTATTACTTAGCCGGCTACCTGTTACTCACTTCTTTGTCCAATGATAATGATTGGTATATGGACAATGGAGCTACTCACCATGTTCTTACTCAACTTGGTAATCCGACTATGGAGTCTCCATATAATGGTAAGGATGAGCTTGTTGTTGGAAATGGTTCAAAATTCCTATCTCACACATTGGCTCTACTTCTTTTCCGAGCTTTAATCCTTTCAAACCTCTTACTCTTCATAATGTTTTATTTGTTCTGATATAACTAAAAACCTTCTTAGCATATCTCGAAGTGTATTAAAGATAACAAGGTGTTCATTGAATTTCATGAATCCTTTTGTCTTATCAAGGATCGTCAGTACACATCGAGTCCTATTGAGGGCTTACTAGATGGCTTGTATGAAATTGATTTCACTCTCTTCAATCCAAAGTTGTTGCTTCCTTCTACAAATTTTAAAAGTCCACTGCGCTTCCTCCTACTTTTCATCAATGTAATTCCACATGTGTGAAGCCTTCAATAAATACATGTGTAAAGCCTTCAATAAATTCTACTGCTTTGTCATTCTTGAGATCTTTGTTATTTGGCATCAACTGTTAGGTCATCCATGTAATAAATCATTTTATCATGTAATAAAAGCTCTCAAATTACCTACAACTTTTACTCATAAGTTTTTCTACGGAAGCCTGCAAATATGGCAAACTGTTTGATAAATGGTTTTATCATGATTTTGATGATTTTGTTTTTATACCAAAACAATGTTTTTAAAGGTTGTCCAAATACTCCTAAATGATTTAAAATGGTTTTAATATTTTTGGAGTATTTTCTCAAGTTTATTTTCGATATAAAATTGGACAACACATTTAATGATTTGAATGATTTTATTTTTATACCAAAACAATGTTTTTAAAGGTTGTCCAAATACTCCTAAATGATTTAAAATGGTTTTAATATTTTTCGGAGTATTTAAGTTTTACTTTAGATAAAATTGGACAACACTTCTAATGATTTTTTGTTTATATGTTTTTACTTCAAAACAAGGTTTCTAAATGTTGTCTAAATACTCCCGATTGGTTTAAAATGTTTTTACGAATTTTTCTGAGTATTTCTTGAGTTTTATTTTCGTCAAAAATCGGACAACATTGCATTTAGGAAGTCGACATCGATCGACGAAAGAGCGGCTCGTACCGGAGCAAAACATCGAAATGAAACTTTGATCTTTCATTTTTTGGTTAGTAAATCCGTTGCACATAGGTTCGACCGGGTCGAGGTGCACTTCACGGCCGCCTGCGGTAAATTTGTCGCAATATATTTCAAACTTCAATTTTAAATGCGGCGCCCTATGCTTTGACAAAGAAAATTCTAACATTGTAAAGTGACAGTTTTTCCTAAATTGTGGAATTGATTTCTAACACTATAATCTTGATTTTAATTGCAATTTTTTGTAGATATGAGATTCCAAGAGGATCCTATCAAGTATCAACCATCTCCTATAAATAGAGGAAGATTTGAAGCACAACAACAAGCATGACAATACAACACAACAAGAAATACTCAAGCAAACACTTGGTGTTATATTGTCATTATTCTTTTGTAATTTGCCTAGCTTATCACTTTCACATCTTTGAGGTCTAGGTTATTATTGATTACACTTGCACTCAATTGTATAATTCATTATCGAGTTGTAATCTTGAATTTTTGGGTCATCATTCAACACAAGATATCATTGTGAGTGTTCTTGTGGTAAGAACACACCACTTGGGTGATCTAGGTGTTAGGTGTAAGAAGATTGTGGTAATCTTCTTGTTGAGGTGTTGAAGAATTTGGTATTAACTTCAGGTTGAAGATTGTGGTAATCTTCACAAGGTGCCGTTGGAGATTGTGGGTAATCTTGAAGAGAGATTGTGGTAATCTCAAAGGTGTTGAAGAAGAGTGTGGTGTTCTTCAAGGTGTTGTTGTAAGTTGGTGTTGTATTAATTTTGGTAATTAATAAAATCTTTTTTTCTTTTTGAAATCCATCCCTGATATCTTTGGGGTGGTAGAGATTACGCCTGCGTGGGTTGAACCTCTTTAAATCGGCGTGTGTTGTTTACATTCGCACCTTTATTATTGTCTTTGAGCATTCGTCGAAAAAGAGGGTAAAATCGAAAAGATGGAGATAATCTATTCACCCCTCAGATTATCATAGCCGCTTGACTTACAAGTGGTATCGAGCAAAACTCTTTGGTAAGCTCGTTTCACATCGCCCGATGAAGAGGAACGATTGTCGGCTCTGAACGAAGCTCATCTTACCGCACACATCCACCACCAAGCCCCACTATTTGATTCCAAAATTTTACATTTTGGAAAGAAAGAATGGAATGCTATTTATAAAGTTATGGGTTCGATATTTGGAACACCGTCATCAATGGAGAATCCATTCGACGAAGAATACACCACACACCTCAAAAGGCTTCAAAGAGCTCAATGATGAAGAGAAGAGAATCATCTCCTTAAATGGTAAAGCTCTTGGTATTTTGTATTGTTTACTTACTATTTTGGAATTTGATCATGTTGTAGGTATTCGATCGGCACATGAAGTATGGCAAAATTAGAAGCCATCTATGAAGTGTATGCAAATGAAAGAAGCAACTCAAAAGCATCTACTTCACAAATGGATATAACATCAAATCCAACAACATGGGATGAGCCTTCTACAACCTCCATGATGAAGAAGTTGAACAATGCCGCATAGGCATCGAAGAAAAAAACGAGGTAAGTTCTAAAACCTCTACTTCCTATGATAATGATTATAGTGATTTGCAAAATGATTTTGATGAACTACAAGATGAATTTCAAAACTTCCTTGTTAAATACAAATATTTGAAAAAGGAATTCATTGTTTTAAAGAATGATAAGGATAGTTTATTTACTTCCTATGAATCACTATCATGTGCTCACACCACCACTCTTGACAAGGTTAGAAACCTTGAGAAAGAAAAATAGTGCCCTTGTTGAGGATATAAACCGCTTGAAAAATGATTTATCTAAATCCAACTTAGTCTTAGATAGAATGACCAATATTGTTGATTGTTGTGATAATTCAACTAGAACTTGATCATAAGCTTCCAAGGGTGTCAATCACATGAAAAAGGAATAAAGTCTCTAAGACGTTGGTCATTATGCTCCTTAATTATTACATGTTTTTATTACGGTAAAAAGGGTCATACGGTAAATACTTGTCGGGCTAGAAATAGCTCTAATTATTGTTGGAGACCTAAAAGTCTCAAGACTAATACCAAAGGACCTAAACACATGAGGGTACCACAAAACAATGTCATATTAGGTACGTGAAATAATGATCGAAGAAAATTTATACCGCCAGTTAAGGCGTCAAATGACCGTTTCATTTGATCAAAGAAGAGAAACTATTTTTCGATAAAGCCAATTTCAAGAGGATATAATCAAAAATGGGAAGAACACAATCCTTGAAATGGCAAAGACATCATCAACAAGATGATTTTCAAAGAAGAAGAGACTTTCAACAACGGGAAGCAACAAACCTTGGAAATGGAGTAATCAAAATTAAATCATCAACAAAGTGTATTCCCGACAACCCATTGAAATAGCGTAATTGGTAACCCGTATCTCCCTAGTTAAATATGCATTTTATTTTGTTATTATGCATGCTTTTATTTGTGTCTTAATTGCAAAATGAGTTTTCAAGTATTTATTTTTTAATTAAGGTCTTTAATATATATTTGTGCTTTTAAAATATTTTTGAAAAAGACCTTTATATGATGTTTTTTAAAACTCTTGTGCATTTTTGTAGACTAAAGTGTGTTATCATCTCTTATGGATTTTTATGGCATGAGCTTACTTGTGATATCTCTTAGCCTACACTTTTATCATTATGATTTGTCTTCAGATTTATTTTAAGAATCAGGTAGATTTACATATTTTCACAAATGGCCATTTACGTATTATTTGTCAAGAAAGGCATAAATTATCGAGGTACATTTACTTGTGTTACTCTTACTCTTATGACTCGATATATGTATTGCCATATGCCTATGTGCTTGTTTTTTCATAGTATTTCATACAAGTGCCATTAAGAGGATTTTTAGATTTTTGAAAGGCACTATTCGATACTTGATTGCACATATTTACTTTATCAACTCTTGTTCAAATACTTCTTTTAAATGAGGTCTCAACTATATGCTATCGGATTTTCAAATTTCAAAAGAGACCTCATGTATCTTTCTTAAGCTTATTTGAACTTGAAAGATTTATTAGACTTGATGATGCATAGTATGTGGTGCTTAAAATAATGTATCTATTATTCGATATTACTATGCTCGTGCAAAATATCTTGTTAAGATTTTGCAGGAAATTTGTGATATTTCAACAAGTTTGATGAACAAGACAAGGTTAGTAGCTCAATGATATTGTCACAGAAGAAGGTAATGATTTTGATGTAATATTTGCACTCATAAAGACATTTAGAAGTTATTTGCACTTTACTTGCCCATTTCTTGTTTTGAAAAGGGGCAAGGTTATTTACTTGTGCAATTTTATGTTGATAATATTTGTGGTGCTACTAATAAATATTTGTGCAAGATATTTTTTCAAGTCAATGCAAGTGAACCTAAGATGATCATGATGAGGAAGCTCAAATTTGATCATTGGAATTCAAGTTCTACAATGCCAAGAAGGTGATTATATTCAACACTCAAAAGAAGAAGTGAGGCGTTGAAGAAGAAAGAACCATTTCAACCTATATGGCCACAAATGCTAAAATTGACAAAAGGTTGAAGAATGCATTGACAAACAAATTCGAGGTATGTTTATCTTCGTCTATTACTCCTTAAGACTCGACATTTTATATACCTTATGTCCTATATGCTCGACTTAAAACAATCCCAATGAATCTCATTAAAGTGCCGTTAAAAGAAATTTTCAAATATTTGTAAGGCACTTTTATTATGACTTGTTCATCCAAAGCTTTAAAACGTTATTATTTTTCGAGATAACAAGTCCTGTGATAATAATTTTTCAAAATATGGTTCGTCATAATCGAACTAAACATATTGAGATTCGATATTTCTTCAAAGGATTTGCATGTTTAACAAAAACTTGAGATGTGTTTAACTCCGTCTCAAGGATAACTCATGACTTTTAATCGCCACCGCCAGTATTTTACCTCATTTCGAGCTTGATTATGACATAATGTATATTGAATGAGGTCTACGCTTGATTTTGCACGCTTTTCAAAACTTAGGGCGCTTAAAAATCGGATTTTTGGATCAAAATTTGATTTTGAAAAACTCGCAAGACAAGGTCAAGGGTTGAGGCAACCGTCGCCTCAACAAAGAACCGTCGCCTAAGAAAATTTTTGGATAAAAACCGCTCGCCCAATCGCTTTTAGTCATTTTACATCATTTTTGCCATTTTTCGGCCCCTTCACAATTTCACACACATTTCACTTCAAATGTGTTTTATTGCATACATTCCATATCTTGATATTTTTAGGCTCGATTATCATCATCATTGCTCGCCTTTTACCGATTTAATGGTAAGAATTCTACTTTCTTTTGCTCAATCAAGGTTGAACCCTTGAGATTATGTGACTTATTTGTTATATTGTTGATGGAAGTTTCATATGAATTTCATGAGCTTGTCACTTATGATGTATTGTATGTGTTTGAACTAATTTTGGTGATGAAAAACTTGGCTTGATTACATTTACAAGGGCTATATACATCTTTCTTTAAAACTTGACGCCCGCCAGTGTTCGATAAAATATTTCAATGAAAAATTCATCACCTACATGATTCTCTCGATTTCAAAAAGTCTCATATATTTATAGAGATCATGTTTTTGCAAATCTAATGATTTTTCATGCTTCTTCAAGTCGTATGATTCGACTTTTCCCTCCTATTTGGTTTATAAGCTTCAATGTCCAAATAGCTCGATACATTGGTTTAGTTGCGACTGATATGAATATATGATGTATTTATCGTGCTAACATTCTTTTTGATGATTCCAAAGGGGAGAAACATGTTATAAGCTCTTTAGCTCAAAGAAGCCAAGATAAGCTTAACAAATAGAAGTTATAAGCTACGGCTTCCTAAAGCCATAAGTTGTGTGATTCTTTAGTCCATTGGTTGTAGATGGACGTATATATGTTTCTAATGATGCCTTCGACAGGAGCTTTTAAGTTATTGATACTTAAGCTCAATATCAAATAGCTAAGATTTTAGCTTATGTTTAAGTTGCTTCTATATTA